>JAWWEU010000158.1:62094716-62125276 GCA_035583155.1 Acropternis orthonyx
TCTCTTCTCTTCTCTTCTCTTCTCTTCTCTTCTCTTCTCTTCTCTTCTCTTCTCTTCTCTTCTCTTCTCTTCTTTCTTATTCCATTTCTTTCTAATAGTCTAGTCTAGTCTGGTCTAGACTCAACTCACAGCCATAAATAGGCCAGGTCACAAAATCTGGCTGATACGTACTCAGAACAGGATTGTAAAGCTATTCACCAAAACTTTTCGAGCCATGGAAAACTGCTCTCCATGTATCCCTCTGCACTCAGTGGGAACTCAGTGGAGTCTCCCAGGTTGTGAGATGAAGAATTGAGACATAGTTCAGCTGTTTTGAGTTGTCCCTTAAGTCACTGATCTGGTTCTTCGACCCCCCTGACCTGCAGACCACAGGCTGCCACCACATGGAGACCCGTGGGACCACGAAGGACAAGGAATCCAGGCTTGGAGGTTCAGCATTTCCATCCTGTCAGCTGTAAAACGAAGGTTCTAATCAAAGCACCTCTGCAAG
Organism: Acropternis orthonyx; assembly: GCA_035583155.1. Taxonomy (NCBI): domain Eukaryota; kingdom Metazoa; phylum Chordata; class Aves; order Passeriformes; family Rhinocryptidae; genus Acropternis; species Acropternis orthonyx. The sequence continues at coordinate 62,095,207 of JAWWEU010000158.1, forward strand.
GCACATCCCTGGATGAAGAAGCCAGTGGGGGCCCTCATGCAGCTCCCAAACTCCCTCTTGGACTCCACAACATTGAGAGAGGAAGCAGTGAGTGCAACAACCCACATTACCCTTCCCACAGAACAACCCAGCTGGGCTCCAGAGCAGCACATCCCCATGCACGCGGTGGTGTTTAACACCTCAGTACTGAAAGAAAGGAATTATCTTATTTATTAAGACTCCTCTCTTCGTCATGCTGTGCTCCTGCAGTGCCTGGGTGCTCTGCCCTCATACAGAATCATTGTAGAGCATTAGGGGGGAAAGCATCAAGAAAAGCACATCTTTGCAGGAAGATTTCTAGGCTATTTATCTCCTGGGAAGCTAAAAAAGTGGAGATATTTTGTATCTGGGAACTCTTAAATTCATATTTATACACATTTCCCCTGGGGCAGGATTTATTGTTGAGTAACAATAGGGGAACAGCATGATTTCAGCAAAGACATTTGGGCTAGTGAATGTTGGAGTGAATTCTGTTTTAGTGTTACTATTCAAAGTCAGAGCTGCTTTTTAATTGTTTTAAAAGTACATCCTGAGCAGAAATGTCCCAGCCCAGGCACTGCTTCTCAGTGGCACCAGTGCCAGCATGTCTTGCTTTGCTGCAACAAAGGGGCTGCCTGATCTAGGCCCCTGAAATTTCCATTTTAGTAGCAAAACACTCTGACATAGAAGGAAAATACAGTACCTGAGGGCTCAGAGCCTTTCAAAACCCTGTGTAACTGCTGGGTATTTGAAGAGATCTTTTCCTTTCTGCTTCTTCTGGGGGTTGCTAACCAACCTGGTGTGGGTTGATGCCCATCTGCTCAAGTGTGCTGGCTACCTCTGGGGATGGAGGCCTTCCTGTGGACCCCACCCTGCTGGCAACGGGGCACGATGCCTGCCTTAATTCCTGTCATGAGCTGACAAAGCTGTTGGCTCTCACCACCATTTTACTAAAGATGAAGCATGTCCCTTGCCTCTTCAGCGGGTTTGTTGTACATGCCTCTTCCAGCAGTTGCTTCTGCAAAGGTGGCAGGTGCCTCCTCTTCTCCCTCTCCCTTCTGCTCCTCAGGCTCTTTTCAGACCGGTGCTGAGATCCAAATGGGCCCCCCTTCCCTGCAACAGCAGAATTTGTGTCCTTAATTCTCAGAGTTGTCCCAGCTTCCTTCCATAAATGACATTTGCGTCACAGCCTGCAGCAAAGCCCTGCTGTACCCCCATGCACATCCCTGTCTTTCTTTCCACTGGAAAAATATTTTCCAGGCAGTTTCAATGCTTATTTAAAGAGTTAAATCTTCACGTGCCCCTAGTAGAGGATAAGTGACAGGGAAACCTGACCAGGCAGGTACCAATTTATCCCAAGCCCTGTCGTTTCTATGCTGCCTGAGGGGAGAGCTACTCAAGGCACAGCGTTGTGGAGATCTGTGCTGAGAAAGTCTCCTTCCTACCCTCATGAGGAAGAGCGTTAGGGTCTTTGGGATCATGGCAGCCCTCTGACATCCACAAACCCTCTTGGGCGAGCAGCTGGACACTTTTCTCCTGGGAAAGCCCACGGGAAAACCAGTGAAGAAACCCAGAGCAGGACCGAGCACTTGCAGCTCTGCTCTTTGCACGTTGTCCTTCAGTTGCTTCCCATCTGCAGCCCATCCAGCGATGGCCTCCTGTCCCCACTGCGGCTGCTCCGGCCGCCGCTCGGGTACACGAGGCAGCTTGAGCTGCTGTCCGAGTGCCAAAGGGAACGTCTAATAGGGTATTGTTTGTGTGTGTTCCTGAGATGGAAGTGATTAACATAAAATACGTAAAAGGATCATGTCAGGAATTCTCTGCAGATCGGCACGGTTAGCGAGCCGCTCTGTTTCGCATTACAGAATTACAGTATGTTCTGGGACTGCCTGGTGTTGGACACAGATTTGGGGCTCTTTCTCCAGTGTTTACAAACACGGATGGGAGCTGAGTGAAAAATGCAGCCAACAGCTCGTGTATTTATGGACCTCTGTCGCACCAACACACACACATATAAGGATATTTATGTTGTGTTCGTATCACGGCAGATACCAGAGGGTCCTTAAGTAACCTCGCAGGGCCGAGTGGCTCATCCACATCTCAGACCCAGGCAAACAACTTTCGGAATTCTTGGCAGCCCTTACTGCTCTCAAGTGATAGACTCTTCATCAAGACCCTGGAAAAGTTGTTCCTTTGAGCTTGAAATTAATTCAACACCTGAAATATGTGGAAAAAAGCTGCACTGAGCTGGTGGGAAATTCAAACAGTCCCAGGCATTGGAGCCAATGAAGCTGCTAAAACATAAGGTAACGCTCAGGCTCAGATCTCCAAAGTGTGATCTGTTTGTCAGCACAGTTGCATTGACTCTTGCCTCATTATCCTCTCACACGGAGCAGCCAGTGATGTCTCCCTCCCTCTACATGCTGTGGAACTGGATTTAGTGGGGAACCACTAAAATAAATGAAGAGGGGGGGAAAAAAAGGCAAAACTGAGCCAAAACCTCAAAAAGTGCTATTGTGAAAGTGTCAGAAGAACTGTCCTGGGGCAAATTTTACCCTGGGAGTAGCTTTACTGTCATCACTGTGAAAAGGCCTGATTCAACCCTGAGTTACAGCAATTTTAAGCTGAGGCTTCTGTGAAAATTGCAGTGATGTTAAAGTGATGTTGTGGGATGAGATATCAGCTTGGTGCATGACTCCATCAGTGTCAATGGGTTCCCACTGAGCTTCATCTTTTCCAGTGGAGCTTCTGTGGAAGGGTAACCAAATGACACAAAGCATGAGCCTTGTTGGGTGGCTTAAAAAAGTTATTGTTATTGTCTAATTCTCTTTAAACCTCTCCTTTTGTCTTGTGGGCAGTAACATCCTACTATTTGCCTGTCGTCTTCTGTTGCCTCTTGACTGAACATGGTCAGTCCTCTTGTTCAGCCTTTCCACAGTGCCCAACACAACAGGCCCAGTGACAGGTTGGCAACAATAATTTAGCAAAATCTGTAGTGATTTCCATGACAGGGATGGGAAGGAAAAAAATCTGTTCATCTGTAACAAGCTTAGAAAAACACAAGGATGCTGGAAAGGATCCTGATTGCTCCTAAACTCACAGCAAATCCATCCCCAGCTTCCACAGTGATTTCATCCCTCTAAGTCAAAGGGCTCTGCATCTCATTTACTTTCTCCCTTATTATTTATTTTATAATTGACTCTCTGAACTTCTGCCTGAATTGGAGCCAAAGCTAAGAGTGACCTAATTCCAGCAGCACTTCTAGGATGTGAAGGCCTGGACCTTCCCAGTGCAGTCTCCACATGGACTTCAGGCTGATGTTTAGACAGTTAAAGGGAGCCTGTGATCTGTCCAGATGAATATCCCCATCCTTGGGAGGAGCTGTAGTGTAGGACGAAGGTCTTCTTCATTGCTGGTGTCCAAGAGACACCCACCAGTTCCCACAGCAACGAATGAAATGCCCTCAGATGGGTAAATAACTGCATTTTTGGAAATCTTCTTATTCAGCAACAAATCAAATACCTCCTGGCCTTTTACCTTTGCCAAAGGTAAACTCTGGGGTGTGGGGTTGTGGCTGGAGAGTTCACTGCTGGCTTTTTGGTCTGGGAGGGAAGCAGGGAAGGAATCTGCATGATGAGTTGAAGAAATGGTAGAGCTTTCACTTGTGAGGGTTTCAGGTTCACCTGGATTTTGAAACAGTTAGGTGCTAAATCTTTTCAAATCCATCAGTATGGATGGTTCCACTTTGGTAATCTATAACCATTTCTCTGTTTGGGGAGTTTTAGCAGCAAAGGGAATAAGCAGATATAGACACAGAGATTTGAGATGGTCTATTCTCAATATTCACTCATTTTGCAGAACTGTGTCTCATTGTTCCTGCAAGACTTACCCAAAATTACCTGGGCTGGAGAGCTGATGTGTGATGGCTGGAGGCTGTGTACCCGTTTGAAAAGCCAGCTGGGCTGAAAAGGACACGCTTGCTTGAAAAAAGATTTCTTTTGTAGGAAATTGTTCTAATGTGTAGGCAAAAAAAAAAAGGATCCCCAAGTGAAACCCTGCAGCACACAGTGCACTTTTTAGGCGCCATGTTTCTGTATTACCGTGGAGATAGGAGAGTTTTCTGCTAGTGGAAAGCAGGTCTGCAGAGACTCAACAGGCACCACCTCAAGGTACATCCCCTGTAAATCAGAAGAGAGGGAGATACTGTGGTGCTGCTGAAAGGGAAAGGGGCTTGAGTGGTGCAGCCAGACTGTGGGAGTCAGCCACGACCATTTACAGCAGCTCCGGATGTGACCCAAAGCCATTTTTTGGCTCCTTTCTGAAATTAAGCACTTCCGATAAGTCGGAGGAAAGCTCAGGCTAAGATTTTATCTCGTGCTCAGATGCTGTTCGGGACACAAAGGGTCTGATCCTCACCTGCTGGAAATGGGAGTAAGGCTACTGACTCACACAGCTCCCACTTCTGGGAACGTGGCCCAAATTACTCATTTTAGTCCTCGACTGTTGGCAAAACACGGCATTCACCCCCAAACTGAGAGGGAGCTGCTACCATTCAGCGAGTTTCCAGCACGGAATACTTTGGCCCCATCACACGCTGCTAATCTCTTCAATGATTTATGTGCTCTTTTAACTTTTTAATTCTCCCTCTGTCATGAACCTTCCTCACTAGCAAGTTGACAGTTTAAATTAGTGTTTAGACATGGCTTTCATAATGTCAGCTTTTGTTTTGTCTCAGTCATCTGTTGGAATTCCTTCCATTGTATCTGAAGTGACTCATGACAATAAATGACTTCTTTCTTCTTTTGTTCTTAATCGGGGAAGAATGGAACGAACCATGCAATATTTGTAAAAGAGCAGTCTTAATTAGTCCTCAGCTGTAGCTAAAGATGCTTGTCTTGTCTCTTTAGCATATTAATGCAGGAAGCCATGCGTTCACGTGGGCAATTGCCATGTTCCTGAAAAGCCTTGTTACAAGCCAAATTCTCCAGCGTAAAGGTATTCCCCGGCCGCGCTTCTGGCTGAGCCCTGCCAGCTGAGGAGCCTGTGCCTTGGGGGCTTTGTGTGAGGCTGCTCATGCCTGCGAGGGGAAAAACGGGGACACTTTAGAGTGGCTCATCTCAAGGATTGGGTTTCTTTTTTTTGTTTTGCGCCTTTTAAAGGTATAAACTCCCAGAGCTGAAAGCTCTCTGGAACCTCACAGCTGCTGCCCGTGCTGTTTCTCTGCTCTCGAGGGGGTGATGCTCACTGATGATGAACCTCAAAATTTTCTTTGCGAGGTTGAAGTGGCTCAAATAGCCGAGTGCTAATGAAAGGTTTGGGTGGGAATGTGTGAGTAATTTGCACAAAATGAATAGTGACATATTTTAGGGACAAAACACGGTTTTGTGCAGAAATGCGAAAGGCTGGGTATCCTGTGTTGCCAGAACAAAGTTGCTGTGCCCATCTCATCTTTAATACACTCCAGGAGCCAGCAAATGGCAGCAGCTTTCCTCTTTTCCTTCTTCTGTTTTCTGTTTGTCGTTTGGGAGAAGAAAATTGATTCTGTAAGAAAGTGTGGGAAAATGGCACTGCCAGCTCCCTTCCCTGTTCACTGAGCACTCTCCTAGTCCATGTAGGGCCATGCCCATGGTGCCAAGTTATGTGGTAATTGTAAAACACAACTAAATAAAGGTTTAGGTTGAGAGCTGTCTTCTTACTGGTTGTGTCTCGAGGAAGGGCTACGATGTGGGTCTGGGGATGTATTTGTATCTGTCATTAAATTGCAGGCAGTAAGTCTGTTTTCCCTTAGACCTGGCTTGTCCAGTAGTCTGGGAACGTGGCTTGCACCCTCATGTTATTGGTAAGGGGTTAGGCTCCCATGTGATGACCACACTTCCCATCTATCTGTCCTTCCCTTCACTTTTATGCCTAATTCTAGTATAACAAAGCAGCCTGGAAACACCCCCAGAACCTGCTGAGGGGGTTCATATTTTAGGTTATTAAAGAATATGCTGCCATAGAGCAAAACACAACTGCAGAGGGTCAGAGGGAGGTGTTTAACAGGACAGAGAGCCAAAGGAGATCATCAGGAACCAATTTTCTCAAGATCCTCCCACCTCCAAAAGACAATTGTGTTTTGCAGGTTCTGATCCAAAGAAAGGAAGGAAAAATAAAGCATGGATGAACAAGGCTGTGATGAGAACACTGGTAAAAACTGGACTTGAGATGCTGTTTGTGCATAACAACAGCATCACTGGACTTAGAAACATTTGAATAACACTACGAACTCTTCTGTGCCAGTACATGGTGCTCTATATTGTAATGCTCTGTTTAAATATACATACAGCTATTTTTCTCTTGCCCAGACCTTGTAACAAACCCAAATGTCTTAATGAACACAAGGAGAAAGCAACCAGCTGGAGACAGACATTAAAATGTACAAACCCAACAAAGTCCTGGGGAAATCATTGCGACTTGATCAAAGTAGTTTCAAAAGTAAGCTGCTCCTCTGGAACTGGGCTGAAATAAGTGCTGTGCTGCTTTCCCTCTGTGCTCCAAAGCAATCCATGTTCCCTCTCAGGGCTGTGGTCTTGTATAGTCTCCAAAAATATTCATCCAATTTATGGTGAGCTCTGCTGGATTGTACTGTCACCAGGTTCATAACAACAACGGTCTTCTCTCCAGCTCTGCCCCTCCAGCTCTTGCTAAGAAAGATTTGACAGATCAGTATTAGGGAAGTGAAGGTTCTTGGGGAGAAGTGGTGTCTTTTACTGGCCTAACTGGTAAAACTGAGGAAACAGACCGTGCCTGGGACATAAGCCTTTCTGCAGGTGCAGTAAAGTTTTAGGCAAGTGCCCAAACCAGCCTTGGAAATCTGGGGTTTTGCAGGCGCAGATATTCTGTCATGTCTCAGAGCAGACTTTGGGTAACAACTTTATTTTTAGTATACAGAGATTGTCTTCTCTTTGTCCATCTAACATCTCACAGTGAATTTTAAAGGAAACTGTAAAATTACAATTGCAAGGCCAGGGTGTGAGTGCAGGATGGGTTCTTTCCCTATAAATGAGCTGTCATGTCGGGTTCTTTCCCTATAAATGAGCTGTCACATCTTTATTGACTCCAAAGAAGCGTTTTCCATTTTCACAACCTTGCAAATCTCTGATGTTACAGTGTGTGCTTGCTCTTCCCGAAAGCAGGAGTTGTCAGAGAACAGAGGTTCACTAGTATTGCTTTTTCCTACAGCATCATCAAACGTGTTCTTAGCTTGTCATCAGCTGAGGTCAACTTTTCCTTCCATCTGTGTTTATGCTGGACTGAGATGAACAGGTCCTGGCCATGATCAAAGCATCAGGGTGACTGTAGCATAGAGGTGGTTCGTGCTTCTGCTGGAAAAGCTGTCCGAAGGGTTTATCAGTTTGGCACTGTGTTGATGTGGCTGGGACTTGGCAGAAAACCTGGCAGATTGGGTTGCCTTTGAAATGGAGAGGAAGATGGGGCTGGTCGTGTGTAAAGACTTCCAACCCCCCCCTGCAAAACCAGATAGTTTTGTGAGGGCCTCTTACCCAGCACTTCATTACAGCTTTCCCATTGGCCTCAAACTCAATGTTAACCTTGGCCCTGGTGCAGAGAATATTGACTTTCAGGGTCAATAAATCTTAATATGGATCAAACTGGAAGTCATGTTTGCTTACTTTATAGCTCCTTTCCAGTGCAATTACTCTTTACACAATGCAAGGACATTCCGCACATTTTTCCTCTTCTTCGCCATTTTGAGGTGCATTACTCTTCCAACCAGAGCCCAGGCTTTCCAAGGCTCGCCTCTTTCCTCCAAAGTTTTCTGCCAGAGCCACTTTGATTTCTGTGTTATTTATCTCCTTCTACAAAAGGAACTAGAATTTATTTTTGTATTATGCCTTTTTTTTTGCAGCCGTCCTAGCGCGAATCCGCGTTAAACGACTGCCTCCTTGTGTAGCCGGTCGTGTCGCCTCCTCCTGCATCCAGAAACGGCACGGGGCTGTGTGGGATGGCGGAACCACAAGAGGTTTTCAGATTTCCAGGATTCTGAACCGCGTTCCTCAACCACACGACCTATTTTGCAGTGATTTTCTACACTCGGCTTTCCAGTCCCGTGCTCTTTCTGCTCTGTTTGTATCAGCCAGTACCTACAGAACTTAATGAGCATATAGTGAGTTGCCTGTATAACTTAGTACATGGCAGGGTGTGTTCTGCTCCCATAACGAGGCATGTATAGTGCCTGGGGCTACGGAGGCAAGAAGCCAAAGGATGTTATTATTGCCCTTATAAATTGTTTTCAAAATAAATAAGATACAGAATGTTTCACTTTGAAGGGGGAAAATGGAAGATTTGTGCTCTGCACACTGACTGGCGGTGGGGGTGGGAGCAGGAAAGAGGAGAAAGAAGAGTGGGTTGATCTGTAGCCTTTTGATTTGAGTCACTTCTGTTGAGCACATGTGAACTCAGCGTGCACGTGTTGCTGGGGTTACAGCCAGGCCCAGATGTGTCCAGGATCATAGAATCCCAGAATGGTTTGGGTTGGAAGGGACCTTAAAAAACATCTATTTTCAGCCCCCTTCCATGGGAAGGGACACTTTCTGCTAGACCTACTTGCTCCATCATGGCCTGGAACAATTCCTGGGACGAGGCAACCACAGCTTCTCTGGGCAACCTGTGTCATCACCTCACCATTCTCACAGCCAAGAATTTCTTCCTAATACCCAACCTAAAACAATCCAATATTTCAGTTTAAAGCTGTTTCCCCTTGTCTTATCAAGAGTGTGGAGCAATACTGGGGGCTACCTGCTGCAGGGAGCAAAACTAACGGAGGGAGGATCCTGCACATCTTTTGTCCCACTATTGTGATGAATCCATCCTGGACCACGCTTGTAATTGTGGACATGTGCACAGGCTCCCAGGAGGTGAGACAGGGAAAGTGGTGCTCTTCATTCAGAAGGATCCACCCGTGCCCTCAGTGTCCGGAGCTGTATCCATTTACTGATCCTGTATTGGATTCCTGCCTTCTGCTCCCTCACTGCCACAGTGCGAGGATGACCAGGTTTGTCACTTGCATGGTGAAGACAGAGAAAATCTTGCATCCTGTTGGCAAAATTCAGAATGAAATAGCATCCCTTGAAAAGCAGAAAGGTCCTTATTCCAGGACTGTTCAGATCAGTGAGAGACATCCAGTCAACCTGTCAGGAGGTGTCAGTAAGGGAAAAAAAATTGTGTCATAGAACTGCTTTCCCTCAGTTGCAAAGTATTCAGGTTTGGCCTTTAGGAAGAAATGAACCCAAACTGCTGAATGCAGTAATTTTGACTTAAAAATAAAATAAATGGAAGGCTGCCTAGTGCTGGCTCTCCCAAAGGACAGGCAGGCAGATCCATGGCTTGGCCTTTGTGGATCAGCCGCTTTGGAGAGCAAGGTTTGTCCCATGCTTCAGCTGGAAAATTCTGGGAATGGCTTCCAGGCAAAAGTTGGTGAAGGAAACAAATGCCAAGGGATGGTGTGGTGCAACTGCAGAGCAAGGTGCTGAGAGCATCTTCCCTTCAGTGTGGCAACGGGACACAGCTGTGCAAAGCAACATCCCTGGAAGTGCAATAACCCCTTGGCCATCCTCAGGCGGAAGGTGAACTCCGAGTTTGCGTGTGATTAACGTTCCATAAAATGCACTGAGAAAGGGAAGGAAACACCACGAGCCAACTCTGTTTTCTGTCGGCCCCTTCAGAAACAGAAGGAAAAAATTAAAATCATTAGCAATTGGAAAAATCCAGTTTATTCTATGCATTAGCACTGCTGGCATGCAAACACATCTTCAGAGAGCAGCTGCTGTCCTAGGGCGCTTTAATCCTTCCAAAAGTAGCATGAGAAGACCCAGTAGGTGCACTGCACTTTCCACTGTGAGCTCCCTGCTATTAATAAGCTGGAGCAGGTTCCTGGGAAAGTTCTCCTACAGTGTTAGCTTTCTGCTCTCCTTTAGCTTCCACTGAAGGTATCAGAGCACCCTCAGAGTCTGGGGTATGATGGGGCAGTATCCAAATAAAGTTGGCAGCAGAAGACATCAAAATAATAATAATAAAAATATTTTAACAAAAGCCACATTGGAAGCAGGATGAGAAGAAGGGAAATAAAAGCAAACCGAAACAACCTACTCCCAGCCCTTGACACCAGTGTTGACTCCCTCTCCCCTGTGATCTCTTGGTGGCTGCTCTTGTGACTTTCACCTGAAGAGGGAGAGGAGGAACCACCATCATCCCTAGGGCTAAATTTAGAGTGGAAGTCAGAGGGGAATGTGATGGAGTGACTCAGATCAGCCCAGGACCTGCAGACGTGCATGTGCCTGCTGGCATGGCTCACTTCGTTGTGACAGCTCTGGATGTACGATACAGGCCTCGCAGGGACTGGGAGGCACCGGTGGATGTGGGCTGCTCTCCAGCCAGCTCCTGGCTGAGCAAGGAGAAGACCTGTTGGAAACTTCCCTGGAGACCTTCCCATGGAAGATCAGGTCTGGATGGAGAACTGGGAGAGAAGAGGACCGATGAAGTTTGTTGCTCCCTCAGCTCAGTGCAGAGGCAACTGTGTGAAACTCAGCATCCCATTTCCAGTGCGTGGTTGAACTGTATGACACAAGAGCTGCCTGTTGGAGCAAAAATGCACTTGTGGCACTGGTCTTGGAAAGTATCTGTAGACTCATGGGCTAGTTTAGGTTGGAAATGACATTTAAGATCATCAAGTCCAACCATTAGCCTAACACTCCCACTAAACCATGTCTCCAAGTGCCACATCTACTGATCCAGCTCCTGCTGGCAAAGGCTGGTGGCAGTGTTGATTCCAGCAGAGGTTGGCACACATCTCACAGGCTGGGAAGGAGCAGCCATTTGTAGTCACATCACTAGTTTAGGAACTTCCAGGGAGAGAATCGACCTGCTTAACATCTGGTTGGCCAGGCCAACCTCTGGCTTCAGAGTTTGGCTTGGCCTAGGATGGCAGTTCATCCCTGTTCTTTCTGCTCAAAAAACTGGGTGAGCCATTTCACCAACGAGCAGAGCCTTCAGTGACGTGTTTCATGAGCACATCATTCCACAGTTGCAGTTTCAGCAGCCCTGACCAACTGGCAAGTGTTTTCCTTGTCCAAGGAGTGTTTTGCATTTGTTTCTGAGATTTATTAGTAGTTCGGGGTTTTTTTTTAAAGCAGTTATGACAGTTGCCAGAGGGCTCAGAAACCTCCCAGCTCATGACCTGGAGCCTGTGCCCAGGAAGGTGGTCTAACCTGACGAGAAATGGTCTGCATTTTGAAAGATGATTTCTGCCCTTGGTGCAGACACAGGACACACTGGCACTCAACAAGGAGCTAAATTGATGCCACTGGGAGTTTGAGGACTTTAAAAGTTAAGAAGTTACTCAGAAAAATGGGTCAGCAACAGGGATGTGATGATCAGAAACCAGGCCAGGAGGGAAGATGGGGGGACCCTGCATGGTTCAAGCTCCCTTTTTTTTTCTTCTTCCCAGTTTGGTTTGTGGTTTTGCATTTGCAGCTTGTAAAACTGTATGGAAGGAATGTGCAGCTGGGGGCTTTTCGCCAAGTTGGTGTCAATTTGGGTTAAACCAGAGGTCCTGGAATAGAGCCTTGTTGGGAGAGTGGGTGACTTGCATTAAGACCAGACCTTTCATTATTCTCCCTTCAATTGTGGTTGCTCCTCGGGGACCCCATTCCAGGAGCAGGGTCCAAACCCTCTTACACCAAGCACACTGCAAACCAATAACCCAAAGGCAGGCCCTCCCCCTGAGGGCTGGCAGCCCTCAAGATTCTCAGTGTCCTGCCATTGTCCTCCTCTGGCCTCCAGCAACGCTGTCCTGTCCTGTCAGCAGCAGCCCACGTGCTTCTCAGCTGGACCCCACCAGCGCTTGGGATTTGCTCCATCCGGGATGCTGACCACATGTTTTGTGAGGTGCCCAGCATGTCTTAGGAATGGTACAATGAAGACACTTTCTTTCCCTGATCCCTCGGGATGCTGCTTCTGGATCATCTCTGCTTTGTGCTTACTGCAATGCCTGTGTGCAGTCAGCCTGACAAGGAGTCCCTGCCAGCATCCAACACCAGCCAGTGCTCCTCTGCACTCCAGTTTGCCTCCTTGGATACCCTGTTTTGTCTACATGCCCAGATAAAGAGGCAATCTTCTCCCTTGCCTTCATTCCCATGGTCAAACTGCTCATGAAGGCAGTTTGTTCAATGCAGGGGGATGACTTGGGGTTGTCCTGTGCAGCGCCGGGACTTGGACTGTATCCTCTTGTGGGTTCCTTCCAGATTGGGACATCCTATGATTCTGTGATTCTGTGACTTTCAGTTGGAGATTTCTCTTGTTCCCTCTGTCCTAACATGTCAAAAAAGGAAGTTTATATCAGTATGTACAGCTGCCCTTCCTCAGGCCACTCAGAGCAAGTTGTCTCCAGGATGGTGTCTTTTTGGCCAGGTGTCTCCTGGCTCTGTATGTCAAAGGGATTTCAAAATCCTAAACATAGTTTGGCTGTGCCTTCTGCCCACAGTGCCAGATGTACCCTGACCCCAGCAGGACTCATCCCCCTTCACCAAAGGCCACAAGGCAAGAATCAAGTCTAAGGTCACGATCTTTTTTTCAGACTTAGAGAGGAGAGATTGGCACTTCTGAAACCCAACTCATTCCAATATTAAATGCATGTTTAAACTTGATGAGTTGTTCTCTGCTCACAGATGATGCCAGCACAGCTTGCAAAGCCCACACTTGCTCTTGGGTCCAGGTGGTGTGGATAAAAAAGCTGGACTTGTGTGTTCTCTGTGCTTCATGTAGGTATGACCTTACGTGTAATCAAAGAGTTTCAGTCCCTTTTGGGGCAGAACAGCTCTGCCTTATTGCCCCTGTCCAAGTTTTGCCTACAGAGCTTGGCTGGACCTTCCAGGTGGGAGGGGATCGTCTCCCCTCCAGCCTTGCAGATTTTTCCCCAGAAGCCAAAGCTGCTTTGACAGCCTGGCCCTCCTCACTTGCTCCTCAAAGACAACTCAATTTTACAAACCACACAAGTCTTCATACGCCCGTTATTTAGATTCCTGACTTAAACAAAGCAGTCTGATTGCTATTACTGCAGGGAAGCCATTTAGGCTTGTGGTTTATTTACAGAAGGCAACATTCAACCAGCAAGTCTAATAGGTCACCATTGTTCCCATATCAGTCCTTGGGCTGGCAACACTGAGCAAAGCAAACACATCATAAGAAACCACCTTTAATTATTCATATGCTCTCTAGGGGAAGCGAAGATCTCTGATGAAGAGGAAATAAACAAAATATCTTTGAACTGTAAATCATGGCTGCAAGAGCTTTGTTCTTTGTTTCACCAGAGTTGTGTTTTATCTGAGATCATAATTTGTTTTCAGTGAAGCACTAGATTAAATTAATTGAGGTTTAGAACACTATCCATTTCCTTTTGCAAGTGCTTTCACTGATGGTATGATCTTATCTGACTTGTTACCCCTGCTGGCTCTGTTTTCATGACCTCCCCTTAACATCACATGTTTTAGAGGCATTTCTTTCTGTTCTCTCTCTTTTCTTTTTTATTTCTCCTTTTTTTTTCTTTTATTTCCTCTTTTTTTATTATTTAAAATAGGTTGTTTATTTTTGAAAACATCCAAACTGTTTCTCCAGCTATTACTTTTTCCCTGTGGGTAACTGATGAATTCCCTCTCTGAGGGAAACAAGGGCACATTCCCAAATAGTATTTCTGGGGTCCCGTGAGCAGTGCAGTGCAACACCTTCTCCCCATGATTCTTGGTGGATGCCAGACAGACCTTACAGGAGGAGGCAAGTCCAGCTGCTGCAGCACCTGGGCTGAGCACCCCAGTTTTGGGGAAGAAAGCTGATTATTTGAGGCTGAAAAAGTTGATACCAACACATTTTGCAGCCTCATTGGAAAAGGACAGGGTTGTTTCTCTGGAGAAAGTGTTGAGATCCATTGCAAAGCAGAACTCTGGAATAGTTGCTCTGTTGCTAATTCCATGGGTAATTACTGCAGTCCTTTCCTGTAGCCCATCTCCAGGGCTGGTCAGGGCTGGAGTCACATTTGCAGACTAAACAAGCCCTTGGTTAGACCAAGTGCTGTCAGTGTTGCATCCTGGGGCATGGTCTGTCATGATCTCTCCTGCAGGACAGGACAGCACTGCACAGGTGGGAAGGGACTTGTGGGAAAACGCTTCATAGGATGGTTTGGGTTGGAAGGGATGATAAACACGCCCCTGACACGGGCAGGGACACCTTCCACTAGCCCAGGTTGCTGCAAGCCCTGTCCAACCTGGACTTGCACACTTCCAAGAAGGGACAGCCACAGCTTCTCTGCCCAGCCTGTGCCAGGGCCTGCCCACCCCCACAGCCAGAAATTCCTTCCCAATTCCTTCCCAATATCCCATCTAACTCTGCCCTCTGGAAGCCATTCCCCCTGTCCTGTCCCTTCACCCTTTGTCCCAAGTCCCTCTCCAGCTCTTCTGGAGCCCCTTTGGGCACTGGAAGGGGCTCTCAGGTCTCCCTGGATCCTTCTCATCTCCAGATGAACACCCCAAGCTCTCCCAGCCTGGCTCCAGAGCAGGGGAGCTTCAGCCCTCAGAGCACTTTTTTGGCTTCCCCTGAACCTGCTCCTGCATCTCCATATCCCTCCTGTGTTGGGAACACCAGAGCTGGAAGCAGCACTGCAGGTGGGTCTCCCCAGAGGGGCACAATCCCCTCCCCGCCTGCTGCCCATGCTGTGGGGATGAGCACAGGACACCGTTGGCTTCCTGAGCTGCAAGTGCACGTTGCCGGCTCATGCCAAGATTCTGGTGGCTACAAAAGACCAACTAATAATGCAGTGCCTTGCAAAGCTTTCAGCTCATGCCTGGGGAAAGCTGTGAAACAACTACTCAGGACGTGGAGCAGATCTTGGTCACCATGTCCTTCACTTGGCAGTGTGTCACCTGGATGTTGCTGTTGCTGCTGCTCTTCTCTCACATTTTCACTGCCCTGGCTCACCTACAAAGGGCAGGGAGAGAAAATACGGTGAAGTGTCTCCATAAACAACCTGTCATCTGGAATTTATTTGCTGAGATCTGATAATTGAGTGTTCTTGTAGCCATATATTGTATTAGCTAAACAGAAAGGAAGAAGCAAACATCGTGGCGTGTTTTGTTCTCCTGCATATTTGAACAGCTATAAATAGAGTCTTTCAGATTTAATTAAAAAGAAAAAAAGGTGGGGGAAAAAAAGCCTGTCAAGGATCTATGTTGCTTAGTTGAGTTAGAAATTTAATTAAATCATCCTGGTGTCACAGAAGTGCAGTCCCCGAGACCAGGTTTTTTCCTTCTCTCAGAAACCTTTTCAGAGCCACTGAAGGCACCTGACATCACTCATGACAAACCTTTAAGACCAGAGTGATCTTGACGCATTAAGTGGGCCCTCAAGCACACCACTTTCACCACAGCACCAGGACACCCACCCACCAAAGCCCTCCTTTCAGCAGGTGTTCACAGCTGTTCCTATCACAAAATACTCTCAGGGAGCAGAGAAGGCTTCATTTGTGAGGATCTTCTCTCCCTTTCTCTTTTTTTCCCTCTGATGCTCATTTCTGAAGCAGATCTCCCCCCTCCTCACCCCTGCTCTCCATATTTATTTTATTACAAGCATTTTCGCTAAAACGATTAACTCAATTTAAAATTTCAACTGTTTCCTTGCCAAGGATTTTAGGAATTTTCATTATTTCCTTTGGGAATTCTGAGACTGCGGTTAGCCAGTTTGGAGTTCAAGACACGAGAAATGCCAGCACAACTGAGGACTTGGCTGTAAAAGCGTTTTCAACATGAAAGAATTCCAGCATTTCATAAAAGGAAGTGTAGTACTTGAAGAGATATGTTGATATAAGGAAGGCCTTAACAAAATGAAAGCCAATCTATTATTGCTTAAGTATAAAAGAAATCCCTTTGTAAAGGTGCTAAGCCCTCCTGAAGGAACACAGAACGTGTCTATTTATTTGTTGTGTGTTTAAATGGTTTATGTATGATTAAGGAGCCAAGCCAGTATTACTGAGCTGGCCGGGGTTTTGGAGCTCTGTGGCTGGAGGCAAACATTAGGAAAAAGGTAAAACTTCTCTGCCAGGATGGGTCTGCAGCGTTCAGCAGGGCTGTTCCTTAAGAGGGATTTCACCAGCCATGGGAGAATAGGTGCTTTTCTGAAAGACGGTCTTAAAAAGCAAAACCTCTCTCTGGGTTGGGATATCCAGAGCTAAGGGACCAATTCTGACCCCATATCAGGGTGGAGGCTGATCTTGGTCTGCCACTGTCATTATAATTGCCTCAGAGCGATTTTTTGGGCCGTATCTTGGGGGTTGAGTGTAGTGACACTCTCTGCTCCTCCTCTGTGCTCTGCTTGCAGGTGGGAAAAGAGTCCCAGGTCAATAAATCACCCTTGGGGCTGATGCTGGTGGGTCAGAGCTAAAGTGCTTTGCTTTTATCTGCCTGGAGTGGACAAGGTGCCCCTGGTACAGCCCTGGAAAGCTTCTTCTGCATGGTGAGGGTTGGAGAAACCATAGCTGTGCACGGCTGTGGAAAACACTCTCCAAAGGAAATCAGCAGAAGGCTGTCCCACAGATCAGCCCGTGCGTGCTGGAATGGTCCTGGGAGCTGGCTGTGCCAAGGGCACTCATCTGACCCTGCCTGTGGGGCTATGAAATCTCTCCTCCTGCCCTACAACGAACTCTCACCATATGATCCTTCCCTATCCCATGGTCTGAGCAGCACCAGAGAGCTTTTACAGGGTTGGGATCCTGCCCTTCTCATTTACGCAGCAGGGAAACAAACAGTGGTGTTACCATGGGGTCCAAGTGATGCTGCTGTAATCACAACAGGCTGCGCCTTGCCTCGTCCTCTTCTCCCTAAAACTCACTGGGGAGGTGAAAAGTGCAGGCTGTTCCTTGCCATTCCAGTGAGGACACAGGGAAGGCATCACAGGAGGTATCTCAGGGTGGCTGAAGAGGTGCAGTGCTTTGGCCAACATCTGCTCGCCAGGAGATCAGCTGAGAACCTGGAGATACTTTGCTCGGGAACCTCCAGGCCTGCTGGAGCACTGCTCATCCCACTGAAGAGTGGCTTAATTGGTGACACTTCAGCAGAAAGCCAGCTGCACTGTCCTCCCAGCTTCCCTATAAAAAAAAAAAAAAAGGAAGCCAATGTTTTAACATAAACAGGATGCTGAACGCTGATCCAGTGCAGTTCCCGATGGAAACAAATGTGCTCCCATGCTGTTCTGGCGCACCGCAAGCCGTGGTGCTTGTCAGCGGGATGGGAGTCCTGAGCGACAGCTCATTTCCCCCTGCTCTGGGAATGACATTGCCCTCAAAAGAGGCCCCAGGACAGCCCAGCACCTCAGGGCAAGTTTAGGTCTTGCTGATGAAAGAATTTTGCAGAGTAGCAACAAAGGGGGCTCCTCTTTCTCTTTGCTACTTCTTCCCACCTTGTGATCAGTGGGGCAACACCTTCTAGAGATGGGAAATTAATAAAGAAGCATTTTGCCTTCAAGTTTTCAGAGCAAATAGGTCAATTTGGACTCTCAGTGTCCAGGCTCCCATCTTCCCATGCCACTGAAATGCCTGATTTACTGACCCTCCACCCCAACACCCTCTTTTTGCAAATGGACTCCATCTGCAGTTCCTACAACTGGCCCCTTAAAAACCATCACTCAGAGTCATTCCTGGAAAAAAAACCCCAACACACCAAGCCTGGGCCCCCACTCAGGAGGAGTTTGGCTGAGCCAGATGCCACCAGCAAGGGACAGAAACAATAGGGACTTGGTGGGGGGGCAGAACAACGGGGCTGGCAGCTGAGCTGAGCTCAGGGAAGCGCATGCGAGCTCTGGGAGCTGGTGGCAGGGTGCATGTGCCTCTCCAGGGCCTGGGAAACTGCACTTTAACCAGCTCAGGCAGATACTGGGGTGAGTTTCTCCAAGCAGAAAGCTCTGTCCCACCAAAGTGCACCAAATTATGTCCCAGAAAATGCAACCTCAGCCTCCTGTGGGGAGCTCGGGGACCCTGGGGATTCTTCTGAAGGGTTCCTGAGCTGGTGGGAGGGAAAATGAAGGCAAAATCCCATGGAGACAAACCCTGGATGGGCTCCTGAAGCTTAAAGCACAAAAGGTTTTGCCAAGTTCTCAGAATATGTCTGTGTATGGGAGAAAACCACATGTGGTCTCTCAGAGACATCTTGGAGAGACCCCAGTTAATGTTCTTCCATCCAAAAGGTGTTTCTGTTCTCCATTAAAGGTCTCCCCTCACCTTGAACAGAGCCTCTAATTGTAAACAAAAATGAAGGGTCAGAATTTATATAAAAAGAAGACCCAACCCAACAACTGAACCACAGAGGAGGCCCCATTCTTTTTCTTTCTCCCCTCCTCTCCCAGTTCTAAAAACACAGGTAATCCTGGTTTTACTTTCCTGCAACTAAATTTGATGATGATGTCATGTGTGTGGCTGAGCAGAGCAGTTTTCTGACTGGGCAAGTGAGGCTCGAGATGTATTTAGCACTAATTTATTCACAGCAAATAAAGTTTTGGGGCCAGAATATGGGCAGCACTGCACAGCAAGAGTCTACAGTGCTCAGGACTGCTTTGCTCTGTCTGGCCCTGAGGCTTTTTACCCAAACCCAAGGCTTTTGGCAGCAAAACCCAAAGGACTGTCCATGCAGGAGGTGGAGGTGCTTAGGGATTAACAGCTCCTACTTTGGGGCTTTGGGATACCCCTGTTTAAGGTCTCTGAGTAACAGGGGTGCCTGGACACCCTTTGGTGGATAATAAGCCACTCAACAGAGCCCTGGCAATTGAGTGAGAAGATTTACATCTCAGACGATGGCCACCAACAGCCAAGTTCAAATTCTGTTTTCACGTCGTAGGAAAAAATACCAAGTGCCAAGCTATGTGGTAAACCAAAATAGCTCACGAAGCACGCAGGTTTTAGAACACGGGTAAGGATGAACCAGGAGGAAGAAAAAAAAAAAAGAAGAAATAGTAGTTTTATATATAGATACTGAAAACCGAATAAATCACATGACCTAGCCCAAAAAAAGCTTCAGTGAAACGTTTGTGTCTGGGATTAAGAGCACTAGTCATTACTTTAACTATGTATGGTATGTTCTCGTCTTGAAAAATGTGCACACCAAATATTTCAGCCTTTTCTCATGGAAGGATCCGAAAGGCAAAAAGCTTTTTAGTATTATGCAAATATTAGCCTTTCCAGGACAGTCTTGGCTGGCTGGCTGTTTCCTGTGGGCCTATATTCTGATATCTGTGCTGGCATGATGTCCCCTCTGACTGTATGTACGGCATTTCTGGGAGTTTTTTTGAAGGGGGACTTTCTCTCTCCTATTAAAGGTGGTGAAATACAGGGCAGATTTGAGCTGCCTTTGGTTTCTCCCCTGACCTCTGCCAGTCCTGGCTGATAAACACTGAAGTCTTTGATGGGGTTTAGTGTGCTTTGGGCCTACTGAATTTCACCTGCTAAAATTTAATAGCCCACAGTTGGCTTTGGGAAGGTCTTGGTGTGATGAGCTCCTTCACAATTGCCCCGTGGTGAGGATTGTACGTGTTCAGTGCACCCACTTGAAATCACCATCCTACCAGGAAGAAGCCTGAAGGTTTGTAGGAAAGGGCTGGAGTCTCATGGCAGCTTCCCTAACCCAGTGCAGGACACAGGAGCCTGGAATCTGAATCATTCCTGCCTCTTTCTTAGCACTTTGCTCCGCAGCCCCACTTGTGGGGATTGGGAGGCTTCCAGTCTCACTTGCTGTCGGGAAGCCCGATCAGAGTCCTGCAAAGGATGCTGAGAGCAGGATCTGATCCCTGGTTTGCCAGGTTTATGGAAAAACCAAGGTTTTCCCATCTCCTGGATAATTTTGATATATATGCGTAGGATTTAGGGCTCTTCAGAACTTGCCAGTGTTCCCAACAGCCCCATCACAGCCACTGAAGGGAACATCACACTGGAGACACGTGAACAAAGCTTGTCTCCATTTCTGCAGAAAACTGACTGCTAAACTAACCCAGCCAGGCTTAACCTCTCCCAGGTGTGCAAATCATGGAATCTTAGAATCATCAAGGTTGGAAAAGCCCTCTGAGACCGTTGAGTCCCAGCATTAGCCCAGCACTGCCAAGCCCACCGCGGACCCGTGTCCCCAAGCACGGGATGCACTGCCAAAGGGACTGGGTGTGGAAAGGAGTTCAAGAGATGTGCTCGCTCTCACAGACTCTGCCATGAGTTGTCACCAGGACTTTGGGAAATCACACAGTGTCCCTGCCAATAAAATGGGGATAATGACACAGAGTGGCTTGTCACGTGCTTAAGTTTTGTTGACAAACAGAGCAGTGTAAAACCAAGGTATCCCTCTATTATTATGCATTTCAGTTTGAAAACTTTCCTATGAATAGTTTGCTCCTCTGCTGCTCATAGAATAACAGAATGGTTTGGGTTGGAAAGGACATTAAAGGCCATCTGGTTTCACCCCCTGCCATGAGCAAGGACACCTTCCACTATCCAAGGTTGCTCCAAACCCCATCTAACGTGGCCTGGAACAATTTCAGGGATGGGGCAGCCACAGCTTCTCTGGGCAACCTGTGCCAGGGCCTCCCCACTCTCACAGGGAAGAATTCCCTCCTTATATCTATTCTAAGCCTACTCCCTTTCAGTTTAAAGCCATATTATGTTATCCAATGAAATAAACCTCCTTTAAAACCTGAACTTATTGACTGGGCTCAGCACTTCTTCATGTTTCTTCATTTACAATCCCATCCCTGTGGAAGAAGCAAGTTGTGAAAACACTTTAATTAATCAACAACTCTGTTATGCTGGTAATGCTGCTTTGGGCCACTTTGATAAATTATTAAAAACTTCCAGTTTATCAGATTTTGTTTGGCTGTCCCTGTACAAACGAGCTGCACATCCATCCTTGCCTAAGCTGGGATTCTGCAGGACCTGGAGCTCCCTCACTTTGCGTGGTGGCTTCGCATCCCTGCAGCTTCTTTTGCTGCTGTGAGCAGAGTTTGGGACTTGCACAGACTTTACTCCACCACGGGAGATACACCAGTGCCAGAGTCCTCAGTCTAGACAAGCCCTTAAACCTGATTGCTTCATTCCATTACTGATAAAAAGCACTAGACATGGGAATGAGTTTTCCTCTCCATCCTTACTTTTTTTTTCTCCCCTTATATCCCCGAGGAAGGAAGACTTGATTTTTTTTTTTCTGATCCACCCAAAAGAAACCACAGTAACCACAACTGCAATTATATATATATATCTTTAAAAAAAACCCAAAAACCTTTCTGGCAATTCTTTCACATTCTTTTTTTAAGCTTCTTTGCTACATGCAGAACAATAAATGATTTAAAAATGAAACATAAAGGCATCTGTTTGCACTATATTTGAAATTAAATTGGATAAAGCTGAGAGGGAGCAGCTAGTGACTAATACCAAACAGTGCCCAAGTAATAGTATGACGAAGTTAACAGGACCCAAGTTAAGCTAAGTTTCTTCCTAAGGCAGGAAAGACTCCTTTTCTTAGCTCTCTCTAAATGTCACACTGACTTTTTGCAAGATGGGGCCAAAATATTTATTTTCTAAAGCTATTTTTGGTAGAGAACAGTTTTAGGTCTTTTTTTCCTTTGTCCTAAGAAGATGACAAAGCCAGTGAACATCGACACCAAGGGATTGCTGTCTGGTGACTTGGCTGATACAGAGCCACCGCCAACATAAAATTCTCACATCAAAGTGTTTCAGTGACTTGCTGGAGAAAACGGAACACAAACCAAAAGCAATGGAAAAGAAACATCTGGATGTTTTCCTTGGTTTTATCCCATCTGCCCCTTCCTTTAAGTTGCTCATGCTGTATTACAGTTTCCAGCGAGGCCAGGCTCCAACTGGTTGATGTTTTTGGGGATGCAAGACTGGGGGGAAAGTGGATTTGTGTTGACACCCTGCTGTGCCCTGGGAGTTGCTCTGTGACCACAGACATGGGATGCAGTAGGATGGGAGTGGATGGGCTTGGTGGTACCTCAGAGGGGCCGTGGCATTGAAGCCCATCTTCCCCACAAAACCAGTTATCTTGCACAGTGGTTCCTGCAGTGTTCTTGGCACTGAGACACACATCCTAGAAGTGTCTACATTCCCTGCAGTCTGCCCTGACAGGCGGGCTTTGAGCTGTCAGCCCTCATTTCTGCAAACCTCCCGTTATCCACAGGCTCCCGGAGGGAGAGCAGAGGACCAGGAGAGCAACTGGGAGCTACTGTTACAGCCACAAACCTTCCACTTGAGATACAGGGTGTTGGATTTGATCTTATCATCTCCACAACTCCCAAGAAGTATCAGTTCCGTGAGGCCCATAAGCACAGCCCTGGTGTAATTACAGCAGTCTCGCAGGGCAGTCACACTATAGGATTATCCCTGTCCTGCCAGCTATAAATTATGCACTAAGTACGACTCCTAATGAAAAAAATGGCATCCTCAGAGCAGCTACCAAGAACATTTTAAGTGCCTGGTTATTGCAAAATGATGGAGCATTTGTAATGAGCCCATTGTTATGGTTTGGTTCTCTTTTGCACTTGGAGTGGTGGTGGTGGCAGGGAATTTATCTTATTTTCATATGTTCCCATCGTTTTTAAGGCTTTTAGCACTCAATAAAGCTTAGGTTTTCATGACAATATTCAGACAGGCTAGTTAATGAATCTGAGTCTTTAGCAATCTCAAACTGACTTTAAATGAAATTTGTATTCTGAATCCAAGAATATTTAGCCCTTTCTAACTTCATATTCGTTGTCTATGTGCCACACAAATCAGGATTATGTGCAGAGTAAGTGCCCATAGGTGGGGCTATTATTTTGTAATGCAGAAGAGAAAAATAGGATGATTATTCATCAGAACTGAAGGCCTTTGCTTGCACACGGTGCGCAGAGATGTGGGCTCAAGTTAGCTGCTTTTGTTCTCTCTGAGATACACTTTGAATCAGCCACATTTGTGCTATTTCTTGAACTGTTGATGTGGGAAGACTTTTCCAAAATGTAGGTAGGGACAGGCTGTCCAAGACTGGGCACTGAGGGACATAGATGTACTCAGTGGGGTATCCGTAGTTTCCACAGTCCTAGTTTTTGTGTCATATTAAAAAGAAAAGGAAACTCAGTCTTCATGGGCATTTTTGGGTATTTTGCCTATGATTGTTTTCACTTTTCAAGGCTTCAATGCTATTAAACATAAAGATTTCTGTGGCACATGGGCTTGTGATTCAGAGATGGGACAGGAGTTGGACTGTGAAAAGTTAGATTAATGAGCTGAAAATGCTCTGTGGAGCTAACAGATAATTTTGGCCCTTTCCCTCCACTTTAAATTCAGTGCTAAGGAGCAGCCTGTGACAGGGAAAGTAGCAAGAGCTCCATCAGCCCTGTAATTTCTCTCAAACTAATAATTCTTGAGAGCTACCATGGGTGATGCACTCAGCTCTTGGTTGCCCCAAGTTGTGATGCTGTGAACTCTGAGCACACACAAATGAAGCAGTGAAAACACCCGAGAAGGATACGGTGAAGAACAGAAAAAAGCCCAGTGATATTCTTTGTTACTGTGCCAAGTGAGGGCAGGCAGAAGATTGTCCTCTGGTGTCTTCTTTATCCAAGGAACAGGTGTTTAATAACCTGAAAAGGCCAGTCACAGAATAAGAGCATTTACAGAGAGAGGAGAGGGTTTTACTGAGCCAATCCAGCCAAGGCAAAGTGTGATAAAAAAGCAAAAAAAAAAATCAAACCAACCAACCAACCAACCACCACCAACAAGAACAAGAAAAAATAAAGGGAGGAAATTGTGTTTCCAGAATCACGGAAATATTGGTGGGAAGGGTTCTCTGCAGGTCTGCAGATTCTGCTTGAAATGGGATCTGATCAGAGTTGACTTCAGCTGAGCCTTGAAAGCTTCCAAGGGTGGAGATTGTCACCACCACCTCCTGAGTGACCTGTCCCAGCACTGCAGCAGGCTTTCCTCTTGATGTTGAATCTGAACACCTTGAGATTGAAGACCTGAGGGGATGCCCCAAACTGGACTTGATATGCCAGGTATGGATTCATCTGTGCTGTGCTATCAGATCCGAGGGATCTGCCAGAAAAATGGGATCAGGGTATTAGCAGGGTTCCCTGCAGGGGAATGACAGCAAAGGTCAGAGCAAACTCAGAAAAGGTTTTCCTTGCCCACGTTACTCCTTATGGATCTCAGCTGGGATGGTTTGGATGTGGGTCTGCATGGAAGGCTCCCAAATTCCTGAGTGTTTGTAGCCAGCACTGTGTTTTGGTTGGATCTGTGAAGTTTGTAGTGCTCCACAAGAGTGAGTTATTTGTTCTAGCAAACGTACAAACAAGCAGACAAACAAAAACAGAAACAGAAAGAAAATCTGAGCTGTTCCATCAGCAATGGGATTAATAAGTCTCGGTTTCCTATGGCTTTGTGATTTGAATGTGAGTGCCCATGTGGATTTGATGATCTCCTGCTTTAACTTTTCTCTCTGGCCACCCTTTTATTTTTTCACTGACCTTGTAGGAACTTAACATCTTGAAGATCTCATCAAACCCAACCAGAAAGGGGCAGGGAATTCCACAGTAATTGGTGAGGAGTGATGGGCAGATGGACACATAATCTGATCAAACAGGGCCTTGTTCCTGCAAGAATCTGGGCTAAAAGCATGTAGATGGAGGTCATAAGACATCTGTGTGAAGCCTGTGTTTATTAATATATAGATGGGTCCCTGTCTGCCTCTCAGCAGAAGAATTTGATGTTCACTTTATCAGAGATACAGTAATTTTTAAGAAGAGGAGCAACTGAGAATGAAGAAGGATATGTTAGGAGAGAGTTCATAGATTTGGGACTGTACTTGTTCCTACTCTGAAATCAGTGGCCTCAAAGTTGAGAAATAATTTGAGAGTTTCGGGGGTGGGGGGGAAAGCTTCTTAAAATAAAAATAGTGGTTGGGGTAGGGTGGTGGGGAAACTGCAGACCGTCAGCAAGGAAGAAAAAGGGTTAACTCTGCCTGCACCAAACAGCCATTTCCCTGCTTCCAGCTGAAACCATGAGGCACAAATTGCAGGAAAAGACCTGAAATGAGAAGCGTTTTCGCCTTTAGAAGCAGCCCTCTGACACAAGGAGAGAGAAGGTGGTCGGAGGATGGCAAACAAACAAACAAACAAACGCACAAACAGACGGGCTTTGAAGGTGGGTGGCTCCCATGGCCGAGTGTTTGCCACTGACTGGAACAAAGCCGCTCTGTGGTTTGTAATTGAGCGGATGAAATGGGAGCGGACGGGCCTTTGATGATGGGTGTGGTTATACGGAATTCAGCAGTTTTGGCGTGTCCCGCTAAGTATGGAGTGGTCTGTGTTGTAGCACTTCAGCCTGGCCTGCGAGATGTCCAGAGTGTGCATTCTGGTGTCAGCTCAAGTGAGAGCAAATCTCTTCGAGGGAACTTCAAGAACTGCTGGAAATGAAAGAAAAGGCAGAGAAATCCCCACTTTTCTGAGCCCATGGAGATAAACCCGGGGATTAAAGACTCTGCCTGGCACCCCTTGCTCTCTTCTCCTCAGGAGCTTCCCAAAGAAGTCATCGGTGAGGCAGTGCTTCCCAGCGTGGGGTGGCAGAGGAAACAATGAGTCAGGTGAAGAGTCCCAGAAGAGCGTTTCATAAGCCCTTGGAAGGGAAACTGTGCAGTGCTGCCTGAAATAACTCCGGGTTGAGAACCAGAGAGCTCAGAGAGAGGCAGCCAAAGCACACTGGCCTTGAGGAACACGGCCAGGCAAGGCGAGGGAAGCACGGGCCGGGGTGATGAGCTTAGCCATGAGGAGGACAGGAGGTGCCAGGTCTGCTGCAGAGCCAGGCTTGGTTGGGATCAACCCAAATCCTTCATCTCTTGAGTCTTCAGCCACAGGGATGGGTCTGGGAGTAAGGACAGAGGCATTGAGCAGAATCTTGCAGACAGCCTAAAAAGAGGCAGACCAAAGTGACCACCAGTGCTGGCTGCAGAAGACACCCCACTTTTACCTTCCGAGCACCTTCTGTCCCTGCACAAGAGGGGAGGGTGGAGAGAGAGGGATGAGAGGGAAGGGGGCAGGTGGAGGGGAGGGAAGGTTTGCAGCAGCATTCATCTCGCTGGAGTCAATGATCGTGGTTCCCAGGGGAAGACGTGAAGAACCCCACCGAGTCACTCAAGAGGAACTGACCCAGGACATTCATGTTGCTTGTTTTCCACCCCAAAATTTTACATTTCTTTCCCCTTTACAGGCGAGTCAAGTAAACTGATCAGCTTCTATGGTGGCACTAATTAATGTTTGATAATTTTTGGAGACTGGAAGTTGGTTAGAAGCCTATTTTCAGGCTAAACCATACAGGCTCCCTCCTGTGGTATAATTAAGGTCTATCAAGGAAAGATGCATGTTACAATATGCTCCATAATTCAACACAGGATAGAGCCATCTGCCATGTCAGGATTCATACATATCTATAAGAAATTTAGCCTTGGATCTTGCACTGGCAGTGTAAGGATCAGCTAAAAGATCGGGGCTCTGCTCCTTTGCACGATACTGTGGCATGAAAGAAATTAAGCTGTAGAATTCAAAGTCAATCCAATTTGTATAAACAGGCACTGCAGAAACCCAGAGCTGCCACTAACCACACGTGGCTCAGGCTGGACTTCTGACTTCCACTGCAGCTCCTTGCTGGCAGAGGTGCTTCCGAGCCAAAACACGGCATTACTGGTCATATGGTGTGTGGAGAGCACTGACTGTCCTTGCTCTAATTGCAGGGAAGGGATTGAGGATTAGGAGTTCTTTGAGTTCAAGATGGCTGGGAGCTGGATAGTGTTTGTGCATACATCAAAGGCTGTGTTTCTCCACAACTCATTAATTTGGGTTGGAAATCTCACAAAAGCAAGTTTTCCAGAAGCTCTGTGTTCTGGTTTTGCCCAGACAGTGGCAATTGTGACAGCAGACCTTGGTGTGGGCTGGCAAAAAGTACAGAGGCAGACAAATATGATGGTGTCCTGTAGTAGCCAAAAAAAATGACTTTTGATCAAAAGAGTAACTCGAGTAGGTAGTACATGAAGAGGACTCGCAACCAGTTGTACATATTGGCCCCAAGGTGGTAGGCAAGGACTCCTGACACCAACCTCCAGCCCCTACTCCGCAGGATGTTTCAGCCCCAAGACGCACACCTTCTATAACTGGGTGTTTAAACCAGTCATGGCTCATTTCTAAGCCACGGAACACCTTCTGCCAGGGGGCACAGCTTTGGGACAGGGTCTAGCACTGGCATGGAAGGCAGGCAGGGCTGGGACCCAGGGACACTTGGGTCATTCAAAGCCTGAGCCTACCATCTCCTGGGAATGTCACACTGCCGAAGACCAGCAGCATTGTGGTCACCTTGGATCATTCCCAATGCCTTGCCATCACATAAGGCAATGCCAGTGAGCTCAGGAGTGTTGCAGCAGGTCATGGCTCTGACCTTCTTTTGCTCCGTGTCTTTGGTCTGTTCCCTTCCCTTTCTCCCTGCCTCAGATGTCCTGGGTGCAAGGTAGAGATAAATAATGCAGTCCTCCAGCAGAAGGGCGTTGAAGCTGGTGCAGCCTCACCTGTGTGAAGGCATTTGCTGTAAAAAGCAGAATCGGGCCCTTTCCCCTGGGAGGCGGCATTACAAATTCCATTTCAATTATTTAAAAAAACATAGCGATTTGGTTACATAACTAAATCCAAGGCAGAATGAACCGGAGTATTTTGCTTAAAAGGCCAACATGTAAACTAGCTGTTTTGCTTAAAATAAACAGGAGTCTCCAGAGGACAGAATTTCTCACAGTCTCCTCTGGGCTGGCCGTGCTCCTGCAGGACGTTGCTCCAAAGCAAAAGGTTTAGATGCTCTGGGGCCTATGGCAACATGAACATGCATTGCCTGCAGCTGGTGAGAAAAGCTGAAGGTTATTATGCTTCACAGACAGGATGAGGCCTCCAAAGAGAAAGAGGCCCTGACTGCACAGCAACAAGTGGTACATTAAAAATTCCATGCTGAAATTCCTTATGAAATGATGCCATGGGCAGTATCCCATGCTTTGCTTCAAACCGTTGTCAGGAAAGTCACCAAAATAAAGCAATGTGGCTGAAAACCTTTTCATTTCTGCAAAGCGCTTGGATTTATGGGGTTTAGCCTGAACAAAAGGAGCCTGAGGTTTCTACAACTGCCTGAAAGGAGTTTGTATCCAGGTAGGGTTCAGTCTCTTCTCCCAAGTAACAAGAAACTGGACCAGAGGAAACAGCCTCAAGTTGCACCAGAGGGGGTTTAGGTTGGATATTCATAAAAAATTCTTCATGGAGAAGGTTGTTCAGCTCTGGCACAGCTGCCCAGGACAGTGGTGGAGCCATTCCTGGAGGGATTTAAAACTCTTGTGGATGTGGCACCTGGGGACATGGGCTTGACAGTGTTGGGGGAACGGCTGGGCTTGAAGATCTTAAGCGACTTTTCCAACTTCAGTGATTCTATTTTTCTTTTTTGTTTTACCTTCCACCTCCTGTTTATTTGGCTTTTTTTCCCGACGTGCATGGGCAGCAAGGAAGGCTGAAAACACTGCCGGGAGGTGTCACAGAGACACACAACATCCAGTGATACCACAAGGGCTCCCATTTGCATGTTATTGATGAAAGCAGATGCCTGGAGTCTTCCTTAGCCCTTGGTGTTTAGGTGATATGGTGGTGGATGTGCATGGGTATGAATGTTCCATTTCTGTCAGCATCGTGGCATTCTCTGGTCCGAGGACAATTCTGAGCACTGCCATAATTAGGGCTGTGCTTCAGCCTTAACAGAAGATCCATCCTGGACTCCCGTGACTCAGCACTGTGGCACATCCCCCCGCTCAGCTCCCATTGTCTCCTAAATTCGAAACAGAAGGTCGGGTAAACAGAGAGCCCTGACCTTTTGGGAAGGTTGGGTTTTACACCATGTGGTGGGGCTGGCAGGGGGAGGAAGCCTCCAATTCAGTTTACCAGCAAGGAGCTGAAGCAGAGCAGCCAAAAGGATGTGGCTAAGGAAGCTGAGGGCAGCGTGGCCATGAGTGATGAGCTGTGTGCAGGGCAGGGAGCCCGGGAGAGGGGTGTAGGTGAAGTGGCCAATTCAATAAAAACAAGGCTGGAGCCTCCCCTATCCAATGGATCTCACATCCTCCAACTGACACCACACTGAGGTTCCCGATGGACATGCTGGGTGCTCAGGCACTACCTGTGTGAGAGTTTGGAACCTGCAGAGCATTTGCTGTGGTGGTTTTCTTTAACCAAAAAAAAAAAAAGAGATTGAATAGGCAGGCCCCCCAAAACAAAGCCAAACTGTAAAACAACAATGCACTGAATTAGTTCTGCACTCCGGGAACATTGAGTGGCTAGTGGTGAAGTCCCAGGAATGTGATGCTGCTGCTTCCCAATTCACCCTTGCGGAGCAGGGGGGTGATGCATTGTCTTCCAACTACAAGCCAAGGACCCTGGGAAGAAGGGAAATGCATACAAGGCTCACAGGAAAGTCAAGACGTCTGCGTTTCTTGGTCACAGGCAAAGGATTAGCAAAGCACCATTAACCCTACTATAAAAACACACCAGTTAGGGTTTCTTTCATCCCAAACAAAGTTTATAAACACACCCTTATCACTCGGAGAATGTTTATCTTCATGTGCTATAAGCGGATTCCAAGAAAGAAACAGTAGCTAATGAAATTAAATATGATGTTTGGAGATACATTTTCTTCATTTAGCTAACTATGCATGCATGTGTGCTTGTGTGTCTCAGTGTGTTTAAAGAAAAAGAAGCAACACTGGAGTTTGGTTTAGCCTAGGACTCTCATTCCAACATAATTTTGGAAGCGTGACTGACACACATGGAAGAGCAGGAAAATGAAGGAAGGAAAACCTCTTCTCTTCTCTTCTCTTCTCTTCTCTTCTCTTCTCTTCTCTTCTCTTCTCTTCTCTTCTCTTCTCTTCTCTTC
>JAWWEU010000158.1:62125491-62146952 GCA_035583155.1 Acropternis orthonyx
CCTCTCCTCTCCTCTCCTCTCCTCTCCTCTCCTCTCCTCTCCTCTCCTCTCCTCTCTTCTCCTCTCTTCTCTCTTCTCCTCTCTCCTCCCTTTCTCAAGCCATCTCAGAGAAGGCAGCTCTTCAGACCACGCTCTGGGAGGACTCTGTACACATTTGTAATTTATGATCACTCACTTTAGAAGCGATTAACGGCAGCAGAAACCTAATTACAGCCCCCCTGACTGAGCACAGCATCCTTTGGGGCTCCGGTTTTAATTGTTTTCTATTTACATTCAAGTTTCCAGGGGCTAACAGCCCAGCAAAGACCCCCAACTAACCCCTTCTACTAAAAGCTTCATTTATTCTTAATAACATGTTTATAGACCCAGCCTCATTTTTCATGGGAAGGTCACGTTTGTTATCCGTGGTTGTTAGGGAAATGATTAAGGAATCTCGGAAACAGTGGAAGTCCCTACTAAGGAACTGCACAAATATCTGTTAACAAAATGCTCTTTGCAGCCCCTGAACAGCCATTCATGAGCACGGACAGGAGGATGCCTATGGCATATGGGATCTGTACCCGGGAGAAGAGCAGAAACTGCCTGCACAGTTCAGCTTAATATGCTCTAATTAGTCCTTTTGGCCTTGACCAAAACATAAATTACTGCCATCAGTGTTGTTTTTTACTAAGGGGAAAGTGGAATAGGTTCAACCCACCTCACAGAGGTAGGAAAATATTATTGCAGACAATAAATTTGTCAGTACTTTATTTGGGGAACTCGAGTGCAGCCACTCTGTCGTGCCAGCATCCCGGCGAGCACGGGTGCTTTCAGATAGAAAGATAAAGATCGCTTGAAAGAAAATCTCCTTCAGCAAACTGGAAGCACAGATCTCACCAAGGAAAATTGATAAACTTGCATTTGAGGTTCACTTATTTGTGCTAAAACCAGAATGACCATTCAGGGGTGTAAAGCTCAGCGTGGTAGGTCCTGTACCACTTGAAATCAAATATGTTGGTCCAACTACAGCCTGGTTACAGATGGCCGCTGGTGGGAACAGACAGATGATGCTACTGTGGTGTTGAAGTGTTTGTGACACTGAGTTTTGATAGCATGTTCAATGAACAAAAAGAAAAAAGAGAGAGAAAAGGAGTTCATTGCAATTTAAGTTTCCCATTTTTTACTAAGTCTGCTTTACCGGTTGTATTTTGCTCATCTTGATTATTACATAGCTAAAAATGGGGCTCAGGACGTGGCTTGCAAGGTGACTTCCAGGTTTTTCAGAGGAGTTTGGATGTACTTTTAGATTACTGAGAATCGCTGCACATCAGCTGAACTTTGACAAGGGGAGCAGTAGATGTGACCCCAGATGTCAGGCAAAGAGCATTGCCTTGAGTCCCTCTGAAGGAGTTTTCAGGACAGCCTTTAATTCATGGGAAATAATGAGCTAGACCCAAGCAACTTTTCTCGAGGTAAAAATTTGGTTGTCACTAGCACTTTCCTCTAGGAAATTCAGTTTGAAATCATTATATTCTGAGGAAAATGTCATTTGTCACAAGGATGTTCCTGACATCTCTTCCCTGAGTGGCTTAAATTCCCTTTTTAAAACCAGAACCATTAGATTACTTCATATTTATAGTAAGAAAAGGCACAGTCCTGCCTCCAGATCCTTTTTTGAGTGCTCATAAAAGCAGTTTTCAGCCACCATCTTTTGTTATCACCTATTGCAGACAACCTGCAGAGGACACTGATGTGCTGCTATCCCAGGCTGGAATATAAGGAAGGGTTCTCTGCCTGAGAGTCTCAATAGTCTTGGTTGAACTGTGAAACTTGCTTCTTAAAGCTCATTTACAGAGTTGTGGTTGGGTATTAGGACAAAGTTCTTCACCCAGAGGGTGGTGGGCACTGAGCAGGCTCCCCAGGGCAGTGGGCACGGCCCCGAGGCTGCCAGAGCTCCAGGAGGGTTTGGACAATGCTCTGACGGACAGGCTGGGATTGTTGGGGTGTCTGTGCAAGGCCAAGAGTTGGACTGGATGATCCTTGTGGGTCCCTTCCAACTCAGGAGATTCTGTGATTCTATGTCAGTCCCATGGTGGCAATGAAAAGGCAGAGCAACCCCTCCCTGCTGGGAAGGTCATTGTTTGGGAAGCAGTGTTGGACAAACTGGCGTGTGCTCCCCCTTGGGAGAGGATGGAGTTTGGCTGCCATGAAGCATGAAGGAAAGAATGTCCCTATGGCTCCCAGTGACCTCCATGTGCCAAAGGACATTCTTGCCTCTTTGCTAATCACTGTGGTCATTCCAAAAGGGAATTCCAAGGGCTGGCTGTATGGATGATCACAGTCAGCTGCACACCTCCACCTCTGGTACACTTCCTTGTCTTTTGGCTGTGGTACAGCACCTCATGGAGGTGCAGAGCTGAGGGATTTCAAGGGGTTTCCTACCTCAGCTTTCTGCAGTGACACAAGGTTGAGTCTGGATACTGAGACGGAGGGTGTGAACCATCAGCCCTTCCTGCCATGCTGGCCATGGAGAGCAAGTGAGGCCTGTTTTTGAAACAACCTTTTCTTTACAAGAAGTCCGTTGCCCTGTCCCTTCCTTCAGCCTTTTCCTCTCCGAACCAAACCGACCCGATCCCTTCAGTATTTCCCTGTAGGTGTGAATAATCTTTCCATCACCTCCACCATCCAACTTTTTTTGGCCTCTCATTTTTCCCTTGCTTCTCCTGGGGAGATCTCAAGACTTGCACAAATATTCCTGGGGACTCCAACACTCCATTATCTGCCGAGTTACACTGCTGGGAACCCCGAGCAGTCCCACTCACTGGAAACACTGAAGGCAGTGGAGCTACTGCAGTGTACAGCAGTGGGAGATGAGCAATGTCCTGAGCACTTTCCTGGTGTGTTTTCCTCTCTTTCTGGTCCTGTTCTCTTCCAAGGGGAGAGTGAGAAAGAGATGAATGGACGTGTGAACCACGCAAACACATCGACTCCCTCTAGTGGCTTTGACTCCATATGGAAGCTAATGGCTCGTTCCTTCCTCTCCAGCCACAGGGGTCCGTGGCCTGAGAAGCACAAGCTCTGAGTTCAGGCATGACCAGGGGCACTTGTCATACTATGAGTACTTTTTCCTTGAAGAGTGAGCTGATTTTGAGAAGAAACATCTCATGAGCATTGGGAGGAGAAAGCAATGGAGGCAAGAGCCCCTTGTGAATGTGGAGAGCCCAGGACAGGCTTGAGATCAAGTACATGATGGTCTTCTGCTTGCAGTGCCTCTTGTAGGTAGCACTTTGTCTAAAAAAGGCATTTATTCAGGTTGTTTCAAACCCTTCTACCAGAGGTGATTTGATTTGCCTGTTTTTTCTGCCCTGTGTTGATTATTTAGTTCTGGGCTCACGTTTAGCTCCACCAAACTATACATAGGTGTGACTACGTCTTCCTTTTATATTGTATGAAGTCCTGTGTTTATTTTTGCAGCTTCACTAAGCTCAGAATCATTCCCAAGATTTTCTCCTCTGAATGTGTGAATACAAGAGTTAAATTAGTTTTACTTTTTCAGTAAAAAGCCTTTTTTAATCTTGGATATTTTTTTTTAGCCAATGCCACAGGCCCCTAAGGGATAATTTTTTTTCTCCCAGAAACAGAAGAAAAGAATTGTCTTCAAATTTTAGCTATGGAGGACAATGTCAAAGACATGTTCATTAGCTAACTGGGTCCTCAGTGCAAAGATCCCAAATGTCCCTCTAGATTTCCTTGGTTTTCTGCAATTCCCAGTTCCAGTACAGGCATTCAGGCAGCTGTGAAGTATTTGCATGTTTAAAGTATAGCCAGTGTGAACAGAATTCTCCTACTTTAAAATATATATATTTAAGGATACAGGAATATTAGATACAAGGAAGAAATTATTTACAATGGGGTGGTGAGGTTCTGGCACCCAGAGATGTGGTGGATGTCCTATTCTTGGAAGTCTTCAAGGTCAGGTTGGGGCTCGGAGCAAACTGACCTCGTTGAAGATGTCCTTGCTTATTGCAGAGGGGTGGACTAGATGGCCTTCAAAAGTCCTTTCCAACCCAAACTATCCTATGATACTATGAATATAACTTTTCCAGCAGGACTGGCTCTGGGTCTTATTCCCTGCCTATCACAGGGAGCTAAGCCTGAAGGTTGGCCATGGGTTGGACTTGTCAAATCCTCCAAAAAACTCATTCTGAGCCCACCATCAGCACGGTCCAGATGTCCTCTTTCAGCATTGCCCACAGCGGTGTTGTGCCCCTGTCTTCTCCCAGCTCTGTGTCTCCCCTATTCCTTGGTGCTTCTCACCTCATCCCTCCACATCACACAGTGCTTCCTCCTCTTTTTGCAGCATCTGTCCCTGCAAGCCCTTCTAATACCTCCAGCTAACACTTACCGGTGATTTCTGCAGCACTCCCTGAAGATGTGGTTTCTTCTGTCCACCAGTGGAGCTACAACTTTGTCCAAGCTCTTCCTGTCTCTGTAACTTATCTCTGTCTACTAGAGTTCCCACCTAGAAAGCTCTTGGGAAAGTATCTGTGCCAGCACGTGGATTTCACCATGTCACATCACCAGTGCACTTCTAGGTAGTTCCCAAACCCATTTGTACCAGCCCTTTTAGCCCTTTCTCCTGCTCTCATGCCACTTGCCACTTCCCTTTCAGTGTCAAGGAGCTTTGCACAGATCCCTGATATTCTCCTTCTTTGCACGTGGTGCTGGGTTTTGTGCACTCTCCCATGCCTGGAGGAAGCCATCAAAACACACAGGTACCTCCCAGACCTCCTTACAAACCTCCTTTAAAGGTTTAGTGACAGCGAGAGGAGAAAATGCACAGAACTGGGGTGCTGGCTTGTGATATTCAATGCTCTTATACCCAGTGACAGTGGAGTTAAGAATGGAAGAAGTGACGACAATAATAATTAGGATTGGCTAATTTTTATTGCTTTTCCATGGAAACTGGAGTGTTTCCGTCAGTGTGATGTCTCGTGCTGAGGGAGTCAGAGGAGATGGAGAGGCACAGATTCGTCTCGATGAAGCAGAGGGGTCTGGACTACACAGCTGAGCTCAGGTGAGATTGATCCCTTGGGAGAGCCGGGAGGTGGAATTTGCAGCTGGCTACACCCCAGTGCTTTTATCTGAAGGGAAAACATTTCAAGCTTTTTGAGGAGGCAACCCTTAAATTCTTGATGAGAGTTTTGGTTTTCCTTTTGTAAATGAAGCTAGTGATCCCAGTTCCTGACCAGTCTTTGTTTGCTGACAATGTAAACTCCTGGGGCAAGGATGGGATACTTTTCTCCTCCAATTGCAGCAGAGAGCTTGGCTCCTTGCTCATCCTCTCCTGCTCGGGCCTCCGGCTGCTGCAAGGGCACGAAGGGATCATCACTGTCAGTTTACAAACAAAGGCATCTCCTATTTTTCTTGTGGTTTCCTGCTGAATCTCCAGACTAGGACACTGAAAAACATGCAATTAGTAAACCTTCGAATCCCCAGCTGAAACAATTACAATGCCATGCCTGTGTAGCAACGCCATTGGATAACGTAATCACAGCTTTGCATGGGTGCTGCTGATCTCTTGGTCTGTAATGATTTCATTTCCCCTCTCCCACCTCCTTTATATTTTCTATTATGTAAAACCCTAAGAACTAATTACAAGTGGGTGGATCAAAGATCATACATTTTAATTTTCCTTCCAGCCTCACCCACTGACGGTGAGGAATCCAGAATAACCCATTGAACTGTAGGTACTTGCTGACAGAAAGGGAACCATCTGCTGAACAACTTCTGTTAATTATTTTGGAACACTCTAACGAGAAGAAAGTACAGGCCTGTAATGACCTTTCCCTTGGTGGCAGAATCCACTGCAAAGTAGACAGCTGTGGCTTGAAGCCAAAAGTTAATGGTTAGTATTGGCACAAAAGACTCAAACGTACTAGTATTTATTAATTTCCCTGTAGTGGAGAAAATATTCCAGGCATTCTGAGTAAAAAACTTCCTAGCACCTGCACAAAACCAAGCTCCAAAATATTCATTTAGAGCATTTTTCAAGAGTTCCTCAGAAAATGTGGACTTCGCATGTTTACTTCCTTGTGGTGTTCTTTTTGTTTTGTCACATCTGATTTGGTCAAACAACCTTTTGTTTTGTTTAGCAATGAGCAATATTTACACAGGGCTTTTTTGGCACATAAGGATCACAATTATTTCATGTCCCTGAGGCAAAGAGGTCGATGGAAACTTATGCCCCTTGTAGACACGTGGACTGGTAACTCATACATTTTATTTTTATCTATTTTGTCTGTTTCAGTGCAACTGAATTAACTGGCTTTTTCTTTGCCCTTTCCAGTAGATGGGCTTACCCCAGAGCTCACAGAGGTTTCTGTGAGTCTCCTTTCTGTGGAGCTGAGCAGACTTTGGATCACCCCTCGGAGTATCTGGATATCTTGAGTATGAATTGCCCATCTGCCTTAATACTTAAATGGTGTGAAACTTCACTGTGTTTCTTAATAGGTTTTGCAAGAGAGCTGTGCCACTGTTTTGAGAGAATAGAACAGAAGGAGGATATCCCAATGAATCCTGCAGAGTACTTCGGCTCTGTCTCTAGATATTAAAATACTGAACCTTTGAACCGTGTTTTAAATTAAATGAGGAATTGCCCATTGCACAGGGAACCTGGTCTGTTCTGATTCCTGTGGGGAGTTTTTTTGACTGTGGAGACTGTGGCCTTTCAGTGCAGAAGGGCCATTTCAGGGACAGTTTCCTCACATGTCTAACCAGGAGCTCTAACCAGGAATGCTCTTTCCAGGTCTGTGTTTGCAGCCTTGCTGCTCTAATAGCAGCAGGTAAAGTAAAGACGCAACATAAGTGGTAAATTAAAAGCTGTTTGTGTCTAAGTCATCCCATCTGTGTCTTTTGGATAGAAGTCAACCATCTTTGAAACCACATGCATCAAGCAATTGGCTAAACGTCCTCGTAGACAGGATGTCTCCTATTTGCATTTGAAGTGCTGCACTTTCTGTTTAAAATATGAATGCAACTCACTTATACCATTTTCTTAACCTGTTTACAAATAGTGGCTGTTGCGTAATCGAAAATAGGTGTTAAAATGCTGAGGCTGTCAAAGGGCTTTAAAGCATCTTTGTGTGAAGTACATGAGATTTATTGAAAACACCTGAGGTAGCGAGCGCCCCGGGCTCTCCCCTGCCTCCAGCCCAGCCCACCACCACCACAGCCACCCACCACCACCTTTGAAGTCACTCCACTGGCCAGAGATGCTCTGCAAGTTCGTGTACACACCTATCATTCAAAGGGCAATATATTATCTGCATGACAGATGTAATCAGTCCCTTGGTCTCTTAGAAGTGCAGCTGTTGGTGAATTCTTTTTTGTGAATGTAATATTTGAGGAGACTTAAGTTAAAAACCGACACTTCCATTGAAATCTCATCTCCTTTGGAAAGAAGGTTCCCGTTTTCTGGCTCTCCTCCGTGTGTGACAGCCAGGGATGTGTCAAACAGCA
Organism: Acropternis orthonyx; assembly: GCA_035583155.1. Lineage (NCBI taxonomy): Eukaryota > Metazoa > Chordata > Aves > Passeriformes > Rhinocryptidae > Acropternis > Acropternis orthonyx. The sequence continues at coordinate 62,132,992 of JAWWEU010000158.1, forward strand.
TTCAACTGACAGTTTCCAACAGAGATGCCATTAGCAAAGATGGCATGAAAATAACACTCCCTTAGAAACCTTTTTAATGTGAGCTGTTTGTTTTCAGAGCTGTGGCAAGGCCAAATAAAGAGGGAAAACCTCATTTAAGGGGAAGGCATATATTGCAAGAGAAAAAAAGGAAAAGGAAGAAGATGCTGCAACTTGGGAACAGGTACATGCAGAAGAAGCAGAGGGAGCAGGGCCAAACGAGGGGTGGGAGAGATACAGTAAGTACTGGTGGTGCCTGTGATGCTGGACCAGTTTCGCCCTCTTTGTCCACGCATACAATCAAGTAAGGCAACTCCTGCCCAGAAGCCACCCTAGAAAAGGACATGAAGGGCACAGAGAGACGTGGGGGAACCATGTTGACAAAGTGGTCAGCAGCAATTGCCCAGAGAAGCTGTGGCTGCTCCATCCCTGGAAGTGTCCAAGACCAGGTTGGACGGGGCTTGGAGCAACCTGGGCTAGTGGAAGGTGTCCCTGCCCATGGCAGGGGGTTGGAATGAGATGGTCTTTGAAGATCCCTTCCAACCCTTACAATTCTATGATGCTCTGAACGGTGGAAGGAAAGCAATCCCTTTCTTTCCAAATGAGGAAAGGTACCCATCCCCAGCTGGGCCCACTGCCCAAAGTCATGGCTGAATTGGGAAGCAAACCCTGGGCTGCCCAAAGGCTCATCCAGTGCCTGAAGCAGAGGCTCGTCCTTTTCTTTTATTGGTAAAAATAAAAATATGACCTTCTTTTGGCAACCTTACAGAGCAGATGCTGCTTTTTAGATGACAGCATAGAAATGCAGAAAAACTTTGGGGATTTGCAGAAATTCTTTCCAACGACAGATTGTCTGGCCTACTAGTGTCATAATGTCAGCCCTGAAACATGCCATAAAGCTCTCTTTCAGCAGAACAAACATAACCCCCTAGACCAGCCCTGTGACAAGTAAGTAAAACAAAGCAGGGTAATTGCGGCTGGAAACCCACCAGGCTCTTAATGTGACCTCTTGAATACTAATAGTTATTAGAGATGCAATGAATAAGTGTCAAGAACATTACAAGCAATCCGGATTCAAGAAAAGGACTCCAGAGGAAAGTTTGTGACCAAAAAAACTTCTGAATGTGAGTTGCAGTGAGAAGGAAGTGCTCATGTGGCTCCTGGAGAGTCTGCATGTATTTTTCATGTGCTGGTGGACCCGAGGATGGAGACAGAGGACTTGAGGCTGCTACAAGCTACCAGATTGCTGGATCCCCTGACACAGGAGATAAAAGTCTGAGCTCTTTATGGAGCTTCTTTGCTCAATAAACACACAGGTGGAAAATGAGTAAAGAGGGAATAAAGAGGGTACGGCACACTGCATGTTGATCTACCTTTGCTTCTTTCGAAGACCACAGCTTGCCTATAAACAGTCTTTTGTGTGTGTGTGTGAACGTGCCAATCACACAGACCAGCAGCCCCAGGTGTCCAAGGCTCTTGGGAGATCCCATTCCATTCTCCCTCCCCTCCAATTACCGGATAACTGGAGGAGGTGAACCAGTGGTGTGGAACTTGTGGAGTTGGGTCAGAGTGCCTCTGGGGCAAGAAAACTATCTTTTTTGGCAGAGTTTGCCTCTGCCTTTAGCTTTGGGCATTCTAATTATAGTCTCAATAACTTTTCCACTTCCAACTATTTCCTTTGTGCTCTGGCACAAAGTGTGACATGTCAGTGCACAGGTTCTGCTCAGAGCTAATTTTGCATAGAAAGCAAACTCAGAACTTTATTTTATGCAGACCTGATTTTGGTAAGCTCAGACTGCAAAATGCAGGTTATGCTCTGTGATGCCATTCTTGTTCAAAGAAATTCTGGTTTTGCTGATTTCTGCTCCTCTTTGCATAACAATGTGAACAGAATGGAGAGAGTAAAAGAGTACCAAAAAATCCCTCCTAATATTTTGTTTGTGTAGGAACTGGAAGGAATAGAACACTGGGCTTTTTCATACGTGGGCCTCAGTGCTGCACTGGAGAAGCCGAGGGATTTGACCCTGAATAGCCATAAGTGTGTGACCATTATGGTATCCCACTGAACATCACAGTTTTTATTAGACTCTGAGGATTCATTGCACTGATTTTTTTAACTGAAATGACTCAGATGGCATGGATGCTCCTTTGGGTGGTGCCTGGCCCTGCACCCATTGCAAGGAATAGGTTGACCTCTTTAATCCACGTTTAATGAGGGTCCAGAGGTCTTCTGGCAGCACAGCCAAAAGGACGTGCAGCTTGTGCAGAGCTGTTCCCCTTTGAATTGGATCCTCAGCTGAGCCATTTTTGACTGTGATTTCAGCAGATCAGATATGTCAGCCTGTTTCCTTTTTCTCACTCCCTTCTCCAGCGTCACCAGTGATATGACTTAAGGCTTGGGAGGTAGCACTGAGGCTCATTGGGTGGTGTATGTAAAATGAGACACTGGTTTCAAGGCTGGGAATTCAACAGCTTGGTTGCACAGACTGAGCAGAAAGTGTTCCTTTTTATGTGTTTTGAGCGTGCCACCTTTAAATGTTGTGGAGAAACCCCTTGTCCTGGCCACATGACTCTGCATCTGCTTGGCTGCTTCCTGCTCTGCCATGTCCTCACCTCTTTCCCTTCTTTCTAAGACAAACAATCCCTTGGAGGGGTTTTTTGAGGATTTGCTTGTTTGGTTTTTTTTTTTTTTTAATGGGAATACAAGTTTTCAGCACTAAAGCACAGGTTAAACTTCAGTGATTGAGTTTGACAGGAATATAATGATGCCCTAAAGGTACAAAAACACCCTGACTGTAAGAGAGGATGAGCCAACTCAGGCCAGTCTTATTCTGAGCCTGAGTTTCAAGCCCACGTCTCACCCAAGAGCAGAGATGTCCTGCAGGGGAAGCTGTGATAATACTAGACCTAAAATGGCACAAGATTGAGGTCCTAATTGCTTTTATGGGTATTTTCATCCAACTGGGGCAAAGCTGTGCACTGCAGGACGTGGGGCACAGCTGGAGGATGCTTTGGTAGAGAATTTCTTGTCTGAGGAGATGGATGATCTGGGCTGGTGACACAAGCTCAGTGTTGGTGGATAGCCGAAGGGTGATTCACCCTGTTTCTCACTTACTGCAATTAAATGTTGCCTCTATTACCCCCTCTCAACTTCCTAAAACCTTTTCACCTTGCTTTTGCAGCTGTGATCCTCCTGTTCAGCCACCCCTGGGCTGTGTGGTGTGATCACCAGACAAGCAGGGTTAGACCAGAGCTTTCTTAGTAATGAAGTTCAGAAAGACAGGGTTAGAGCAGAGCTTTCTCAGTAACCAAGCTCAGAAAGACGTGTCCCCCTTATCTGATGGGCCCAAGGAGCCTCATCAGTTGCTTTGTTCCCAGCTGTCCGTGTGGGGACCAAGCGAACGCTCCCAGTTTTGGGATGGGATCTAAGTGGACCGGTACCCAGAGAGACTATCAGATCTGTCTGTCTGCCTCTGAGTCCTAAAAAACACACTGGCTGCCGCCTGCATACCCCAGTGTGAAGTCAGCCAGGAACAAGCCAGAGAACCTGCCTCTGACCCTGAGGACACTGCTTGAAAAATATTTTCCAGAACTCAGTGCCTGGGGACCTGCAGCTAACAAACATTCTGGAAGTGTAATCACAGCCTTTGGCTCTGCTGCCGAACCACCTACGGGAGGTGAGTTTAAAGAGAGCGGCTTTAAAGCTGTCAACATAAGAAGGAGGGAAGCCAAATTGCTTTCGTGCTTGCATTCCTGTGCCAACTGGTTTGTCATGGGATTGGTATGTAGCAAAGATAGAGTTGTCTGCAGAAAAGCTGTATTATTCTTTTTTTGGATGGGTCTGCTGGAGATCAGTCAGGACCCACAGTAATTTCCTGAGGGGACAAATCCAGCCCTGAGATAGGCCACTGGCTCCTCAGAGGTTGCAAGGAGCTCTGACTTGGGTCAGAAAGTCAGCCTTTGAGGAGAAGAGCTGGAGAAGCCTTCCAGGAGCGAGAGCTGATAAGACAGCAGCTCCCCAGCTGTGCTGTGGCCACACAGTGCCGTGTATGTCATCGGAGGAATGAGAATTAATAACCCCAGGCCAGACTCTGACCTCTGCTATTCAGGCATATATCCCTGGCAGCTCCACCAGGCTGCATATTGGCTTGTGTGACTTGTCTCAGCCCTCCCACAGCCCACATCTCCTTGTCTCCCACGAACTCTAAATGCAGTTGGGGACATCTGGTCCCTCTCCAAGGGAGATCCATGCAAAGAAGGACGCAGCATTGTGGAGCAAGATGAATGCCAAGCGCTGTGCTCCTCTGCAGAGCATGGACCACTCCTCCTCCTGGCACCTGAAACAGAGAGATGTCATAAGGACCACCCGGCCATGGATGCAATGTCATGTGTTAGTGAAAGGAGGACCACTTAGATTTGGTGATAATGTGGCACCAGTGGGTCAGAATTCACCAGCGGGGATGCATTTGCTTAATAGAAGAGAAATCCCTGGCCCCAGGCAAAGCATGCAGTGTGTTCCCACAGGGATCCAGGTGAAATTAAGGTCAATCACATTAACAGGAGCTTTTCCAGATGAAGAATTTCCCAGGTGTCCTGGCTGCAGGGTGAAAGGTGTTGGTCAGCATGGAGCTTCCTGAAAACATTCTACTGGTGTCTGGGGGCTCTTGGGACATGCAGACCCCATGTGACCATGATGGGGACAAAGTGGCCCCGTGAATGGTGCAGGGCAGGAGCACCTCCTCTTTCCATTGCCAAACCATCCTGGGAGGATGGTCCGGCAAAGTCTTCTCCCTGCAAACTAATCCCCAGTGCTTTTTCAGTTTTCTTCTCCAAGATGAAGACACAGATGCCCCAGGTGGTACACTCAGTATTTCTCTCAGCAACTCATTAAGTTCATTTGCTCGGTTACACACACTAACGTAAGAGTGGGAAGGGCTGAATGGGCTGTAGAAAAGCAAAGGTCTAAATTTATGCAGCATAAATCAGGGCTAAAGTGTCCCCAGCCTGAGCTCAAAGCCCTGTGTTTGTGACCTGTGCAAGGCTGGGGTCTTTCCTTGGCTCACCCCCTACCTCGGACACCTTGAGGTGAAAAATCTCATGGCTGGCCAAGGTGGGCTGGAGGGTCCAAACAAATTGTCCTCCTCTAAAACCCCAGCTGGGCTGCAACCCTGCAGCCCCTGCAGCCTCCTCCCCACATGTGGCTGATCCTTGGGTGATGCTCAGCCCACACCCTGCGTCCCCATCCTTCGACGAGCTGTTTCCACCCTCCAGCTGGCTGGGGAGAGTGTCCAGCTGCCTCCGTGAGTCAGGAGCGCCGGCTCAGCCCATCCTCACCTTTCTGAAAACATTGGCAGCCACTCGCAGGCCCTCCCTGGACACGGCTGCAAGAACGTTTTCTCAAGTAAGGCCTGAAATGTGTAAAAAGTGTGGTGAAGAAAGGCAGGTGGAAAGCTCAGTCCTGGCTGCCACAGGGCACTGTGCTCAGGGAAGAGAGGTTGAGTCCAGGGGTACTGGGGATGATGGATATTTCAGTTGCTTTTCTTATGCCACTGTTCCCTTGCTGATTAAATCATGAAGAACCAAGGCTGGCTCAGTGACTCGTGTGTTTCTTGGGGTGGATGGATTGAATGGAGCTCTCCCTATTTAGTGGCGGTGATTTGGAGGTAACCTGCAGTGCTTGTGACTGGCTGGAGATGCTCAGATGAAAAACACATGCGGCACCGAAGGGCTGGGAAGGGACTTGTTAAGTCCATGTGTTGTGTCATGTTTCTCACTCTCAGTCCCAAGCTGCAGGCACTTACAGGACCCAGCAGACTCCACAATGAACAGTTCACCTCTGCACCTCTGCAGGATATTCCCCTGAACCCCTGTGCAGCCCCAGAGAGGCTCCAGGTTGGAGAGGATAGTACCAGGCTGATGGACTGCTCTGAGGATGAGGATGGTGTTGTTCCCCAGAGATGAAGCAGGGGCGTTTCCTTCCACCCCATCTCAGGCAGAAGGATTGGCAGGAAGAGGAGGGGTTTTATTTAGTCTTTATGCCAGGAACTGTCACTGCACCTCCAAGATCTCTGGGCATCTCCAGGCTACTGCAGGGCTTCAGGACATGAATAATGTCCTGGGTTTTTACTGGGGATATGTTACAGCCTGTAGGACACAGATCCTGGTATTTGGTGGGATCCTGGGGAGTGCTGTGTGGACAGGACTCCAGGGAGGCACAAAATAAACCTCTGCCTGCCCGGGCCGGCTGGTACAGGTGGTCTCTTCTCATTCCCAGTTCCTGAGATATTGTATCATATGATGTGTTTATCCATCTGTTTGCAATCTTGGGTAGGTTGGTGTGGTTTTAATTAATGAGCAATTGTTTTTGTGGTTGTTGTGCAGCACCCCGAGCGATTCAACAGGGGTGGGGGATGCTTATAAATGAAACAATTATTATTACCCAACTTCATTAACATGCAATGCTGCCGTTCCCTCCCCCTGTCCTGCCCCCTTGCTGCTGTCTCTGTCAGGTGGGTCTGAAAGGGAGAAGACCTGGCAGAGCCCAACTGCCCTGAGCAGTGGCAGTGTGGACTCTCTGGTGTCTCCTAAGGGCTGAGCCTTTCCCTCACCCAGGCCAGAAATAAGATGCCTCTGCGCCAACCATTTCCAAAAACTTCCAGAAGCCAGATTCTTTTTGAAAGTTTTACTCCTCTGCCAAACTGAGCTGAAATCATCAACGCGTTAGAAACCACTAGCAAGAGATGGTGTGTGTGTACACCTGTGAACAGTAGCTATGTAAATTCTGGTTTGGGGGAGGAATGGGGCCCCAAAATGGGCATAGGTGCCTAAACCCACATTTAGGCAGAGTTTAGTTTCAAAAATCCCTTCTAGAGGACTCTTGAATGCTCCCAAGGTGCTGGATGCTTTTGTGCCCATCAGGTGTTGCAGCTGGTCTGTTCCCCATGACCTGCTTCACCTCAATAATGGTTATTCCCAGATCTGCTTTTTTACTGCCTGCCTTCTTATAGCTCCTCAGGCAAAGAGGGTCCCTGGAGCCTTGTGATCTCCCTTCTCCAGAAGATTTTATAATTGCTGCTTTGTTTTTCCCCAAGAACCAGAGCAGTGCAACAGAGATCAGCGTGCTCAGCCTTGCACCTGTTGTGGAGATGGAACCTGCTCCCACCCCCACTGATTTGGATTTTGGATTTAAACCATGAGGGGATATTGCACTGGACATGGAACCTGTGTGATGGGATGACTGTGGGAGTGTGTGATGTGGAGTTGCACAGTGCCAGTGGCATCTCTCTCCCTGTCACTGCACAGCCACAGCTTCCTCTGGCCCTGAGACACACAAGATGCAGCTCTACAGGGTCCAGGTGGCTACTGCTCCTCAGGATCTGTGGCCAGCACTGACTTGTTCCAAGGACTGCAGGGAGCAGAAGTAGAGTCCAGCTGATTTTTCTCAATCTATGCACATTTGCCTGGATCTTCGTCCACAGTAATCACATAAACCCAGGGTTTTGGGGAGAAGCAAGTGGTCTCACCACAGACAGACCCAGCTGTGTTCTACAGCCACAGCACAGTGGAAAGCAGAAATTTCCCATCAGTCAGCTCTGCCTGACCCTCCTTGGCCATGTCTCCTCACTGGGAAAGGGTGGCAGATTCACCTTATCTTAGTGTCAGCAGTGAAAAGGCAAATCTGGCTGTGCATTGGACATGTCCAGCCACTCAGGTCTCTTTCCAGGTGTAAGTAGGTGTCCCGGGAACCACATCAATCCTGCAGCACCAGCTGGAGCTGGAGGGACTCTGCAGGAACCCCAGATAATCACGTGCTGGGACACCAGCCTTTGGGATGTCACTCCTGGGAGGCACCTCAGACGTTCAGAAAACAGCACCTTTGTTCCTTTTCTTCCTTAGAGATTCCCCATCCCAGAGCCCTGCACGGTGGGATGTGCAACATTTCCCAGCCCCTCTTTTACCAGGAGGGGTTTCCAAAGCCGAGCTCTCCTGCAGCACAGTGGGATGTGGGTGATGTGAGCTCTCCCATAACTCTGAGCAGACAGGAGTGATGGGTGGCCATGCTGCAAGAAAAGGACGTTGTTACTGCTTTTAAGGATCTGAGGAGCTGCTGGTCAGCAGTGACCCGTGGAGGCAGCTGAATGCAGAAGGGGGACATGGCTGGAGGGCCAGGCTGCCAAACTTCTCCCCCAGAGCACGTGCTGATCCAGGCAGAGCTCTATAGATTCTTGCTCTGTGTGCACTCGCCCTGCCAAACACAACTAAGTAGCGGGAGGTTGCTCTGTTTCTAATTGGGTGATGAAAGCCCGTTTAGGAGGCCAAGACCTAATGGTCAGAAGCAGGAGAGGCAGGAATGGAAATGGCACACTCTCCTGATGCAGCAAGGATGGAGCAGCCAGCACCACCTCTCCCATCTGTGTCAGTCTTGGGCCTCCTTGTGGCACAGGGGAGGTGCTCAGGGACCTCTGGGCTGCACTTGGGGAGGATGGGGTTGTCTCCTGGGAAGGCCTTTGTACTAAAAGGGATGGATAATACATTTTGAGCATTGAGATGTGTTGGCTGTGCAATGTATTATATTTATATTAGGTTTTCTATTAAAAACAAAGAAAAAAGAGAGCTCATTGGAATGACAATTTTCATCAAACAAAAATTCCCTGTTCCCAAGAAGACTTCAGAACAGAAAACCCTTCAATTTCAGCAGGAAAGTGCTTGGTTTCTGTAATAGCTGATTTGCTGGCTGCCCCCATGACACATCCTTCCTGGGGGAAGAAGGCAGCATGGACCCTGCAGTCCAAAGATGAGCAAGAGAAACCTCAGCCTGGCAGATGAGAAGGAACAATCTGGAGACATAGAGCACATGGTGAGCACAGGGCTGAGCACAGATGCTCCCTGCAGACTCCAATGGCACCTCTGCCACCAGCCCCCCCCCCCCCCCATGCTGTTTGCAATACCTCTGTGGGTACCCCACCTCTGTGGGGTGAGAATGAGGGACCCCTGAAGGAAAATGCTTCAATCTTCCCACATACTGGTGCTCAGAGGGAGAACATCATGCTCTTATCCTCACTGTCGTGGGGGTCTCAATAGATCTGTCCTTCAGCAAAGCCCCTGCTGCATCCAAAGACCTGTTATAATTACACACTTGGCTCATGTGCTGTGTTTGCATAGGAGGGGAGAAGAGGGATCCGTGTACACACGAGATACAGGGCAGTGAAGTGATGGAATAATTCACTTAGTACTGGGACATTTATGAGTCACCTTCCTCTTCCCCTCCCCTCCGAGGTAGATGTCATAACAGAGACTAACCCTGCAGTAATCTCCATATAACATATGTGATATGTTTACTTATTTCTTTCCTCTGTCTTCCCTGCTCTGCAATGTAAATAGTCATTTGTTCCTCTTCCAGCTGCTGGTACATGGTCTCACCAGTAGGAAATATATTATCATCCAATAAAACCAAATTCTTGGTGGCAATGATGATGATTTATTGATTTTGGCTCCACTGCATTCACAGATGGAAATAGAAGCTGGCAGTTAGCTCACGTCTTACAACCCAGCCTAGACCATTCGCCTCGGCTTGCTGAACACTGCACTTTGGAGACGGGATCTGCTCCTCAAACGAAAGTTTCCAGGGCTGTGGCTGGATTCGTTTAAGGCTTCAATCAATGTCGATTAAATGTGAATGCATCATGGAGACCCCTACTTCCTAATGGTGAGCTACCTCTGGGACAGAGACATCCAAGGCACATCTCCAGCCTGGAGTGATGTGTCCGCCCCAGTAAACATGCACTCTGGGAAGCTCAGGAGCCAACCCAAATAAACACTGCAGAGCAGCCTGCAAAGTCCTGACCCATGGAAACTTCCTGGGTCCAAGGGTCTCTGCAGCTGGAGAGGATGTCCTCTCTCACAGCTGTGGTGACTGCTCCCTTCCCAGAGGCTGCCCTACCCTTTCCTTGCCCGCCCTGACCCCATACGAAGCCATGGGGCTCTGGGAAGTGGCCTGGGAGACCTGGTGTGCCTCCTTCCCAGGGCCTAGTGCTGGGCTGCTCCACTTGCTGGCCAGAGTTCAGCAGGCAGAGCCTTCACTGGAGCAGGGTTTCCAGCCGAGCCCACACACTCGCTCTGTGAGAAGAGCTGAGACCTCTGTGGTTGGTTCGTGTTTCAGAAGCCACTTGTGTGTGGAAGCCTCTTGGCTGGGCACCACTGGCTTTGAAGAAAAGCCCTTTTTTATTTTCATTTTTAGGGTTTTTTTTTCCCTTGTTGATTCTCTAACTAGTCCAAGAGGAACCCTGGGAGCCACCAGCCTGCTCGGGGCTGAGCAGGTACTGATGGCTTCTGTGGAGCGTGAGGAGTAATAGAGTTAACAACGGAATCACCTTGGCTTGCCAAATCAGCTGCTTTGGGGACCTGGTTTGAGCCCCCATAAAAACTTCCTGGCTTAAAAAAGAAAAGCCACATGCAGCCCCTGAAGCCCCAGCACTTCTCTGCTTCTCAGGTCCACAGCTTCTTTGGAACTATAGCACGGGGGCTGGATTGAGCCACTTCCACTCTGCCCTCTTCACCCTGGTAACACCCCCCAGAGCAACCTTTCCTTGCTGGTGTCCCACTTTTGGCTGCATCACCAACCAAGGACATGAGCTGGTGGAGAGGGGCTTGCCCAGAGCAGCTGATGAGCTGTAGCCTGTTTTCCCCAGCAGGAACCTGCTGGCACAGCCGTGCCTGGGGTTAGACGGGATTACAACCACCCTTCAAACTTCTGCTTCATCCTCCGACTGCTCCTGCTCAGAATCTTTCATCTGTTTTGGGAAAGTTTGGTTAACTTTCATGTGGTTTCCAAAAAAGAAAATCATCCACCAGAATTTCCTGTTATGCCATCAGCCTCCAGCCCAGCCAAAAGGAGCAGTTTACTGTTGTTTACATAGCTGCAGAAATGGATGAGGACCTTCCCAGCCCAAGGTGCTGCTTATTCTTAAAGCCCGGCCTCCCGAGGCTCCGAGTGCCATTTGCAGCTGTGTTTTGCTCCGCAGGCTCTCGTTTCTGGGGAGGGAATTTCTCCGAGGCAGGAAACCAAGTCTTCACATGCCTGCGCGCCGTGCCTTGTGCCAAGGGGCCCTGGTTGTGACGGGGGATGCGGGATGCTCCGGGAACTGCAGATGTGTGCTGGGCTGGGAGAGCGTGGCTCCAAAAGCTCCTGCTGCCAGGGCTGTTAAATTGTGGCATCTCCTGGCTGGGCATGGAGGAAGGAGGATGGCTGGAGGTGCAGCACCCAGGGCGGGTGGAAGGAGGATCCACGGGGCAGGAGGAAGGAGAGCAAGAGGAAAGTGGTGCATTTGGAGCTTTCCAAGAAAACTTGTTGCTGCTTGGGGAATGGCTGAGTCCTTGCCAGGCTGGCACCCCATCTAAAAGGCCTCTGAGATTAGTGGAATGGTGAGCAAACAGTCTCTATCACAAGGGCTTTCTTGGAAGCCACAGGAGAACATGTAGTCTTCTGTATTTTTGTGTTAATTGGCCTCTTTTCCAGGTAGTGGGTTTTGGCGTATGGAAAAGTGGTACTTCCACAGGAAAATAAACTTCTTTTTGAAGTAGACCTTGAAGGATTTAGGAAGCACAGGGGAAGCTACTGCACCCACCTACTCCCTGTGCCTCCACCATGGGGGACCTCTGGAGTCCTGCAAACGGTCCCAGTGAATAAACACCCTCTTAGCAAATACTGCCCTAAGTGTGAGTGTTAAACAAACCATCCGTCCTTGGAGATCTGCTGTCTGGGGAGGCAGGTCTGGCAAAGCAAGCCTGGCTCTTGGGCATCACCCAAAAGGGCACTGTGGGAATGTACACACAGGGAAAACCCCACCACAGATAGTCAGGGGGTTCAGAGGAGAAGAGGAACCATTTCAATTTGTACTTTTTGAGTACTGTAGGCATCATTTAAGTCCTGAGTGGACAATAACCCAAATCCCCAGGCTGTCTAATGATAAGTAACAATGCATTTAATTCTGGGGCCACAAAGATGCTCCAAGGGCTGGAGCCCCTCTGCTCTGGAGACAGGCTGGGAGAGCTGGGGGTGTTCACTTGCAGAAGAGAAGGATCCAAGAGCCCCTTCCAGTGCCTAAAGGAATCTAAGACAGCTCGAGAGTGACTTTGAACAAGGGATGGAGGGACAGGAAAAGGGGGAATGGCTTCCCGCTGACAGAGGGAAGGGTTAGATGGGATATTGGGAGGGAATTCCTGGCTGGGAGGGTGGGCAGGCCCTGGCACAGGTTGACAGAGAAGCTGTGGCTGCCCCTGGATCCCTGGAACTGTCCGAGGCCAGGTTGGACGGGCCTTGGAGCAACCTGGGCTGGTGGAAGGTGTCACTGCCTGTGGCAGGGGGGTCTTTATGGTCCCCTCCAAGCCAAACCATTCTCTGATTCTCTGATTTGTTTTTTCACTGAGACCTCAGGGATTTACTGCTCCTGTTTGTTGGCAGAGCAACGCCTGCTTAATGGAAAGCAGCAAAACCTGGATCTAGAGGTGATATCTGCAGTGATTTCAAGGCCTCTGGTCTCTGAATAACTCTGGAGGACCTGCCATGAAGATAATCCCATTTACCATTAAGTTCCTCTCACCTGCAAGGTTTTCATTTCCCAGCAGAAAGAGCTGAATTGCTGAGCCTCCCCCAGGGCACTGATCACAACCCATAAAGTGCACGGAGGTTTATGAAAGGAAAAGCCGAGTTATGTTGGTCACACATCATATTTGAAGTTTATAAAGGGTTAATAAAAATTTAACAGGCAGTTTTGCAAATGGTTACTCACTTTGGTGCCTAATGTGGTCCTTCACAGGCATTATTTGCTCATTAAGATCAATCCATAATGCAGAGCATCCAGACCTGTACTCTGCTTATGATTAGGAATAATTTGGTTTCATTTTCTTGCTGTTTTAACAAAAATATAGTTCTTTGAAATGCACAAATGAAATGCATGGATGGTTTGCTCTTTAAGGAACAAACTAAACTTTTAAACATATATTTTGTTTTTATAAGAAACCCCTCTATAGTTTTACTTATTTCCTCTTTTTTCCCCCTTTTCCAATATGGAAAAATACAAACAAAATAAATCCTACAACCCTTTTCCATAATATACTCATCTTTTTTTTGCCACACTGGCTTTAAAAAGCAATTTATGAACATACCCTTAACAAAGACCCTGTGCTTGTATGTTTATATAGCTGTTGATTTACAGTATTTTTTAAATTTAAACTTCATTTTTCCATTAATGGAAATGTATGTAAGTAAAGAATGATAAAGAAGTCACTTTTGACCTAAGTAAACTCGTCAAATTTTTGCCCAGCTTAGAAATAATGAGGATTTCAAAATATGGTTTTAGGAAAGTCTTTAAGTGAAATAACAATGCAAACCGCACAGAAAACATTCTCTTTCCAGATTTTTTTATCGATTTTAAAAACCTTACCAGCTCATCCTCCCGTATGTCTTTCAGCGGATTTTGGAAAAAGCTTCTCTTGCAGAGCAGGGCAAGAGAAGTGGAGACTTGGGGTTGCCTCCTTAATGGAAACCAGCATCACATAATGCTTTCCAATAAAAAGAATGTTCTACCCGACTGGAGCTCCGGTCCTACAATAATCAGTCAGAATACAATTATCCGTCCTGGAATTAGATCAGTAGAGCTAATGAAAAAACAAAAATTACTCCCTTTTTTTTTTTTTTTTACTTTTCTTTTGCTTTTCTGTTTCCCTAAATGAAAAGTTATTTTCAAAATTTGGTTAAATGGAAATGTGCTTGCCTGAATTTCAAACACTGGAAAAGACCTCTCATCATACAATCAAAGAAACATGTAATGGTTTGGGTTGGAAGGGATCTTCAAAGACCATCTCATTCCACCCCCTGCCATGGGCAGGGACACCTTCCACCAGCCCAGGCTGCTCCAAGCCCCGTCCAACCTGGCCTTGGACAC
>JAWWEU010000158.1:62146984-62190674 GCA_035583155.1 Acropternis orthonyx
TATCCCATCTAACCCTGCCCTCTGGCAGTGGGAAGCCATTCCCTGTGTCCTGTCCCTCCATCCCTTGTCCCCAGTCCTTCTCCAGCTCTCCTGGAGCTCTTTTAGGCACTGGAAGGGGCTCTCAGGTCTCCCTGAACCCTCCTCTTCTCCAGGTGAACACCCCCAGCTCTCCCTGCCTGGCTCCAGAGCAGGGGAACTCCACCCCTGGGAGCATTTTTTGGTAAAACCTATATTGTTTTCTGCCCTCCTACTCCAATTTAAATTTGGCAAAATAAAAATGTACGTATAAAAATTATTTATTGACTTTCTCCATGGGAAAACATTCCTGTTTTCCATCCCATTGTGTTGACATTTACAATGATGGTGTACAATGGGCAGCTTCTCTGCCCAGCAGTGGGTGCCCCGGGAAGGTAAATCCAATCATTTCAGAAAAAAATCCTGCACATTTATGTGTTGGTAGAGGAACAGTCCCTCATCCTCTGCACAAGGGTGTAGGACCCTCAGTGGGAGTATGGTTGGGGTGGTCTTGGGTTCCCATCTCAGCTGCAAGGCAGCATTTTAAGCACCAACGTATGTAAGTTCTGAACCCGGTCCATTCAGTCCAGGTTCTGTCTCCAGCAGGAAGAAGACACAATGGAGATTATATGTTGTTTCTCCCCAAAATCCCACTACTTCCAGCTTGGAGAGTTTCCTTAGTCTGGTGTAGCCCATCTACCTAATGATCCCACTGGAGTTCTCCTCCCAGTACTTGTCAAATCTCCCTGGGACTGCAGTTTCACACCTGTAGTTCCCCTTGGCAAAGACTTTCACTGGCCCCTTACCCACCATGGGGGAAATACCTCCTTTTGCTCATTCTGAGCTTGGCTCCTGCTCTCTTTGCCTGCTGCTCCTCCTCTCCCACATCCTGATATGCCTCAGCACAGCCTGGGGAGGAAGGTTTCCCACATATGAATCATCTGCAACGCTCCCCAGAGCATTTCTTGGTGCCCTCCATTCATGTTAAGTAGCCAATAAATTTCCACAGCGTTCAGCTTGTGAGGGCTGATAAGATCACAGTGAGAAAGGGGACAGTGCCAAAAATACTGAGCTTTTTAAAGGATGTGCCATATAATGCTTTTAACATTTGGAGTCCCTGAGGCCAAGGGGATCATTAGATCATCCACTGTGACCTGTATAATGCAGGCTGGAGAATTTTGCCTGCTTACCCCCATGCTGAACCCAGCCATCACTGGTGTTTGAGGGAACGGGTAGCACTGAAGGGATAAAAAGCACCAGAACATGAAACTGCAGCTCCAGTAGCAGGGAAGGGTAATGAATCTGTCAACTGAAAGCCCCTGTCCTGGGACTGGAGAAGGTAAAACTAATGCATAAATTCACACAAGTGAGGTAAGGAGGGCAGGATGCTCGTGGCTACCACAAGCCCATTAGCTGACCTCATTTTTATGGAGGGGCTAAGAGCAGAGTTTGATGCAAGGGGGGAGCAGGAACACAGGAGATGGAGAAAATTCCACGTAGTTTTGTTAAAGACAGACTGTGCTGCTCTAATGTAATATATAATCATAGATATTAATTAAGATAAAAGATTTCTTGGACGATGGGAACTGATGTCCCAAATCTGCAATTTAATATTGGGTTTGAATAAAAAAGGAGTGGGGATCTGGGCACAAAGTTACACAAGCAACAGCTCATACATCCAACAGAGTAACAGGTCAAAGAAAGATGTTCTTTGTTTCTGGGGGACTCACTTGACACCTGAAGAACATGTTGAATGAGTGAAAAATGCAGGTAACACAATATTGGTTGATATTGTCAAATGTGAGCAGTTCCAAAGAGGTAGCCAAAGTGATTTTGTGGAGTGACAGACACTTGGCCACACAAATTCAAGGTCAAGTGCAAGCCACAACCATTCCCTGAATTGGACAGCAGTGGTTTGGAAATGAGAAGACGGGAAAGAAGGATATACCCATCTTTGTGGACTGAATAGGGACCAACAGCATGAAAATAATTGATACGTTGGTTGCAAACAATGTTAAGGCTGAAAATCAGAAGAAATGAGATCCTTAGATATATGGGACTCTGGATCCCTCACCAAACTCAGGGCATGAAGAGCCCAGAGTTTCTTGTGTATTCCGGTAGGCACGATCCTGGACTTGGAAATGAAAGATTGTGGGATGATGTGTTGGGTGTCTGACTGTCTGGAATTTCCAAGAGGGATTAGAAGAACAGCTGATGCCCATGTTTGTCATACAGCATTTACAGCACATTAAATTAATCACAGGCTTTGGAACTTCCTGGCTCTTGCAGGGGATGAGCATTATTTCTTCACCACAGCTCCTTTCCTGCTCCCTGTGCAATCTCACTCCTGGGTTTGGTTTTTTGCCTTTCCCTAAAGATTTAACGACTGGTCCCAGGCAGAGCTGATGACCAGAACACCAAGATGCTCCTCAGATGGGCCTTGCTCACTGCCTGTGTCATAAAAACATCAGTAGATCTGTGCTCAAGCACAAATCTTCTTCCAACTTAAATAGTCAATTGCAGTCAGGGCTCCTGCTTCTGCCACAGGATGGATCATGGGCAACTTCCATATATTATTTCCCCCTGGCATAATTTATGCTACTGCATGGTTCAAACCCATGAGTTTTGCACTTGAATTGGGTGACTTTTGCTGCACTTGCTGCCCCAACACATCAGCTGCATTACACAGAGGGGTTTGCTCACCTGTTTTCACTGTAGCAACCGTGAGGAAAACAAAACCCTAACAATGTTCAGGTATGAAAAGCTAATTTTGATGAGGTGGTGTCAGTGAGAACATGAGAAGAATGAGCCCCTTAAACACACTCCTTGTCTCTTCCAGGAGCAAGTTTTGACTGATTCATTGGCTCAGTGATTAATTGATCAGTCCAAGATTGATCCATTTTGACTCCTCAGCAGAGGCAAAGATTATTCCTCAGCACACCACAATAGAGGAATAAAAGTGTTTCTTATCTTCCTCTCTATGGCTATCTCCTTCATTTCATGTTATTTTCTACTGAGGCTGAGGGCTCCAGCTGACACCCTGGAGCTGTATTTTCATCCCAGGTTTCAAGGGATTCTTGCACAGTCCTCTGACTTCCACCAGCCCTACAAAGAAGACTCCGTCCTGTGAATACCTATATCCCTACATAGAAGGAACAAGGAGAAAAACATCATTTCACAGGAAAAAAGGCACCATTTGCCTGTAGGAGAGCATGGTCAGGCCTGTTTCACTGCTGGGCACTGGGGACAGCAGCCTTCTCCCACCATCTGTGTATAATAAATGAAGAATTTGGGTCATAAAAATTTCTGCCCTGTTTAAGATGCACGGTATTGCTTTTCTCAAGCTAACTGCCCCTGGCAGTTCCAGTTAATACTTCCGTTTGAAATAAAAACCTTAAAAGCCTTTTAAGTTGACATTTAAAGTAATTTGGGAAACAATGTGAAAACATAATCTCTCTTCCAGGGTCTTTTTTTCCAAGGTATGGAGTGTAGCAGCTCTGCAAACCCTTTGCCCATGGCAGACAGGCTCCGTGAAGCCTCAGGAAGAAATGTTTGTCCTAGTTGTGCAATACCATCTCTGGCTCCCAGCCTGGCCTTGCACTGCTGTGATAATTGCAGATCCATCTTTTCCCCAAGGGTTTGCACCAGCTAATGGGAATGTCCTCTTAAAATAATGTTGGAGCAGGTAAAGGTGCTTAGGGAAAGGTTGGCACTCCCCAGGATGTGGCACACATGGCTGGAGCCTTCCATCGCTGGCAAGGGATGAGCTGAGCTGCCTGGCATGGACCCGTGGCCTCCTGTTCCACCATCTGCAGAGGGTCTGACCTTGACATCCCACCCGCCTGCAGGGCAAGGGCCTGGATCAGCTCCTTTTCCCGAGGGAAACATGAGTCACCCCTTCCCAGACAAATCCCTCTGCACCTGCACCGACCCTTGGCAGAGGAAGTGGGAAGACGGTTTTGTGCAAAATACCCCAAATGTTTTCACTTTGCAAGGGCTGGATGGGCCCATTTTCCTGGCAATTATTTTTAGCAATTTTTCCACAAACATTTTTTCCCTCAAAAATGCACAGAAGTTTTTAAGGCTGGGTTTTTGGTTTTTTTTCAGTTATCATGTGCTTGGATTCCTGTCTTTAGCAAGTGCATGGCTGAACAGCTGTCAGTGACATGGAGAATTACAAACATCATTTCAGCTCATGATTTTGTTTACATACTTTGTGGAAAAAGTGGTAGAACTTCAGTGATGTCTCAGTGATGTTAGAAATTTTTTTCTCAGGAACTCTGTTTTACAAAGAAGGCCTTTCTGGTGAAGGCAAGTCTTTAAGTGCACCACACCAAACTCAGGCACCTTTGAACTCCATAATTTTACAGTAAAACAAATGAACAGAATTTCTCAAGAGAAATATTTATCACAAAACAAAAAAAAAAGAAAAGAAAATCCGGCATGGAGTGGGAATTGTTTTGAAATTGCTTCCAAACTTTCCTTTCCAGTTAATCTGCAGCTGTATGACTGTCAAGTCCAAGACACTCCAGCTCAGACCAGTCCCAAGAAGCGCATGGTGAGAGATGTCCCAAAGGCACTAATCAGAGATATCATGGAAAGAAAATAAGACATGTATTAATTAAGTCATCAGAGGCAGAACTCACCTGATGGTACATCAAAGTCTATATTTGAGCTACCCAGTTTATATCCCTCTGTAGACACTGGTTCTGGTCAGTATGGTATATAGGCCACATGGATGGCCATGAGGAGTATGCTCAGGTTCCATCCTCCTCAGCCTAAAGGAGGTGCCCACATTTGGTCATGAAAATCACATGTGAAATATGATCTTTCTACCCCGTTCAATATAAAGAAAATCCTGGAATGAATTGCTCAGGTGAAGGTCAATGCCTTGGCATTGACAAGAAAATTAAAAGATAATACATTTTGAGCCGACCAAGTATCTCCAGGTTACATGGACAGGTGCCTGTGAGGGTTTGTGGTCAATCACCTTGATTAATGCCACCACTTAATGAGTTTTAAAGATGATTTTGGAGTACCAAGACCAGGGCATAGGTTCAACAATGGCCAGGAGCAGGAACTTCTATTCTGCCAGGGCTTCCAGTGTTTTGTAAAATGAGAATCAGTCCCACTTAGAATTAAAAGCTAAAAGTCTCTATTGCCTCCAGGATAGAAATGCTGAAAGAGAGGATGGGGATGTTTTATTAGAGTGTGTTGCAGGAGGTAATTTGTTTTGACTTTTACATTGTATCAGCTGTAAAGTGCAGCTGAACATGTAGAACTACTTAATCTAATAGAACAGGATTGTGTTATGATAGCAAAGTCAAAATGTCACAAATTGAAACTATGCTATCAAAATGCAATGTTTTGACTTTTCCCCAAGACCAGAAACTGTCATTGACATTTGAACAAGTTCCTGCCTGATTTCAGAAGAAATAGCACTTTCCAGTGGAAAACCTCTTGGTCCAAAACATTCTGCCTGGCTGTGCTAAGGACAGAAACAGAGGGTGAATGCAGGAAAAGTAAATACTATGGCTTTTCTGCCTTTTTTCTGTCTTACTCTGTGCAGGAAAAGTAAATACTATGGCTTTTCTGCCTTTACTCTGTCTATCTCAGGGTCTGTGGGACAGAATTGGAGCTGTCTGTGGGACATGGACAGTCACACACAGCCAGGCACAGCCTTTCTCGCTTTAGACAAGAGTTATAGAGTCCCACTGACCTGCCCTGCTCTTTACTCTGCTGAGGGACCAACCCTCATGATAACCCAGAGATCCTCTGGGATTGCCCCAACTATATGGAAAAAGAAGTCCAGGTGGTTTCCTGCTCTGCTTGGGTTGGAAGCAGCTGATCTTGCACTGTGTAGGAGAGATATTTAGGAGATTTAGGACCTGGTACATTGATCAACAGATCAGTGTTATCACTACAAGCAAGAATATTGGTACTTAGCCAATAGTGAAAACCAAATGACTCTCCCTTTCTCAAATTTTGCATTTCCTCCTCTAGAGTTCAGTGGGGCAAGAGGGGAGGTTTCCACTTTGTAGTTCTCACCTGAAAAATCCAAGGTGTTCAAAGTCTTAATTTTCTTGCTACCCAGTAGGTCCACCATTGAACAGCCTCATTATCCCCAGAGAGAAGTTACTGCTGATGGAAAACTGTGAGTAGCAGATACTTCTAGACCCTTGTAGACGGTGTCTCGGGGCAGTGTCTCCTCCCAGCTCCCACCCATGCATGTCCCTGCAGAAGCAGCTGAAGGCTGTGGTTAAATTGAGTCCCTGAGGGTTGGGAACCTCTGGCCTAGAGGGAAAAGAATGACTTTTTCATTCTGGTCCCCTCGATGTCCACAGCATTTCAGGAGTTTTCCTTCCATGGACTGCTTTTAAACACCCTGACTCTTCATTTCAGTGCTCAGCTCTACTGAGTCCGTGCTCAGTGTTTAGTTATTAACCTGGAGTAACACTGTCCTGAAGATGGAAATTTGCTCCATTTAGAGCTTTTAGAATTTGTGCAGTAGATGAAATAACTCATTTTTGAGACAAAGGAGCTACTTGCCCCAAAGAGTCTACAAGAAAAAGCCTTGTTGCAGCGAGGACTCGTGGTCAGTCTGGCCCACAGAGGCTCCACTGCCGTGTGTTTGCAGCTCTTTAACACATGCTCTAGAACCACCATAAATATGTTTTCCATCTAGGCCCTTCCTAAGCCACACTGAAAATGATGGTCTGAGTAAAATTTTACGCCACACTTTAAGGTTTATGAGTTTGCAACGCGCAATTTAGCCCTGGTAAGGGACGCAGCGGTGGTTTTGTGCTCTGTGTAATGCTCAGCCAACATCAGCCCTAAAGAGAGATCATCAGTGTTTAAATTGTGAAAAGAATGTTGATGACATTTTCTTTTCTGTACTCTGCTAAAGACAAGAGAGGTTCATGTAAAACATAAGCTCTGGCCCCTTTCCAACATTAATGCAATTTACTGCAAAAGTGCTCACTTTTTTAATTAAGCTGGAATGCTGCTACTCTTCCTAGGAATGCAAAGAGAACGGGTTACTGACAGAGGGAAGGGCTAATGACTGCAATCTGCTCTTAACTGAGCAGAGCACGGCTTTGCCACCTCTGCCAGGCTTTGTTCAGGAGTAAAATTTACTCAGCGGAGCAGACAACGAGCAGCGTTGGGTCCCGGCAAGCAGAGAGCCTGTTCAAATATCTAAGGAGTAATTCTGCAAGCCTCTTCCCTCTTCGGTGAAGTCACCGTGATCAAGTGGCTGGGATGTGAATTTCATGGGCTGATCTAGTTTCTGAATAAATAAAAGTCTGGATTTTTTTTTTTTTTGAACTTCAAAAATGGCTCAAAATGAAGAATCTACACCCCCTCCACATGTGCCCGTAGCAAGCTGTTTACAAAAGGAGAGCATAAAATATTTGATCACGGTTTTGATCCAGAACATGCAAACATTTGTCCTCTTGTGCTGGCTTCACCTGGTGGCTTTCATTTTCTTCGACATAAAGACAGGGTGAAGCAGAGTAATAGAAAAATAGAAAACATCTTTGTCGAAAATGAGATTGCAGCTGTGTAACTGGAGCACACAACCATAAATCAGAATGTCAAATCCAAAGCACATGACTTTTTGCGAGTTCTCCATGTGTGCTATAATGTGATTACAGCCTGGTTACTATTATGATTTAAAACAAAGTCTTTCATGCTAGAAACAAAATGCGGAATGTGAGCAGCCTGGGGGAGAGAGACGGGAGACTTAGCCCTGTCAGAGGTGGGCTAGAGGGTTTCAAGTGCTTCTCCGTCAGGTGTGAGGGGACGAGGGAAGGACTCAAGCCCAGCTTTGGCTGCAGTCTTAACATCAGGGACAAATTAGCCGGTGCTGCTCAGCCCTGTCTAACAATCCCCAATTAGGGATGGGGTAGGTTTCTGTCTCCCCATGTCGTAGCAAATCCTAAAGCCAAATACACAGATTACAGAAGTCATTCTTTTCTGTCTATCATATAAACAAATGGTCCAGCTGTTATTGCTGAGATTCCAGTTTGAAAACTTGGACTTTCTTGTATAAACTTCAATGTAATGGTATTTAAAGTGTCATAGACAATAAGCATCTAATCCTAGTCAATAAATTGCAGACTAGTTGCATGAGCTTCGAGAGCTGTTAAAGACAGCTGTGCTTTTTTTGTAATTCAAGTCATTTCCAAATTGGGCAGCCCTCCTGGTGTATTTTCAGACAAACACTGTGTGCTCAGAAAATGTGTTGTTTGGAGCAGCACGAGCATGAATGCAGGGGCGTCACATCAGCCGGAGACAGAGGGGAGATCACATTCTCCGTTTCTGAGAAGCTCAGGTTGACAAGGGGGAATTGCTGAGATGTCTGTGAAATTAGTAAATGGCCCTACAGATCTCCTGAGGGGAAAAATGTATTCCCCGTGGAGAAGTAGGAGAATATTCCTATTAACTTCAGTTGAGCCAGCAATATAAATGGGTCCATAGAGACTCCAGTTCCTTTCAGAGAGAGGGAAAAGAGGGCAAACATTTTTTAACTATCACTCAGCTGTTTCAGAGAAAGAGCAGCCTGTAAGGTCCAAAGAAGGTGGACAAAACAATATTTTCCAGGAATCAGCCTTCTGCCATGCCCCTGAGGAAGGCTGGTTGGAGCCACATGGGCTCCACCACCATGAGGTGTCTGGGACACATCTCAATGCACATGACTCCTCCTGCTGGGATCAAACACGAGGGGTCAGAACAGGGCTCCCTGGGTAGCAAATTTTGGGATCATGATCATGGTTTTGCAGAAAGAGCAGCAACCACCAGCCTCTCTAATTCCTCTCGTTGACCTCAGTAGGAGATCAATGCTTCTAAAGACCAGACAGGTGCTTGCAATAATCTTCCAGAGCCTCCCCACCAGGCTCAGGGTGGAAATCTTGGCTCAGATGTATATTTGCAAGGTATTTCAAACGTTACATTTGAAACCAGTTAGCACAGGGTCACTGCCTGGTATTGCGGGGTGCCCTGCAGGGTTTGGTTGAGTTGAAAGGTGTCGGTGCACTTGCTGCTGGGCTGTCACTCTCCCTCCATGGCAGCTGTGGTGACAAACATCCAGTTGAGCTGTTTCAAGGGTATTTTTTCCACATCTGTGAGCACTGGGCAGATTAATCTATTCCTTTCCCTCCCACCCCCCTGTAAGGCTTTTTATGACCATCAGACGGTTCACACCTGAGGAGCAGCTTTGCCTCCTGCGAGCGCTGCTCCGTGGTGCTCAACATCTGCCCCTCAGCACGGATCAAATATCCCTCTCCTTGTCAACAGCATGAGTAAAACAGACAAGCTGGCGGAGAAAATATAAATCAAAAGCCTCCACTGCAGGACAGGATTTTTCCAGGCCTTTTCATGGGGCTGAGCTCCCGGCACGCTCACCTGGGGGTGCATAAGTCCCACTGAGCACCTGCTGCAAGGGCATCCCAACACTGGGCTGGGTTTAAATATCTGCAGGCAAGGTGATTTTGTCAAACCCACGTCTCCCTGTCTGTGTTGCCTCAGTGTTGCACGGGGAAGGGTCCCAGGATGGCCCCAAACCTGCGGCCAAGACCTGATCCTGGAGTTGGGAGCCTTGGGCTCCATTTCCAGCTTGGCCACAGGCTTCCTGTGTGGTCTTGGGCAAATCATACACTGCAAGGGCCGCTCTCAGTGTGCTGATATTTTGAGAGAGCCGTGGTTTGGCAGGTGAATGAGCTGAAAACTTGTGTGAGGAGAGGAGGTTTTATTATTAGCGCTAGTTGGAACACAAGCGCCGGCTCTGTCCGCGCTCGCTGAAGTTCTGCAAGTGTCTCGGAGAAGGGTTGGGAGGAGAGAGCTCAACAGAGAGTTTGTACACCAGGGTTTCATCCCTGCCTCGTGTGCAAATGGCAGCATCTCCGGGAAAAGCAACCCTTGCCGATGGGAGCAGCCGTGAAATGAGTCCATCACCACGTATGTGCTCAGGAATGCGCGCCTGTGTGGGTCTCTGCAGACAACCCTGATTCATCACCTCCAGAGCAATTAATAAAACTCGACTGGCCCTTCCCCAATATATTGAAAATGATTTGCAATTTGAGAGTGAGACCCAGTGTTGTTTTTCACATGGAATCAGTTTAATTAATCACACTGTTTGAACAGCTGGGTCCACCACGCATTTCTGCTCAAGTTCAGCATTCCTAGAAAACTTGTCAAGTATGAATCAAAATAATACCATCTCCCTGCTTCCAGTGATTAATCGCATATCTCTCCCTCTCATTCACACCTAAACATCAGCTAAATCAAAAGCAGCCTCTTTCCCCACCATTGGGCTTGTGGCTACTTGCCAGTCTAGGATAAATTATGTAGAGAAGGCTTTGAAAAGCTGTTGGTTTACCCTCAAACTTTTGTTATCAATGTCTGTTGCAATTTCACATGTAGTTGTAGTGTCCGGGAGCCAGGGACCGCACAGGAAAAGTGCACATTCCAAAATTAAGGATTTGTGGCACAGAATTATAAAATAAAATTAATTTCTTGCATCTGGAAGTCCAAGTGAGGTATTTGCGGGAGGTCTCCAAAGGGCGTCTGAACAAAGGGTCAGCGTTTTGAAGAATATGGCTCTGGTTTCCAACACGAAGTCTGGTATGTCCTGAACATTTCTGTTTGCTTAAAACAAGACTTTGACTTTGGCTTTGCAGCCCTTTGCCAGGACAGATGGTGGATCCTGGTCACTGACACCGTGTGTGTGCTGTGAGCTTGGGCCATCAGGGGTCATGCACCAAGTGGTGGCTGTGCAAGCAAGGATGAACACACAAGAGGTGAATCCATGTGGGATTTCTCCGTGAGTCCCTGGAGGTCTGTGAGACTCTTGGCAAGTGAGTACAAGTTACAGCCCCACCAAAAAACTTTTAAGGGTTCAAAAGTGAAGATGTTCATAAAAACAAGGGAGAGCTTCAGGCAGACATGAGAAATTTGGCTTTTTGAGGGCAAAGAAGAACCCTTTAGGCTGTTGGAATGGCCCATCCCAAAGGAGTCACAGTATAGCACAGCTCTTACCAAATCCCTATTGCAGAAACCTGCTCCCATCCCTGGGAGGGGTGATGGCTTGTTTTCCTCCTACCATGCAATGAGGCAGGAATATGCCATTGGGCATGAGCCTTGAGAAGTCAAATGGAGGTTAGAAATAGTCGAGCCTTCCCCAAGGACCACCTGCAAGGAGCTAAATATGGGGTTTCTTTTAAGTAGGGTTGGGATCAAAGAAGAGATGAGAGGCAATAGGGAGCTAAAAGGTAACATCTGGTCCTTTTCAGGGATCACCAATACAAAGAGGCTTTCCCTGGAGAAGCAAAATGTCCAGAGAAGCCTGTCCTTCAGCATAACAGAGGAGGCAAGCAGGAAAGTGAGGTTCAAAGACATTGCTTTGATGTCTTCTTCTGGTCCCAGCATCTCTCCTGCTGCATGAGAAAGGCACCAGGCCTGGAGATACGGTCTCGATCACTTTAGAGGCCACCTTAATCCATCTGTGATCCACAGGGAAGTGCTATATGGAGGCACCTGAGCTGCCTTGAAGTGAGGAAAACTCCGTCTGAAAGCGACAAATACTGTCCTTGTGCTGCTTCACCCCTGTCACAGCATTATAGGGTCAAGACAGGGCGACATGTCCCATCTCCAGGTGGCACAGTGACATCCAGGGATGGACACATGAATGGACAGGTGTGAGGCTGCTCTCCCACCCTCCTCTCACCATAACCTGCCTTGACATTAGTGCCTTTACACCCATCCATCCCCATGAGTGAGTCCTTCCCCATGTCTCCTGTTTCCATGGGAAATGCTGTAAAAGATGGGTAGTCAAGGGTGAGGAGAAGCTTTGTGTTCTTCTGGGCTGGCCGTGGAAGGCCTGATGGGAGGCCATCAATCCGCCCTGTCACCAGGGGTGCCAATTAACCAGAGGAAAGTGCCTCTGGACGATAAGCAAAGCCAGTCATTGACCTTCTGAGGACTGAGCGATAGCAGAACAAGCCCTTAACTTGACAGCTCAGTGGGCAACACATGACGAGCCCCTGTTGCTGGAGGCAAGCTGGCTTTTCCCAAAGGTTCCCTGTCTGCTTTTTAGCCCATATTTTGGTGGTGATTTTGCTAATTCTTAAGGAGTGGAAAAGGGCGGGTGCCGTTTTCTCAGGATCATTGTGTTTTTCCATCCCAGCCATCCACTGACCCATCTGCAAGAGCCTTGCCACGACTACTGCCAGAGCAGATGTCCTGCAGGCTTTTAAAGAGTGACACGCAAGCCTGTCTGCCAGAGTACGTATGTCACAGTGCCTGCCAGGGCCTTGTCCTTAAATGTGCTGTTGGGTGACATTATTAATGTATTAAATACCAGACTGCTGCAAAAATGAGTGCTCAAGATGAATCACACCACACTGTCCTGTTCAAAGTGTTCAGGCAAACCTGGCTCACTCTGCAAATCCTTCAGGAGCTTCCCATCTCGCTGTTTATCTCCCCGGGGTCACACATGGCATCACAGGCAGGGAATAATCTGTCCCCTCCATCCATTGTTGGCAGGAAAAGCAATCCTGGGTGTATCTTGCAGCAAACTCCAGGAACTTTCTGACAGGATGGGAGTACCTGAGAAGAATATGGTGTCTCCATCACTGGGCTGAGCTGGGTCTGCCATGGAGCAGGAGGATGGAGGAGGAGATGTCTGGAGTCCTCCCAGCCCTGGGACCCACACATCTGTGCATGCAAAAGATGTGATGATGAAATAATTTTGCTGCTCCCTCAGGCATCTCACCCACAAGTCCCCCCCATCAGATCCCACTTCTTCTATATGTTTCTGGCAAGAAAATGCATATTTTCAAAAAAAAAAAAAAAAAGAAAAGAAGAAAAGAAAAACCCTGGGTTTGCTCTCTGTAATGATACCAGATATCCTGCCAACAAAAATACAAACCCTGCAATGGATCTAGTTCTTTTCCCACATTTTTCTAAATATAAGGTCTGAATAGCAGCTCCAGGCTCTCACTTGGAGGGGAAGCTGCAGCCCAGAGCTGGGGTTTAACCCAGCAGGGAGATATTGCCTCTGGCAGCACCTTGAGATCGCAGCCTGGATGGGGGGCTTTCCTGGGAGCTGCCACTGGCTGAGCTCCTCCTTCGAGCCTGGAGCACATGAGCAGCTGTGTGGGGTCTGCCCAGGTCCCCAGCAGCATATATTGCTGCATCCAGGCTGGTGGGAGGCTTCTGTTTGGATGAAAAATGGAGTAAAACCAGCGAGGTGTTGGGATCCTTGAGGTATCTGGGCAGACTGTGGCACCAAGGCAATTTGCAACCAGGTGATCGGCCACTGCTGAGCTCAGATCCATTCCTGAGGGCTCCCCATCTGTCTGTACCTTGATTGGATCCCAAACGTTCCTATCTCCAGTGACAGGACTCGAGGGAATGGTCCGAAGTTGTCTCAGGGGAGGTTTATGTTGGATATCAGGGACAGGTTCTTCCCCCAGAGGGTGGTGGGCACTGAAGAGGCTCCCCAGGGCAGTGGGCACGGCCCCGAGGCTGACAGAGCTCCAGGAGGGTTTGGATGATCCTCTGGGGCACAGGGTGTGACTCTTGAGGATGGTCCTGTACAGGGCCAGGAGCTGGACTTGATGATCCTTGTGGGTCCCTTCCAACTCAGCGTAATCTGTGATTCTGTTACTCTGTATCCTTATCAATCAAAAGAATAATAGGCAATTATAACTCACACAGTGGAGCAGAGCAGTCATACTGCCTACATGAGTCATTTCTACTTGGTAATAGAGACTTTCTAGTTTCCCTTTCCACTCCTTGGATTGAAAAAGAGATTAAAAAATAAATTAATTAAAGGTAGAACAAAAAGTTAGCATTGAGAACAGAAATTACTTTTTTTTTTTTTCTATTTGTGCACATTCAATTCCCCTCCCTCGTGCCTTGTTGCAGTGTCCAGGATGGAGATCATAGGGATTACAGCCCAGATGTGCACAGGTATCAGAAGAATATAAAGGTCCTGATGAGTTCAAGACCTGTTGGGGCCAGTGCAAATTAATGCATCCTGGAGGAGACTGAGGTATGTACATTTTTGATTACTTCAGCTCCCTCTGGATGCTGCAGAGTTGCCGGTGCCCTGCCTGGGGCACTCCAGAGCAGGGGTAACACTCACAGGGAGTACAGCTGAACCTGGGAGTGTCACAGACAAGGTAAAGGCCAGGTGGAGAACCTGACTGAAAGGAACAACCTTCTTGGTGGGTTGGGGTCTCCATTAAAATCTGAATGTACGTGTCTCTTCAGCTGTACAGTCCTCCTGAGGGCTGCAAGGCTGCTTGTCTTCCACACACAATTTAATCATCATATCCTTTTCAGGGTCTTTTCCAGGTCTGGGATTGCGTTATGTTTACAGGATGACCCACCACCTCCACTTCAGCTTGTTCCCATGGGGTACTTTAGCTCCTTGCACTCCCTTAGCAGGAGCAGGAGAGGTTGGAGGTGCCATGACTCTGGAAACACAGACTGCAAACCCCAGCTTCCAGCCCTGGAGGTGAAGGATACACCAAGGAAGCCTAAAGAAAACCTTTTCAAGCGCTGGAGGTGGGAGTGACCTACTCACAGGGACCCTGCTGGACCTTCCCTTGAGCCAGTGCCACCTTCCCAGGTGCTTCCTCAAGCCACACGTGTCAACCATGTGTCTATTAAAATAAATTACTTACTTTTTCTTCCCAAGCAACCTTTTGGAAAAGGTCACCATTTTTGAAACAGCGCATTTTTTAAAAACGGACATTGGAAAACACTGATTCGTATTTTTTCCCCCCCCCCTCCGTTTTCATTTTTTCCTCTAATTCCCTTTTTTATTTCAATTTTCCTTTCCACTTCCAGCGTCTGGATCCTCCAGTCCTCCCATTAAATGAAAATGTTCCTTTGAGTGGGAAGCTGCAGGGGTGTGTCTGGGTGAAGCCTCGCAGGGATGTCTGGCCCCGAGCTCGGTGGGAACGGGCGCTCAGTCACTCAGAGCAGCCTTTTTTTTTGTGGCAGTCACTGAAAAGTGCCTGGTATCTGCCTGTGTTGTTTCAAATGTAACTCATTCAAATCATTCCCTGTGTTTCTTTTGCTCATAAAACTGCTGAAGTACATCCTGTACAGTGAACAAATTACTCAGCTTTAAGCAGATATTTATGCTAATTATCCATGGGAAACTGTTTCTGCCATTGTAGTTTTTCATCTGCTGGCATAATATTCGAAAGGTTTTATGTGGCGTTAACTATCAGCAGTAAAATCCCCCCCAAAGTAACATGAGAAGGAAGAATCTGCTCTGCATACATTTATTTTCTTTAAATGTTCTTGATTTGCCATCTATGAGATGAAAGTGTTTACACTCAGCACTCCCTCCCCATCACTACAGCAGCATTCTCCCCCTGCCTGCTCTTCCTTCAGTTTATTTACCAAAGAATATTCATATTTTGTAAATCCCAGGTATTTATTCCCTTGATTATTTTGGCATGGTGCATTTTGAGGATGTTTGCTTTGTTTTAAGCAAATCCTTTTTCTGCCTTTGAAAAGCAGAGCACTAGTAAAAACAAAGGCAACGGCAATATTTGTTAATGTAAGTCCACGCTCCTAAAATATTTATTCTTTTTTCATATGAAGAAGATTAAATGCTTGCAAAATTCTACAGACACATGCACATATTTGACCCAGAAGGACGTCTCTTGGGATTTGTAACAGCAAATGTGTGTTGAACAAAACGTCTTGGCCCTGCACAAACTTACTTTGTGTTCTAAAAGCCAAAAACTTCATTTTAGCATGACCTTAGAAGAATAGCGATACTTTTAGTATTTCCTGGTATTTGGTACAAGGAATGTTTTTATTTGAATGCAGATGTCATTTGGTTTACAGGAAGGATTTGGTAACATGTCCATGCCAGTACTGCACTTATCCCAAATTTCCTGCTATGGAGGAAGAACATATGTCAAAGCTCACTGTTTGTTAAATTGAAAAGATTCAGTACACCAGAAGCTTCTCTTCTAAACATTGTGACTTTGTGCAATTTACAGAATGTTCTATCTCCATTAAACAATAAACCCTTGACCCCTGGAGCTGGCTTTCAGGATCCTGCTATTTGAGAAGGTAGACATAATGGATGGCAATAATAAATGAAAAGTTCAAGAGGTTAAGAAAAACTGTTTAATTATTTCTCTAGAGCGTGGGCTGCAGAAGAATTGCATATCTGCCTTGTCTCTTGCAGAAACCCTGCAAGGAATGACTCCAGCAGTGCAGCTCGGGCAGGGTAGAAAGCAGGTTGCTGGCCCTCAGCTGTGTTTATGAACAAACGGTCTCTGGATACTCTTCCATCCCCAAACCTTTCAGCTTTCTGTGAGTTAACTCCCTGCCAGCAGCGAGCCCGTGCCAGCCCCACAAACCTCAGCATCTGTTTTGCAAGGGATCTTTTATTTGTTAGCATGTGAAAGCTATTGCTCATGTGTGCTTCCCAGATGCCGTGCACTTGGGCTTGGTATCTTTAAAGAAATCTTTGCTTTATTCGGCTGGTAAACCCAGACACACACAAAGCAGCCCGTTCTCCCCTCGTTATGTGAGCCTCTGCTAACAGGTCACCCTTCCCTGCTTTTCCTCTATGGTAAAGCAAACACAGGACAAACTTCATTATGGCAAGAAAACCAGGAGGCTTTTCCTTCCTTTGCTTGAAGAGGCAGCTCTCTTTTTCACACTCCTGTTTGGTTTCTGCCACAGCGCTTGCTGCGTTCAATTACTACGGGCTGTACCATGGGACTGAAAGCCCAGAGCTAAAATCATCATCATCCAGTTATGCAAGTCACTGTACAAACACTGAGCGAGAGAAAGGCTGCTCCGAAAACATCCGCTGCAGGGCAGGGGGTGAGGGAGACACAGGGAGTGGAGTCACGCTCAGGCACATCCAGGGCAGAGCCCCGGAGGGGAGCGCTTGAGGTCCAGCCTTTGTCCACCTGCTGGTGAACATTTCCTTCTCTTGGACATAGAATCACGGAATGGTTTGGGTTGGAAGGGACCTTAAAGCTTATCCAAGTCCCCCCCCTGCCATGGGCAGAGACACCTTTCACTAGACAAGGTTGCTCCAAGACCCATCCAACCTGGCCTTGGACACTTCCAGGGATGGGGCAGCCACAGCTTTTCTGGGAAACCTGTGCCAGGGCCTCACCACCCTCACAGGGAGGAATGTTTTCTGTGCCTCCGATGGTGGTGTCTCCTGGGAGGTCTTCCACATACATTCAGTGTGGCAGGGCGCAGATATGGGTTGGATGCAGTGGTAGGGTCACCCAAGGAGTAGCTGGAGCATCTCCCTCCTTGGGACACAAAGCCCAGTGTGAGAACCACCCTGGTGAACTTCTTCCACCTGACTCCAAGGACAAATGTTCTGCTTTGGGATCAAGTTTGCCATAGAAGATGTGGTTAGCGACATGGTTTAGTGGTAGGCTGTGCAGTGCTGGGTTAACTGTTGGACTCAATGACCTTAGAGGTCTTTTCCAACCTAAATGATTCCATGATTCTGTTCTTGACCCCCTATGTGTCATGTATCTCAAGGCTTCCTCTGAGGGTGTTCTGAAAAAGGAAAGTCATCATTTAATTCTAGGCCCAGGAGGTGGACCAGACAATCCTCTGGGGTAAATCAGCTTGTATATGTATGATCTCCAAGATCCTAGATCAGTCTGTGTTGGTTACAACATTAGCCAAGGGCTTTCTATGACCCCTTAGAAAGAGTTTTAATAGCTTTTCACACTCACTTTCTCCATCTAAGTGCTTTGACCTGCAACTTACCATATCAGGGGTCATTTTCCCAAGGTGGGCCAATATAAGAAGAATAGCTTGACTTTGTTCTTCCTAAATAATCCCCCCTCAAATCAGCTTTCTCTCTCTACCTGCTGGGTTGGGTATGAAACCACCCCAAACACGAGCCTCCGGTCTCCCCACAGCACTGTCAAGCGGGTGGGAAACACAACGTCAGGTTGTGGCCCTGAAGGGACCCTCTCTGTTAAATAAACATGTAATGTTATACTCCGTCATGAACCCTGGAACAATAACAGTGCAGGAACCATTCATGTGACTTCTGTGGGACGTGTCAACAAACAGAGGCAGTGTTGAGCATTGGTGGCTCCTGCTTCAGGTTGGGTGGGACGTGTTCTCCCCCCTGCCACCACATCCGCAAAAGGGCTTTCCAGAGCCACCACCTGTAAAACATAAAATAAAAAATCTTGGCATGGAAGAATCTTTAGGTCCAAAGTAAGTTCTAAGAAAAAGTACACGTGAACATCATTTGCAAAAATAGATATAAAGTAAAAGGATCTAATGCTTGTTGTGGAAATGGAAGGGGCCATCCCCAATACATGGTTGCAAGCAGTCTGCTTTTGCACCACTGGGGTTGTGATGCAGCCTCCTGCCCAAGTTTGGCTTCTTTCCACAAGGGAGATGATTCTGGTCCCTTATCCATAGTGAGAGGCTGAGCCACGGCCTGTAGGTCATGGGAAACAACTCAAAAAGTCCACAGAGGTCAGAGGTGTTGTGAAGTGAAAACACAGTCTGTATAGGATGCATGTGAGCTCATCCTGGCAGAATCACCAAAGCAGAGGGATTTCTCCTCTCTGTCACAGTCCTGGAGTACGTGACATTTTCCTCACGCTGGCCACTTCTACAAGGAGAAGGCCGTGGGATTTTGAGGTCAGTCTTCCTTGGTAAATTCCCCATCAGCTAATGACTAAAGTAACGATCCCCACCCTGTCCCCTCCCTTCCCCTCATGGGTGTGGTGGGAGAACAGTCTCATTTCCACTCAAGAAGGTGTAAGGAGGAGCTTTGGCTCCTGGTGGAAGCTGTCCCCACTTGACCTGGATGTCGGTGGTATCTGGCCCTTTGGCCTGGGGAGGTTCAAGGAGACCGAACAGGATCATGACCAGGTGCCTCCCTTGGATGCTGCTGGCCACACAAACTGGCAAGCCGCGGGCTGGGAAGCCTTCACTGCATCCTTCTCTGGGCACACTGAGTGTCTCTTGGCTCCAGGACAACTCCACATCCAGCCCAGTATCCTGCCAGTCCCTGTCCAACCACAGCACAGAGCAGGCTTTGGGCCATATTCAAACCACTCACGGCACCCCAGAGAGAGATTCTGGCACATGGACTCACAAGTGACCCAAGGGCTTTCCACCTTTCCCTATGGGTGATGTGTTCCATATCGTTACTGCTCCTCTCTGGAGCACCTTCTAGTGTCCTCACTTTTTCTGGAGCTCATTTGGCCTCCAGCCAAATACAACCATCTTATGTGATGTTCCCCTTCTGCCTAAACACAAAACCTCAGCCAAAAAAGGTTCTCCCTCATGTCAATGCCATCAGCTGCAGGCTCTCTGTCTCCAGATTTCCTCAGGCAGCTTTCCCATCATCGCAGGCTGACAGGTACAAGCTAAATAAAGACAAGCAACTGGAGAAAGCCCTGAAGTCACTGGTCCATCCTGTAAGCAAACGGCACATGTGAAGTCTCCCCTCAGGAGATTTTTGGTTTACTTTCCTCTGGGGGAGGACACCCTGTAGAACACAAGACACATGGCTGGGGCAGGATATGACTAATCCCCGTGGGGTTTTGTGTTTCACATCATGTGTCAGCAATGATGTCTCACTCCTACAAAGCCACCCTTCAGCCCAGGCAGAACAGATACAGACCCACAATGCTCATGGTTTTCTCTGAGTATCACCGAGGGTCACAGTTTCTAAGAAACAGGTGTCACCACAGGTTGGCAATTTGGTGCCAGAGCAAACCAACCATGGTGGCAAATTTTCTGCTCCTGTGAGTGCACAGAGAGATGACTGTCACTGCTGGAGTCACCCCCTGCCCTGGAATTGTCCCTGGTCATCTTTGCACAGCAGCATCAGCAGGGAGTTTTGGTGTCTTGCAGCTGTGCCAGAGGAACGAGAGGGACCTCATACAAACCCCTTAGGGACACCCTGGGCAGGAGAAAGCCAATGAAAATAATGACTCATTTGACCCCTCACAAGACAGCCAGCACCCAAAGTTTTCCACGCAGCATTAAAAAACACCAGGCACTGGCCTAGAATCATGCCGGCCATGCCAGACTCCCACCTGTTTATGTGGAAAACTTTATGCACCCAAAGCATGAAGTTTTTCAGCATAATGTGTTGGGTGGATCAAGGTTTCCATGTGCTCCAGCGCTGTCAAAAAGCAGTGTCTTAGCCAACACAAGACGATACGAGGAGGGCACAGAAAGTTTGAGTCTTCAGGAACTCATTTGCAGCAGATCTCTCATTCCTGAGGCACTCAGAGACCTCTCACCTCCTGCCCTTTAGTGCACAGAGTGCAGATTCAAGCCAGCTCTGGAGGATGAAAGAAAAGCCCCACTCCTGCACTGCTTTGCAGCTGTGCCCTGGGGGAGAGGCTGGACAGAGGTACCCCCCAACAACTGAAATGGAGAGGATGATGGGTACAAAACATGGCACACGTGACAAAATAGAGAGCGGACTTAGGCAAAACTTCAGACCTTAGAGTCTAAACGCAGAAGAGGAGATGATTAGAGAGGCTCATTAGGAAGGAAGTTGTGTGGACTCTGCACAGAACATTTGCAGCAAAAGGATGAAACGCAAACATCCCCTCTCAGGAGAATTACCCTTGTCCAGGAGCAATGCCAGGACTAGTGCTGGCTGGCTTTAATCTAGGAGGAGAGCCTTGTCTAAAGACACTGAGAAAGGTACCTGGACAACAATAAGAGCCCTCGCAGATGTTCTGGAGCCCATGAACACAGGGCATGGTGCAACCTCCCAGCCAGCCTTGGGCAAGGGTGTTGAGGGTCCTGATCCCAAACTTCAGTCCTCCTTGCTACTGTTTGATCCCTTGCCCCATGTTCCATCACCTGAAAGCAGAGAGAACAGAGCATTTCTTTCCCCTTTGCAGTAGCCTTTTATATACTTTTCCTTCAGCCATGGAACTACAGAACTTCAGCCTGGGAGGGTCTCCGCAGGTCTGTGGCTTAAACAGGGTCAGATCAGTCTGCTCAGGGCTTTTCCAGTCACAAATAGAAAACCTCCTGTTTTACACTCTCCAAATTCCTGACTGTTATTTAAGTCCCCTTATGAACTTTCCCTTTCCATGCTGAACAAGACCTGATCCTTCTGAATCTCTTTATAGGACAGGTTTCAGTCCATCTTGGTGGCCATCTGCTAAACTCAGCCCATTTATTGGCATTTCATTTGTGCTGGGGACCCAAGCCTGGGCACTGCATCCCAGACAAGATGTAGTGAGCTCCTGGGAAATGGGAATAATCACAGGCTCTCATCTGCTTGCTGTGCTCCTGGTGTACATCTCTCACATGTCACAATTCGCCATGGGTGTCTCAGCAAGCAGTCAGGAAATCTCCCGGGCCAGAGTCATTCCCAACAGCAGAGTGCAGTTGCATTTCTGAAGCCCAGAGCAAGAAAACATCAAGTAGTGATAATAAATACCAATGTTATTTGACTGAAAAATACATGCCCCAGTTACTACGATGAATTCTCTCCCTGGAGAAGCCATGCTGTGACGGGCTGGGTGTCCTGGGGACAGTCATGCTGAAGCAATGCAATTCTTCCTTGCTGAGTTCTCTTCTTGGAGGCTGTTGAGTTGAACTCTAAGTTGATAGAGGTCCTGGGACTGCAGCAGTGAGTGACAGCTTTGTTAAGCTGTGATTGATGACTTTGCTACCAAGTTCTGATTAATGTTTCCTTCCAAACCCTCCTTGCCCTTGCAATATGCTGTCCATTAGCCCCTGCCAATATCTGCCTAGAATAACCTTCTGGCTGTGATAGGAGTTGTGTGATTATAGTTATCTAAATGTGTGAATAATTGGGAGGTTATGCCATATTACATGCTTCATCAAGTCCTCTATTCAAGACTCAGGGAAACATTTGAAGTTCAACACTATGTCTCAATTATGCCTGAATTTCTGGCAAGGGGAAAAAAAAGAAAGTCCCATTAGCGAAGCTGTCAAAAACACATTCTGCTTTAAATTTCCTGGGACAATCGGACAATGAAACTCGCTCACTCAGTAAAGAGCTGCCTCCTCCTCACAGCATTAACAGGCTCTTGAATTTATTGGATTTCTGTGTTGCTTAGGCTCTGAAATGAGATGTTGATAAAAAGGAGTTGTGCAGTAAATGAGTAAGTTCTGTAAACAATAAATTCTCTGCTGAAACATTTATCTCCTAACAGTCTATATGGAAATGCTGCTCTGGTGGGATATGGAATGAGTTTGCAGTGTGGCGATATTTGTAAATTATAAAAGACATAAAGCAAGCCTGTTGTTGCAGTTCTGGTGCAATACTCTTGTTAGTGAAAGTGAGACTTTAAAGTGTCCTGGAGGGCACAGCTTTGGCCTGGGACTCTGCCTCAGGCAGATTTACACCTCAGGAATTTAATGGGGGACAAACCTATCTATATTCCAACATATTCTGCTGAAATTTCAAGAGCAAAGAGGAAAGAGGTGTTGTAGAGTTATAGATGTCAGCATTGGACACCATCACAGGCTCTCCAAAAAAGGAGCTGGACTTCCGAAGCCGGACCTCCAGCTGGTTTTTCTCCCAGTGCTCACAGTCCTGTGTGCTGGCTGCAAGCTCTCACAGGATGAGGGAAACTGGGACAAGATGAGGTTCAGAGGGAGCAGGTACTGACACAGAGGTGGCAGGAGGGGTGTCCAAGAAGAGGTAGGAGGGGTAAGAGGTAGGAGGATAGCAATAGCCATCACCTCTTCTGCTTGTTCTGCCTCTATTTCCAGTTACAGACTGGTTTGGCACTGGGCAGTTACCACTGAGCTTGTGGTAGAGGGAAATGACATCATTAGACAACCCCCTTTTTTATTAGAGACATTGAGAACTCTTCCTTTGCACAGCTTCTCCATGGATTGGCGTCCATCCGTGTACCAGCTTCCTGACAGGACATCAGGGCTGTAATTTTGTGGAGGGGCAGAGTTGCTGCTCCCTCCTAACAGAGACCAGGCAGGGACCTGTCCGTGGTCACTCATGCAGGGGCTGTATGAGGTAACACAGGGCAGGGACATCAGTGGTCCCAGAGCAGGAGGGGGGGTTACGTTTTAAGCTCTTGCTCCATGTGTGCTGAGCAAGGGCCACCAGCCATGGCAGCTCCTTAGTGCCTGGCTCTGGAGGGATGGCTGTGCAATACCAGACCACCCAGGAGATGATGACAAAGCCAGTCCCATGCCTTGGGTTGCCCAATGCATCAGGCTACCAGGACTCGCATGATCAGGGACTTCTCCTCACAGCCTTTTTTTCCTGCTCTCATGGTGGGAAAGCAACCTGGGAGTTTCAGTGCCAAGGTGCACAACCATGAAACCGCATTGGATAGGGGCAGTAGCCATGTAAGTGGCAGCTGTTCCACACCTTCCCCCCTCTTTGGGTTCCTCCCTTGCTCTCCTGGGGTGCTCCCTGCTGCAAATCCCACAGGGAACACCCCCTCTCCAGGGTGGCCATGCTGTGGCCATAGTGCTTCTTGCAATGCAACAATGGGGGGAAAGACAAGGCAGTGAAAGCCTGCAGAAAAAAACCTGAGCAAGGTGAACACAGGAACACAGACCAAGTGTATTTATCTTTCCCGAAATATTGCAAAATACATCCAGACTTGGCCTACAGTGAAAGCACAAGCAGTGAAAAAATCTAAAGCGTGCAGATGCATTGCATACCAGTGTGGAAAAGTGACAGCAAGACAGGGCCAAAGCAGGCCAACCACACTCCCTTGGGAGTCTAGGAAATAAGTGAATCAAACAGGGCTTGGGGCCAAAACAGACCAAGAAAAGGATCCCTTTAGGAATCCAGGAAATATAATGAATCAAAGTGTGTTTGGGGCTGATACAGGCCAACCACAATCCCTCTGGAGTCCAGAAAATGAGTTTAAGTATTGTCCAGGCCAAGACAGGCTATTAAGCTTTCCCCCACCACAGGACAAGTCAGTTGTGAACTGAAGACAGTGGGGCCATTCCGCCTTGCTAAGGACAGGATCCCAAAGCCCCTGCCAGCAGCCTCCTGCTTGCCCAAGTCCCCTTCTGAAGTGTGGTGCCCCAGGATGCATGGATGGTGCCTTGGGAGACAGTCACCTCCTGGCCAGGACCCTCCCTCTTTAACTTGCCACAGCCCCTTTAATCACAGAATCAGTAGAGTTTCATAGACTCTTTATAGTTTCACGGGATAAAGTTCCATAGAATATTCTGTGATGGAATATGTTGTTGTTTCAGCAAATATTTGATTTTTATGTTTTATAAAGTTTTGTAGAGTAATAGAACTTTAAGTTGGAATAGACCTCCAAGTTCATCCAGTGCAACCTTTGACCCACCATGACCTTGTCCCCCAGCCCAGAGCACTGACTGTCATGTCCAGTCATTCCTTGGACATCTCCAGGAATGGGGACTCCACCACATCCCTGGGCAGTCCCTTCCAATGCCTGACCACCCTGTCAGTGAAGAAATTCTTCCTGATGTCCAACCTGAACCTCCCTTGGCACAGCCTGAGGCTGTTTCCTCTTATCCTGTCCCTCGACATGTTGGCCCTGGTCCCTGGCACAAAGCTTGTGGAGTTAATCCCTCTGCTGTGGGTCTTCACCTAACCTCCTGCCTCAAGACCCGCTTCCCAGCCCTTTCCCACCCGGGGACTGCCACGGAGCAGAGCAACTGGCTCCAGTGTGGGTCCATGAGCCTTGTCAATCCCGAAGTTCCTCTGGCTGTGATGCTGGCGGACACAGTGTGGGATGAGACAAAGAGTTGTGGCCCCTGGAAGAGGTGGATGTTTCCATGGGGACCTGCTGGAGTGCCCACCAACCGCAGCCAGTGGTCCTGTGATCCTCTTTTGGTCTTTCTGTGGGGATTCCTGCATTTGGGCGTCTTCACATGAGGAGTTTCAATTTTTTATTAATTTTTTTTTTTTTTTTTTTCAAACAGTCACAGCCACAAACCACGGGGGGCCTCAGCATCTTCTCTCGGAGGTTGTCACTGCCATCACTGAGGGGTCACAAAGGGAATAAAACTAGAGGCCACCTCACTTTATCCATGAAACAAATGGTGGGTAAATGGAGAATAAATCAGGGGAGTTACTGACAGTCTGCAGTCAGGCCCAGGGATTTACTGCTGCAGAAGGGTTATTAATAGATTTAGAAGGACTGTCTGTAATGGGCTGTGGCATAATTTAATGATCAGCAAGGACAGGAAGCTGAGATAAGGACAACTGTAGTATCCATATTACCAATGCTTCCTCTCTGTGGTGGCTTAGCTTCCTCTGAAGGGCCACCAGAGATGAAGTAAATCATGGTTAACCTCACCTTGGGTGTCCCTGTCCTGTGCCCCTCCATTAAGGCAAGTTGCTCTTCACTAGCGAGAAAAGCTTTAGATCTGATCACCCACCTGAGGGTTACAGGCAGTGAATTGCCCCTTTGGCTGTAGAACAGAGGGGACCATGGAGGTCCATCAGTGCAAACACCTCAGTGGGACCTTCAGAGGGAGAGGTGACACCAGCACGGTGCTGCAGGTCTGGAAGGTGGAGTGAAAAGAGACAAACACTGCCAGTCAGTATCTAAAACAGGATGTTAAACTGAGTGACCTAATCTTAGTCACCCCTGAAAGCCACAAACAGCTCAGGCAACATATGAGGAGTCTCCTATGAGACACCTGTTGCTAAAAATGCCACCATCACTCACATTGCTTTTGTTGACCTCCAGAGCCAACAGGTTTCTTTAACTCAACAAGATCCTTTACAACCTTAAAATTAACTGAGAACACAAATTTAGCACCACTGGGGTTTCACTCAGCCTTCTAGAGTTGGGTAAAATGGCTACTGATTAGGGGGATTTCTGTTGTAGGAGGCAGAGATGGAGGCAGCAGCACAAGTGTTCACTCTGGCCCAAAACTCAGTTTATTGGTGTCTCTTTTCCTTATGGATACACTGAAGCAAAGTGCAGAAGTCACTTCCCTCCCTGTCCCTGTGATGCTGCATTAAGTGACGTGACCTGGAGCCTATAACACAGCCTGTTGAAATAAGTTTCTGGAATTAAACTGAATTTCCTGGATTAAAAATGCAAATGCATCCAAAGCAGCAAAATCACTGCAAATTCCTTTTTACTTGGACAATCCCAAAAGTCTTCCTGGGGAAAGTAAAAAACCATGTGTGTCTTGTAATTAGATCTAAATGATTATGAAATTTTGGGAAATTGGTGTTTATGACACCTGCTGAGGTGCACTTCCTCCTCCTGCTGAGAGACGACAACGCAGGAAAAAGACCAAGCCTAACTTGTCTGACCTCCCCCTGACCTACGATAAAATCACTCAAGACAATTTAACTTGAAAAATTGATGGGCTCCCGGTTGTTTGTTGAACTGAAAAAAACCCATTTCACTTTCAAGTACTAATTTTCATTATTCTGCATCTTATGTTGGGGGAAAGTTCGGAGTTTTTTTTGAAACCACAGGTGATGTGACCCATTAAAGCTGGGATTTCAGCATTGGTTTTATGCAGCAGATGGATAAACTATCAGTCACTTGCCTGTAGGTGGAAAAATCTTTGCTTAAGCCATTAACACTCCCAAGTGTAACACTACCTGTGTTAAGCAAAGGGAAATCTGTTTTCTTACTGTGATTTGATATTGGGAAATAACAGCAGGAGATAAGCTTTATAACAGCACTGGAAACGTGTCTGTGGTAATAAATGAGCCACGCAGCAAAGCCGTCCTTGCTGCTCAGCCTAGGTTGGCATGAGATTGGCTCTTTCACAAGGGGCCTGGGGGCAACACAGTCCTGGGACAGGCTGCAGACAAGGGGAAGGAAGGGAGAAGACATTCTACCGCATCCTGTGGGCTCCCACCATCCCTCCTGCCATTTTCCCCATGATGTGCGGAGGGATGCCCCAATTAATGCAGCAATAGTGGAATTACATCTGGCTGCAGCTCTTGCACCCGCAGGTGCTCTCCCACATCACTACAAACAGCTCTGCTTCACGGCAGGAATATTGTCCTTAGCTGCTCCCGTTCGTTTCCGCACGCTCCGAGCGTCCAGATCCAAGAGGGGGATGGCTTCCAAGGCAAGCAAGCACAGATGTTGGGAAATTCAGGAAGGAGCCTCATCTAAGTATTGAAATATGCAGCTGCTTAAGTGCATGGCTTACCCATGGAAGCTTGTGATTCTGATAGACCCCATCCAAGAGCCACTGAAGGCAAGGAGAAGGTGCCCCCGGAGTCAGATGAGGTTAAGCTGCACTTGCAGAAACCAGCGTTTATGCTCCCTTGAAATGCAGATACTTAAAAAGATGTTGC
The DNA here is from genome assembly GCA_035583155.1 of Acropternis orthonyx. Taxonomy (NCBI): domain Eukaryota; kingdom Metazoa; phylum Chordata; class Aves; order Passeriformes; family Rhinocryptidae; genus Acropternis; species Acropternis orthonyx. The sequence goes on from JAWWEU010000158.1 coordinate 62,174,301, forward strand.
CCATCCATCCATCACATGACACTTGACTTCCACATTTTCCCCCCGAGTTACTGGTTTCCATGATCCAAGCACGTGCCTGTTTCAATACTACTGGTTAATCTCACTGTTATTTTCTGGAAGAGATCTCTGTCTACTAGCTAAGAGAAGGCTGAGGGGTGTGGGGGGAAATGTTTAACTTGTTATGCCTTTTTTTTTATCTTGTGGGTTTTCTCTATGATGGTTCCTGAAGCTTCTCACAGGGACACAAACAGCAAAAGTTTCTATGAATGACAGTGATAATGATTTTGGCCAAGGTTTCAATCCTTCCCACTCTATGAAAGCCTGTGTAGTTCTGCCCTGGACATTTTATCTGCTAGAGTGGTCATTGGCTATTTTCTGTCTTATTCTCAGCTAACAAATACAAGGCTCCTTTTATCTCTTCCAAGTCAAGGGGAGAGTAGGACACGTAGCAACTTCTTTATCATCTCTTGCCTCTTGACATGTCTGTAGCACAGACTGCAGAGGCCTGGAATAGCTTCCCAGAGCACCATGTAGTGATTTAAAATATAAACCCACCCACAAATCTAGCAAGCTCCCTCTTCAAACTCAAGAGGAGCCTTTTGCCCTTGGTAACCTGAAAGAAAATCATTCTGGCGTTGTATCCTTACAGAGAGAGGGGGTTCCCAGTCTCCTGTGGAAGCAGGACCACACTTTTGAAAGCTTCGTTCACCTGCAAAGGACAGCAGGTCTTTGACACTCTTAATGGCCTTGGTATTCCTGGTGCTGCTGTTGGAAAGGCCAGAGTTTATACCAATGTGGAAGGGTTCCATCCATCATTCCCCATGTGAGCCCAAGCCTCTGCCCACCTCAGGCAGGATTCCTCCCCAAGGTACACCTTGGCACCCAGTGTTCCTGGGCCAAAGCCCAGCTTCCTCTTCTGTATGGAAACATTTTGTTTCTCCCCATCATTGAACCCCTCATGTTTGGGATTTCTCCCAGCCTTTGTGGCCACCCAGGTACACAAAAGCCTGACCCCACGAGTAGCTAGTGGCTGTGTAGCTGGTCCACCTTGTAGAACATCCTGGACTTTGAAGCATTTTGTGCAGCAGGTCCCCACCAGTGCTGGTGACTCCAGCCCATCACTGAGCACGTGGAGTGCCTGAGTCCCATGGGACAGCCCAGGGTTTCACAGCTCAGGGAATGACCCAGCTCAGAGACGTCAATGCTCTGTGAGTCTAAACACTCTGTCACTCCTCACCAAACAGTGGGGAAGATGTGTGCTTGCAGTAATGGGTACATTATTTCCTAAATGAGTGTGTATTTTTGCATTTCATTTCTTTCCTTTTTCGCTTTTGCTCTTTTTCAACCGCGAAGGCCAAATCCACAACAGACAAATCCAACACACAGAGCCCAGACCAGTTTGTCCCAGCTGCAGATTCTTGAGAGATTTAGAATCTTTGCGTCTCATTTATGCAGGTTCTCAAAGTTCTTGACACAAAAACATTTCCCCAGACCTTTCTTGTGCAAGCCAGGTGAACCCTGCCTTTGTTTTTGCAAGAAATCTGTCTCCACCATCCTTTTCTCTGATGCCACAAGTCCTTCATAAGGTGACACCTTAGAGTAGAGAACACCCTGACTCTCATCGCATTGTGACTTACATGCTGTGCTTCTTGGATGCTTTTCCTGAAACAGCCTACAAGTGTGAAGTCTTTTCTCTATTTCCCCCCTCTCCTCTTCTCTTCCTCTGCTCCTGTTTTCAATCACGGACTGCCCAGGCAGCGTAGTGGTCAGGCTTAAAGACTTGCTAGAACTGGATTCAAGATTTATGAGAACTAGATGTAACCAGGCCTCTCCCAGAGGTTTGGGAAGAACAGCTGGAGTCTGGCACTTTCCATCATGACAAGGACTATTAAAAACTAAGAGCTGAACTGCAAAAAGCAGAGGGGGTGGGGGGTGGCGGAAAATGTTTAGGCTTAAAATGCAAAACAAGCGCCTGCAGTATCCAGTCCGTCTGCACAGGGGCCAATTCTGACAGCGAACGCCTTTCGCAGCTGCTGGGACTTGGGCTTATTTTAGAAACCACTTTAGAAACAAGAGGTTAAAAGAGAAGAGGGAGGGAGGGGTGTTTCGGGCTGCGAGCTGCCTGTGTGCGATCCCGGGATGCGGAGCCCTGACTGGCGCTCCCATCCTGCTGTCTGGAGGCCCTTTCGACTGGGCCACCCCACCCAGTGCTGATGTAATGCCGGCTGTGTTTGTTGGGATCGCTGGGGCGTGCGTGTGTCCGGCCTGCCCAAGCCAGGACGGCAAAGCTGCTCCGCTGAGAGGAGGGAGGGGACGCCAGCGATGCGGGGAAATTTGAAGGCTCTGAGGTCCTGCCTGAGTGCTGAGCATCCTGGGCACTCCCCTCTGCCCTTACCCTCTGTGGGCTCCATCCTTGTAGGGCTGTCTCAAGGGACAACCTGTCCCAGGTCCAAGGACTGCCCAAGGGTCACCCCTGGCTGGGGTTGGGGACGAAGATGATGAAGGGTGTTGGATTTTGTAAGAAGGAGCTGAGGTACTTGGTGTGGTCAGCTAGAGAAGGAGGGGACTGAGGGGAGACCTCATTGCAGGTTCAACTTCCTTAAGAAGGGAAGAGAAGGGGCAGGCACTGATCTCTGCTCTGTGGGGACCAGGGACAGGACCCCAAGGAATGGCCTGGAGTTGTGTCAGGGCAGGTTTAGGTTGGGTATTAGAAAAAGGTTCTTCCCCCAGAGGGTGGTGGGCACTGAACAGGCTCCCCAGGGCAGTGGGCACAGCACCAAGGCTGGCAGAGCTCAAGGAGAGTTTGGATGATCCTCTGGGGCACAGGATGTGGACCATCTTGGGGATGGTCCTGTGCAGGGTTGAGGGTTGGGCTTGATGGTCCTTGTGGGTCCCATCCAATTCAGCTTATTCTGTGATTCTGGAACTCATGGACCTTCAACTGCTGCCACCTGGCTTGAAACCAGAAGTAGAATGGGAGACCTGGAAGGGAAATGGTGTCACTGCTGGAAAACTGTGAGGACCACTGGTGTTAAGTCTCCTGGGCAGGTGCCTTGTGCCCCCACCGACGGCAGGGTGGGGGATGTGTCAGCACAGCCAGACCGGTCATATTAATTTTTCCTTTTCTAACCAACACAGCACAGATGACTATTTCAGACCCAAACTGCCCACCAACTGAGGTGTCATTGTTGATTCATAAGGGATTCCACACTCCTGACCCCTGTGTCCCACTGAAATACCTACAGTTCTGTGGGATGATTCCACACCAGGATGTTTGCAAACAAGGCAAGTTGGATTTACCTGCATTTTTTTCTGCCTTTGATCAAGGCTGCTCCATGATCCTTGTGGGTTCCTTCCAACTCAGCGTATCCTGTGATTCTGTAAATGATGTTTCTAATTCACAATGAAAAGAAACAACCTCCCTTTATCTGCTTTGCTTGTCCTGGTCCATAACTTTATCTGACAGACAACCACCAACTGTGTGAGATTTCAGTGTGGCCAAGGCAAGGAATTCTGTGTCTTCTTTTTCTCTGAACATTTTGTGCCCCATTTCAGTGGGAATTGTGGTGGTTCTGGCTAGTGAAACACCCACCTTCATCCATTTGTTTTGTTTCATGCCAAATTATTTTTCAAAGCTCTCTGTTAGACCCAGACAGCCATCATAAACACCCAAAAGACTTCACAGGCTGACCTTGACATCTGTCTGGGTACCCATACCATCTGTGGAGCATCCCTCTCTCTCGTCCTGCAATACTAATTGAGGTCCCACACCACCTCCTCGGATCCTTTTCCCCCAAAACACAGGTACCATGATGTCCATGACAGGCTGGGGCCCCTGGTGGTGTGGAAAGCTCTGCTAGAGAGATGCACTGCACAAACATTGAGTGTGTTACATTTCCATCCAGGCATTTTCCATGCAAGACCTTTCATGTCAGGCCACACACACCATTCCCTCTACCTACTGAAGACATCCCAAGGGGAGGTTTTAGTTGTCACGCAGTGCCTCACTCTCTGGGGTCTGAAGTCAGCTAAGTAGGCGGTGGTGCATTTAGGGCTGTGTGTTCCCATATCCACTTGTGTGGGATCAGACATTTGGCCTGGCACACAGGTTGGTGGAGACAGGAAGATTAAATCAAGCTGCAGTTGATACCCAAGAAAACCAACCATGTGAAACAGAGAAAGCATGCTGGTTCAAAAAAAAAAAAAAAAAAAGGAGGCAAAATAATCCAGGAATAATCATGATGGCATCCTCAAAAGTGTCCTCAAGATTTCCTGGAAGAGAACAGGTTTGTGGTGATTCACTTTGTTGTCAGAAGAAGCTGTTAGCAAGAGAAAGAACCTTGTCCCCTGGTCACCTCCTGGGCAGGAGTTTGCTACCTCCTTCCAGTTTGCACATCCAAAGCAAGAAAACCAAGGCAACCAAAACAGAGGGGACTTAAAAGGTAGCAGGGATACAAAAGCAAAAATAAATGACCCATAAGTCAACAACTCCCAACCCCATATTAAGAAAACAGGGACAGTTGCACAGAAGACACCCTCGAGCAGGGGCTGGATGGCAAAAGAAAGGGAATTCAGCCTTCAAGTGCCAAATAAATTAAAAAGACTAATAAAACTGCCACTCTCTAATGAGCGGCAAGACTGGCTCCCAGCTTGTCTCAGCTGAAGCCGGGTTGCCTCGGGAAAGTCTGGTGGATCTTTTGAGCACAAAGGCACCTCTTTGACCCAACCAATGTCCAGACATGGTGGTGGCACAGGCCTGTCCTCCTTGGGGATGGCAGCGCAGCTGCCTCTCCGCAGAGGTCACTTGGGATCCACATCTGGCAGCACCAGGTAGTCCAAGATTATGTTTCTCCTCACTCTAAGTTACATTGAACTTGTTCTAGTAGTTCTACCCAGGAGAGGCATCTCTGGCAAAAACCGCTTTCTCACTGCTCCAGAAAATATTACTTTAAGAGTTTAAATTCCTCTTCCTGCCCTTGGCTGTTCCAATCTTAGCAATGATGGTCCCAGAGACTGTGAGACGTGGCAGCATCTCCCAAAACAGAACAACGCACATATCTGTATTTCTGAAATATATTGTTTTTCTTTAAGAAATATCCCTTCTCTTGGAGATTCATTGATACCATTTCAACACAGTTCTTCATAGGATGTAAAATAGGGCAAAGGCTGGCAAACAGTGGGAACAAGATTATCACGAACTTTTGAAAAAATGTTTGTTTCTGGCTTTCCCCCCTCCCCTTTTTTAATTTTTTTAATGTTAATCAGCATCTTTCCTTCAATTTTTCATTGTTTCTTAGCAACTGGAGAGTTTGGATCACAAACAGCATGGATAGGGAGATAGGAAGTGATTTGGCAAACATGAAATTCCAAAAAGGTGACTTTTTCCTGCTCTGAGTTTTGGGTTTGAGCAAATCTCTTGGGAAAAATTGCAGCCAACACCGGCCCCCAACTGTCCCATAATGCTACAAAATGCAGGCAACAAACTTCCACTAGAAACCTCAATGTATTTGTTATTTGCCCTGTTCTTTGGGACTGCCTTTTGCTGTGCACTGTGTGATGTGGAGCAGAAAGAGGGTCCCTGAGAGCTCATAACCCCTGCAGAAGAGCGGGCACAGGTGTGTTAGTGCTTCACACTTGTTCCTGCTCCGCGTGAGACACACAAGCACAATTCAGGCCTGTGGAATTTCCCAGCAGTGGGATGTTACCGTACCAGGACTGCAGGCTCCCAGCTCTGCCAAGACACAATAAAAAAGAGCTGTTTCATGGTGGAGGAATATGAGGAGCACATGTTTGGTCAAGCTGATGGGCAACGTCGCTCCTTCACCTCCCAAGGCTGGCTGGGCTCTGGTATGCCCATAAAAACAGCCCCCACTTCCTCCCCTTGCTGCGGGGGCAACAGAAAACCTTCATTTCGTCCCATGCAATTAAAACAAAGGGTTGCCACATGTAAATATTTGCGTTGTTACCCATCTCGCTTCTTCCGTGGGGCTCCTAGGAGCAAACAGCAGAATGCAGCCCCGGCCATTGGAGCAGGGCCTGGGATGTGCTGCAAGTCTGAGTGTCCTCCGTGCCTTCAGCAGCAGCCAAACCAGCAGGGCCAGGAGGGCAAGGGGAGCCCGAGATGGGACACTTCACAGAGTCACAGAATATGAGAGTTGGAAGGGACCCACAAGGAACATTGAGTCCAACCCTTAGTCCTGCACAGGACCATCCCCTACAGTCACACCCTGTGCCCCGGATGATCATCCAAACTCTCCTTGAGCTCTGCCAGCCTTGGTGCTGTGCCCACTGCTCTGTTCAGTGCCCACCACCCTCTGGGGGAAGAACCTTTTCCTGAGATCCACCCTAACCCTGCCCTGACACACCTCCAGGCCATTCCCCGGGTGCTGTCCCAGGTCCCCACAGAGCAGAGATCAGTGCCTGCCTCTCTTCTTCCCCTCTCAAGGAAGCTGTCACTGCAATGAGGTCTCCCCTCCATCTTGGTGGTTTTTGGAGGAACACAATGCTCGTGGAGTGGTGCTGACCCTGCCCTCAGTGGTGTCTCTGTGAGAAGACCCTCTCCTTGCAGTCTCCCCCGGCTTTCTTGGGGTCCCACTGAGTATGATGTTGAGGGGACCATCACATGTGTCCATGTGAAAATTCGTGTTCCAGAGGTGGAAAACCCATATCTGATATCTGAGCCATCCTCCCCAGGGGTGTAGCCAGAGCTCTGTTGGTCCTCAACACATTTCTACCACCAGCAGCTGTGAACTTTGATGATCCCTGTGGATCCCTTCCAGCTCAGGATATTCTGTAATTCCCTATAAGGATCCTCTCAGCCAAGGATAAATCCCTTATCCCTGATGAGCATCAAAGTGTTTTAACGCTCATCCATGCAGCTTGGACCCACAGGATTGGGTCCAGAGAGAGGAACAACAAGGCTAAAAGCACTCCTGGATTCTTGTGCCTGTAACCTCCGTGACACCTCTTGATGAGCTTTATTTCAGCTCAGCACAAACATTACAAACTCAGGTCTTTACCGTGCTTGTCTCCAGGGTTCTGCCTTTTGGCATTTAGGAGCGGGGTGGATAATTATACAGGATTTTTTCTTCCCCTGGGAAAAGACACAAAACCTGGATCATTTCTGGCTTTCCTTGGTGCCTGTCCAAGCAGAAGTTAAAGCTCTCACAGCAATTTCTAAAGCCCCCCTTTAGATAACACAGCAGCTGGGCTTCAAGGTTATTCTCAAGGGTGTAATAGCAGTATTTCTTCCTTAATGCAATACCATGATCTGATGCACAGTTTTAAGAAGCTTTAGGACAACTTTAAAACTGGAAAGTGTTTTGTAACAAAAAAAAAAAAAAAAAAGGAAAGAAAACAAAAGTCCAAACCACCCTGTTAATTCCAGTCTGCTCTCTTTGTGCTGTTTTGAATAAGTTAGAAAGCAAACTGGGAAAATTTAATTTACACCAGGGGGGAAAAAAAGGAAAAGAATATTGCTATTCAAGAGAAAAAGAAAGTCTACGCTGATACTGTTCCACTTCAACAATTATTTGTAGCATATCCAATATATATGTATGGGGTATATATACACATTTATATATATAAATGTTTTTCCCCTTGGGGCTTTCCTTTTAAAGATTTTTGCCTTTTCACATGTGAACTGTAAACAGACTGACAGATGGAATTCTTTTGTATAAACTGTTTCAGATACACTATTCTTCCATGCCTATGTCAGTTGTTTACAGTATCAAAAAGCCACAGATACGCCTAAAAGTAAGGAAAGTTGGAATTTCTGCCAAACATTTGGATACCATCCATCCTCAGAGGCTGTACCCTCGCTGCACCGGGTGGTGCTGAGGGACTTCTCACTCAGAGGCATCTCCACAAGATGTGTGTCAGCAGGAGGCTGTGAGATCTTCAAAGAAAGGGCTGGGGAGAGAGAAGAGGGGCAGTTTTGTCAGACTGGAGGCCCCCAAATTTGGTGCTGCCAGTGTCTACACTTGCTAATGAGTGTCTAATAGACTGGTGGCTGCTGGGCTGGTGGTGGGAACATCTGGAGCTCTCCAAGTGGGTGGTGCATGGTCCCCATGGGGTTTTTTTTAATTTTTTTTCTTCTAATGTGTTTTCCCTCCTTGTTTGCCTGCCCTAAATGCCAGGCAAAGAGTCTAACAGGAATAATCATCGTGTACGGTTACTCTGGGATCTCCATGACTGGGACTCCTGGTGTGTGAGCCTTTATCAAGCTAGTTTGGGCCTTTGAGGTGTGCAAAAACCCATAGTCTTTGAACAGAGTTATCCCAAGGAGTCTTCTTCTAGGGAGAGCTTGTTGATTCAAGCTGTCTCAGCCAGCAAACCTCTCAGAACAGCTGTCCTGGGTGAGCCCCAACCTCACAGAAAAGCCATGCAGGCAAGACTTTTATCTTCTTTATGGCCCTTACCCTGAGAAAAGCCTCACCTGTACGGTCTTCAGTCATTGAAAACACCTCCAAATCCTTTGTGCCACTTATTCTTCTCTCCAAACCATGCCATGGGTTTACATGGAAGAAGGGAAATTTCCACACATCTCCACCACTCCCACGAGCCTGGGCTGTCGGGCACCAGAGTTAAACACCACCTTTGGTGGCCTGTGGCTCACAAAGGGTGGAAGATCCTCCAGGTCTGGCAGAGCTTTGCAAAAACCAGGTGGAGTGGTGGATTCCACCTCTGTTCTAATTATTCACAGGTGGATGTGGGAATATTCCCTGTGTGAATAGGGGAATGTCTGAGAGGAGAGAGAGGCATGGAAAGAGTCACCATGGGAGTGAAGGGGAAGTTTGTTGAGGATGCCTGTATCCAGCAGGAAGACCACTGTGCCTTCAGGTCTGAGGGATTGGGAGAGCCTGAAAAGTCCAGATGGCTTTCAGATGAAAAATCCTCCCCAAACATGATAAAAAAGGGGCCCCATGACACAGAGAGAGGTTCTGTGAGGTTTTGAGCTTAGGGAGATTAGGAAAAAGGGCCTCTGAATGCCAGCATGTATAACTTGTCCCCATAGGGCTCCCCAGGAATTGTCTCAGGGACCGACCCCGTTATTTCCCAGAAGATGTGGTTTGGCAAAGATTTGGGGTTTGTTTAGCAGGGCATTTATTCATCCAAATTTGGAACTCAAAAAGGTGCGGGCAATAAAAAACTTTTTTTTTTTTTTTTAAAAATCTTCATTTAAAAAACAACAACAAACAAACCAATGAAAACAACTTCCAACTGGCCAACACATCCCACTCCTGTTTGCCATCAGAAGTTGTTCCTCATGACGTCAAGCCCATGACCTCCATTGGATCAGTCAGGAATTTGCCTGCACAAACACCAGGAATGCTCTGACTGGGGAGTTTGGATACAACTCTGTCCTCTCCTGGCTGGAGCACCCAGACTGTCTGCCCAGATGTGGCAGGATGGAGAGCTTGGTCTGCTTGGGCAACCAGGAAACCTGCCCTCAACATTTACTGCTCAGGTCCAACATCTGCTGGAAGCTACTTCTTTGTGCCATCATATTCATGCACAGCCACGCTTCCACATTTCCATTCGGAATAATACATTGCAATATCGGAAATATGGTGACAGGCAGAAAGGATGGGATCAAGAAATGCATGGAAAATTCAAGAACAGGCCTAAGAACTTGCTCTTTAGGTCTCCATCCTACAAGAAACCAAGTCTCTCCAGCCTTCCTTCAATCCTCTGTACCACAAATCCTTCAGCACCAGCTCATCCATTGCAAAGTCTGGATCTATCTTCCTTTTCCATTCAAATTTTCAGCTGGGAGTTCATCAGACCTGTCTCAAAGACTTTCCACTGTGGACTGGAAGCGGGATGGCCGGATACATCCCGGAGCATTCCTAGGTCACAGTTGTGCTGCCTTGGTGAGAGAAGCTGGGCAAGGCTGAGTGCAAAGAGATGAACTCGGGGGATGGGAGGGAACAGAGGAAGCTCCGTAAGCAGATGGGGGAGGTAAATTAATGCATCTGTGCTTTGCTGGAATATGGAGGAGTGACAGGACCATGCCAAGATCAGACTGGACTCTGGAGTTGAGCACGAACCTTGTGGGTTGTCCCTTAAATAGAACGCAACACGAGCCCAGTCTGGCACAGGTTGCCCAGAGAAGCTGGGGCTGCCCCATCCCTGGAAGTGTCCAAGGCCAGGTTGGACAAGGTGGAAGGTGTCCCTGCCCTTGGCAGGGGAGCTGGAACAAGATGATCTTTAAGGTCCATTCCAACCCAAACCATTCTGTGATTCTATGACTGACTGTGATTAAACTGTTTCTTTGCAATGCTGCGCAGAGTGTTTGAACCTTTCGCACCTGCCATTTGTAGGTGGCCAGGTCCTCTGTCCCTCTTCCTCTGCTCACTGCTGGTGCTGCTGTGAAAATCATGCACATTCCAGCACCTTCCCAAAACACAGCTGGGATGAGAGCGAGGGATCTGGGGGCTACACAGCAGGCACTGCAGGAAGGACGAGGGCATTGCAGAAATCCCAGTTGTACAAACAACCTCTTTGGAAATTGTGGCTCTGAGATGGAGAACACCAACACGAGGGGCTGTGGGACTTTGCTCTCCCTCTCTCTATGACACTGGCAGCTCTCAGCTACTTGTCCAGGCAAGCACAGGCTCCTCTGGCTCCAGGGGAATAGGGCAGTTCTCCTCTGAGCTTGGGCTGGAGCTGCTGTTCCCAAGGACTGTGTAGCCATGGTGAGCTCTGTGGTCATGTAAACATTACACAACCACGAGCCCCCGCTGTCTGAGGGCAGCGGAGGCACCACCGAACTCCTCCTCTTTGGATTGCTCTTCCTGGGGGAGTGCAGCACTCTGTGAAGTCATGACAGCAAGCTCCAGAGATGCCGGTGAGCCCATGGCATGCTCTGAATTACACTCACATTGCTGAGAGGATGGGTCACGCTTTTGGGAATGCGCCCTCACCTCCTCTGGTGACGCTCTGGCTTCCTGAGGATGGAGACATGGAACAAACCGATGCTTCTTGCCCAGCCTTCAGTTCCACTTGAGGGACTTTACAACACTGGGTGATTAACAAGTTCCTGAGTCCTTGCAAATGGAGTGGACAGACCTCCTGGAGGTGTGGTGAGGACAAGGTGATGGTGTGGGCAGCACATCTGGGGGAAAAAGGGGCAGCAAGCAGGAGGTGAGAGCGCTCTGGGTGACCCCCATCACTTCTGAAGGTCTGCCTCTTGGACACAACAGGACAACCTCCAGCACAAATCTCCTTGGTGTTCTCCTTGCCTCAGGGGCAACTTGGTTTTCAGGTAAGACCACAGCCTTGTCTGTGATGGGGAAAAGCCTATGGACATGTTATTTTCTACAGAAAAACCACTTGCTCTGCTTGGAAAAAGGTGGGATCCTGTCCTATAGCTGAATTTAAGACAGATCAGCTGATGGTCCCTCAACTTTTTGCCACCTTCAAGTACTGAGTTATTAATTTTCACACAGTGGTTTTCTTTGGAATTTCAATCTTAAAACATCGGAAGAAAAAATTGTGCATGGGCAGCTTTAGCCCCTTCCAAGGAGCTGCTGGCTGCTCTGGTGGGAAGCTTCTCAAACAAGCTGATGGGAGGCAAAGCAAGGTGAAAGCAACTGGATTTGTCTATCTTCATCCCTGGGAGCTCCTGGGAGGAGAGGGGAAGCTGCAGTAGAGCCACAGCCAGCAGGGTGGAGATGGGCAGAGCCACCACGTTGAAGGACAGAGCCTTTCCACGAGCTGGACCTTCCTGAGCCTTCTGGACCCAGCACAGCTCTGCAGATGGTTGAACAAACGCAAAACACCCTGTGGGAGACAGCCAGTGAGAGCTGGGAGTGCTCTTTGTGAAACAGGAGTATGACCAGCAGACCTTTTACTGCCTATTGGAAACAGATTTTGTGTTGACACACAAGCGCAGAAGCGATTCCTCTGGAATGAGAGCCCTGACCAAGGCTGGGTGACAGAAAAGGGTTTCCAGAGAGTTGTGGGAAGGAAGGAAATCCGCCCATGGGACAGACAACATTGTCTTTTGTTTGACTTTGTAATGCTGATTGTTGAATGCTTTTTGATTTCACAAGAATTTCTGGGATATGTAAACTTTCTTCAGAGATTTTTCTGGGGAAAATGGAAACCGTGCTCAGTGTTCTCCTTTTCCAAATGAACCACTCAACATTTTCATTCAAATAAAAATTTTCCACAGATAGCAAAGTGTATTTCTCAACCCATGTCACAAGCATGGCAGGCCCTACATCAGGAGCTAGATAGAATTTGTGTTTCAGTAGCAGGAACTCAGGTCAGAGCCCCCTTCTGATGGACCTTGTGCAGCAAGAGACAGCCTTGCTCTGAGGACTTCACAGTCAGAACAGAAAAGACAAAAGGCAAGAGAAAAGAGAAAAATAGGCTTTAACAGATGGGCACAGAGGTGGCAAAACATGCAGTGGTTCATTTGACGTCAGGATCATAGGAAAGCTAAGCCAAAAAGAGGGACTCAATCCATCCCTCTTGGAAGGCTCAGCACATATCTTTAACCACAGCTTATCCTTTCCCTCCAGTGCTATTGACTCTTGGTCAAGCCTTTGCTCTTCACTATGGGTTGGCATTTGATGCGGAAGTATTTTTGTGCTCAGGATCAGACCCCTTACGAGAGTGTTTTTTGGCTGATTCATCACATTCATCACCTGGTAGGTACATGGGCGTCATACATGATCTTTCTTGTTGCCATCATTCCCTACTGGAGAGACCCAGAGTCCTGGTGAAGCTTTGCTCTGTGTCATTTGGTGTAGGAAATGCTGACAGAGATCTGAGAGGCTTGCCCACTGGTACAGTAATAATAATAATATTAATAATAACAACAACAACAACAAAACCAGACATGGATCTCAGTTGCTTTCCCTGGCACCTGTATCCAGGATTGGAGGGATTCTGGAGTGGATCAGAGCACCCATGGCAGTGTCACGTCTGCAGAGACAGAAGGAGAACAAGAAGTTTATCCATCACTTGGTAACGCAGGAAGACACTTGGGCTTGGTTTCATCCCATGTGGCAGGCTGGTGGAACATTCCTTTGACCATAATGGAAAGCATGTTCAGCACATGACCAAAATCTGGAGATTTAAACTCACTTTGCTTCCTGTGGCAGCACAAATCATGGGGTGGTTGAGGCAGCTGACCCTCTTCTTTGTTCTCCTGTGTTTCTTGCAGCTGAAGGACAAGTTTCAAAGGTCAAATGCATGGTGTGGTGATGGGGACAAGCCACTTGCTGTGACCCCAGGAGCAGCAAATGCTTCTGGGAGGGAAGGGCTTGGGAAGCACAGTGGTGGTGGGGCACATTCCCGAGCTCTGCTGGGCCTGGCGTGCAGAGAGGGCTGGGATTAGGGCTGGAACTCTCAGCATTGGGGCCATTGTGCAATGCCGGGCAGCTGGAGGGTTTCACTTTTCAGAGAGGAAAAGAAAATGTGAAAAACTAGAACCAGAAAACTCTTTTCTTCCCTCCTTTCTTTTTTTGGACCTATCCAGAGCTTTCCACAATGCTAGTGATTTAAACCAGGCCTGGAATATGAATGCAACTCTAATATTTCTACCTTACTCAGTTACATTGAGGAGTCAAGGACCTGGCTGGGGTTGAAATGCAGCAATGTCTCTGCACAGGCTAGGGCTGAAATCTGCCCTTGCAAAGATACCTTGTCAGCCAGGGCTGGATCCAGGATGTTAATAATGTTCTGTCCTTCTGGCTAATTCTGCGAGCATGGGAAAGAGAATATGAATTTAATTTAAAATCTAGACATGCCTTCAGCCCTGGGACAGAGAATTCAAAGCTAATTCCACCCAAGGGTGGAGGGAGACGTAAGTGGGCACATCCTGATCTCTGCATCCAGGCTGAGTCTGGCCTTGGAGCTGATTTCTTGGGACATTGAAGCCGAGAGGTGTAAGAAAGCAGTGCCATTTTTAAGGGAGGTTACATCCTGGCTCTGAGGGGCTGAGAAGGGGAACAGGTGTCTGGGGTGCAGGTGGAGCATCTTGAGTGCTGGCATCCCTCCCTGTCTGGAATTGGAGGCAGCAGCAGGGAGAGAGCTGCTCGTGTCTCTGCACACTTACAGGGAGATGGATGTGTTCCATACCTAAGCAGGGAGCAGAGGAGTCCCACGGCCAAACAACTGCCCAGTGCTGGGAGCAGGCGCTGGGCTTTGCTCACTGCAGCCCAACCAAAAACCCCTAAAACGGCCTCCTCTCCCTTTTCATCCCTGCTCCACACCTTCAGCCTTCTCACAATCTCCCCTCCTCCATCCCCCATGCCAAATAAATCTCCTTAGAGTTTAAATAAATGCTGTAGTGTCCTAAAAGTCTTGCAGCCTTGGAGAGAGGGGGGGGAAAGACAAGAAAAGGTATTAAACCTGAAGGAGAAATAGTAGATGTGCATCTTCTTCCCTTTGGTCTCTCTGAAGGCTATTAAGTGATGCAGGGTGACTGTGGACAGGTACATGCAAATAATAGGATCAAGGCAGCAGTACAAAGGTTTGTCTCCCAGTCTTAATGCAGGTGTGGGAGACACAAACCAGGTGGCTAAAAGGCTCCTTTGTTTGAAGCTGTCAGGAGGAGAAGCTGATAATCTCATGCCTCATCCCTAAACTCTCTTTCAGCCGTGTCAAAGCATCTCCTCACATCAGGAAGTCTGCAATGACATGGCTATGTGCTAAGCTCAGTTAATGTGGTCCGAGGTTTAAACACTTCAGGTTGAAAGTGGATAATTGGTGGTAGTGGATTTTAAAAGCTCACACAGGTGCCTTTGAAAAGAGGTCAGGAGTCAAGTGCATCTCTCCTATGAGAAATGGAGAGCCTTTCCTAAGGAGATCAAAATTCTTCCACAGAGAGCCCCAGGGCCTTGTAGGAACTGTTATTAATTTAGTTCTGTATGTTCCAAATAATGGGAAAACGATACCACATGTGTGCAGGCTGAGGAAACAGGGCACGTTCTCTCCGGGTAGATAAGCTTTCACCTGGCACTCCTGCATCGTTAATTAAGTAATCCCCTCTCAGCCCAGGCAGGAGCAGCACAGGAGCTGGGAGCTCTCACTGGGTGCCAGGGGAGGGTGGGCATGGCATGACTTCAGCTCAGGTGCTTGAGGGTGAGGACAGAACCCCAGAAAGCATCTCCCTTGGTGGGGGGGGATGAGGAGCTGGGACATCTCTCACTCATGTCTTCCACGGAATTTGGGCACCCAGGGTGCACCCTTGATCCCATGGGTCACTGCAGAGCAAACCTCACAATTACCCAAGCAAAGCGCACCTTTAAAAGACAACTGCCCTCCCTTTGGCACTGTGTTACTTTCCCAAATGGTGCTTAATGAGCTCAAAGCTGGAGGAAATTAACATCCAATTATTTCCTTACAGTGGGGTGGTTTTTTTGGAAACAAACCTGCCTGAACACGCAGCACATGAAAGCGGCTCTTGCCCACGGCGGATCAGATTGCAAGGGCCCCACACTCACACCGAGCCCTCCCCAGCACAGCCCTGCACCTGCCCAGACCTGGGGGGAGTCTAACAGAGAGTTGAAAACAGCATCCTTATTACTCACATTTGCATTAGAAGTGCAGTTTGGCCTGTGCCTGTGAGTGGGGACTCCTGTTAGCTCCTACCTGCATTGCCACACTTTACCTGTGCCCGCAGCTCCTTCGGTCTGAAGACCACATTCTTTGCCATTTCGGCTTGTGCAGCCCAGATTTCCTCCTTGAAAACACTCAGACTAATTTATTGATAAATCTGAATGGCATGACAGAGCATTTTTAGCTATCCAGTCCTGCTGGCTGGGTGCTTTGTGAGCAGGTGCTCGTTTAGCCAACAAAGGTGTTCAAATAAAATAGCTGTTCCCATCTGTCCTCCCGGGGTTTTTTTTCTCTTTTTATGGCTTGGGACAATTTGGGAAACACGACCCCTGGTGAAAACATGCTATGCATTTCTTGTTATTGTTATTGTTAATTGCTATAAATTTGTTTGCATGACAATAACGAGTCAGACACAAAGCAAAAAATCATGGTCCCTCCTCCAGAAGCTTTAAATTTCCACAACTCCCATCCACTGAATGGTGGATCAGAGCTCACCCATTTCATTTTAATTTTCCACAGCATAGTTTAAAACTGAAAATACTGGAGGGGAAAAAAAACCCAGATGAAGCCTTTACGTTTGCGGAATGGGAATTATGGAAGCAATTCTTTTTGATTTAGTGTCTTACCTGAGAAGCAATGAAACTAATGCTTTAACAGAATGGTTTGGGTTGGCAGAGACCTTAAAGATCACCTTGTTCCAAACCCCTGCCATGGGCAGGGACGCCTCCCACCAGCCCAGGTTGCTCCAAGCCCCGTCCAACCTGCCCTTGGACACTCCCAGGGATCCAGGGGCAG
>JAWWEU010000158.1:62190845-62240190 GCA_035583155.1 Acropternis orthonyx
GGATCCAGGGGCAGCCACAGCTTCTCTGCCCAACCTGTGCCAGGGCCTGCCCACCCTCACAACCAAGAATTCCTTCCAATATCCCATCTAACCCTGCCCTCTGGCAGTGGGAAGCCATTCCCTGTGTCCTGTCACTCCAGGCCTTGTCCAAAGACCAGCCCCAGCTCTCTCTTAAAAAAAGTTTCACTTTTGACAAAATGATCTTTCCTGAAAGGAACAAATATCTCATTCAAAGACATTTCCCAAGCTCTGGTTGTAAGGAAGTTAAGAACAGCACTTTCCCTTTTTTTTATTAATATTGTTTGTTGGTGAAATGGCTTAATGGCTGCAGGGTCAGTTGACAGATAGGAGGTAACATTGTTCTTCTCCTCCAGCGAATGTAGTGTTTGGCATGACTTCAAAATAACCCTATTGTTTGTCATCTTCTCAAAATACACTATAAAACCCCTGTTAAAAGGCAAGATAACGTTTTCTAAGCATAAGTCAAGTGCCGGGTTGCCTTTTTTTAAAGCTGCTTGATGAGAATTAATGGTGTTGGATCTCCTGTTTTAAACACATTTGGCCAGGTTTTCTGGAGGCACCTAATTTATCTTGAGGCTCTTTCATCTATTATCTAACTGTGAGCTTGTTCGTAGCTCATCAGCCATCCTCGTTTTGACAGGGGGCCTTGTGATGAGTAGCCAACAGCGCGGAGTGTCGGGGCTGTGCGTGTCTCTGGCAGGAAGGTGATGGGAAAAGTTTAACCTTCTGCCACTCCTCCCAGCACTCACCAAACCCAAAAATAGAGTCTTAGATCATCATGTGTCCTGCAAAGCCCTTCGATGTGGTTCCTGCATCCCAAAGTCAAAGCAGATCTTTGCTGGAGGGGCAAATTGTATCGTCGGTCCCCTGAGAGAGGTGGGGATATTTGGGGGACATCCTCATGTTGAGGAGAATTGCTTTGGCCAAGGCACAGGCAGTGTCCATGGAGAGCCAGTAAAGACAAAAAAGCAGTAGAAGTGTTGAAAAAAAATAACCTTATCTAACAAGGGTGGGAAATAAAGAGCTTATGTAAAAGAGCAATTTTTCCACAGTCCGGACCCAAGCTGGAATTATCTGGTACATGACTCAGGACCATCACAGATGTGTAGATTTTGGGCGTGAGCTCCGAACCCATTCTGGAATCAGCCAGAGAAGTTTTGCACAATAAGGACGTCGCCTTCCTTTTTTCTGCTGTCAGCATCGATGTACGCGAGCGCTCGGAGCAGCAGCTCCGGAGCTGCTGGAAAGTTTGTCACCATAACACTGGCTGTTTATGCTTTGTGTGGATGAAAGAACAGCTTTCTTCAATTAGGCTTTGTGCTTCAGCTGGCAGGCGGGTGCCGATTGCCTGGAGCTCCACCTCTCCGGGCAGTTTGTGTCGGGGAGCCGGTGGATGCCACGCTGATGGTCAGTTCTGCTCGTGATGGGCAGAATGGGACACATCCAGCTGGCAACAGCAACCACGTGGATCCAGTTGTATTGACTGCTTTGGCCTGCTGGAGCTTCCGAATCGTAGAACCACAGAACTTTGGGTTGGAAGACATGTTTAAAGACCGTCTTGTTCCAACCCCAGCAATGAGCAAGGACTTCTTCCACCAGACCAGGTTGCTCCAAGCCCTATCCAACCTGACATTAAATGGGGCATCCACCAGCTCTCTGGGAAACCTGTGCCAGGGCCTCACCACCCTCATCATAAAAAATGTCTTCCTTTTACCTCCTCTGTATCAACCCTCTTTTAGTTTAAAACTACCACCCCTTGTTCTGTCCTTTCTTGATGCTTTTGCTCTTTAGTCCCTTCTCCATCCACCTGCAAGCAGCTGACGTACCATGGAGAATCCTGCTGGTTCCTAACAAAGAGTTCAACCTCATTTTAAAGCCCGTGGTGGTGTAGGGCCAGCAGACTCTTTCCATTGACTCCAGCAAGTTTGGAGCAAGTTGCCTGGATACCTGGCTGGGCAACAGAGCCCGTGTGACCGGCCCATGGATGTCTCTTTAAAAAGAAACAGTGCATGGGGAGGGAACTGCCTCGACACCACTGCGGGTTTATAAGACACTGATTGCACCGTGTCAGGCAGCTCTGCAGACTGAGGGAATCTGGAGGGGGTTTATGGCTCTTACCCGAAAGCCGAGAGCAAAGCCGTGGCAAAAAGTCAAAATGCAACACCCATGGCAGCCCTTCACAGGGAAAACTGACTTATAAAATAGGATCTAGAGAATTCTGGGGTTTTGCCTTGGAACTCCTTTAGAGTGAAATGCGTTTTCTGTGTCAAGCCATGACAGAGAAAAAATTATGCAGGGACTCTGTGATGAATGAATGAATTACTGAATGATGATTTGTAACAATTAAAACCAAAAGTACGTCTTCACACCCAAGCAGGTGCACATATTGTGCCAATAGCTCTGCTATTTGTCATCTCTCCTTTTCTATTTGCATCTTTTACCATAATCACCCTACAAAAGAAGGGATCCCAAAGAATGGGGTTACCTGTCCTACCTCCTACCAGGGGTTCAGAGACCTCCAGAGGCACGTTGTGGCCTTGGGCTGTCACACAGCTCATCATCCTCTGCAGAAGCCAAAGATGCACATGGTGGCTGTTTGCACGTGCCAGAGACTCACCCATGGAGAATGGATGAATACCCAAGGAAATGTCACTGTGCGAGTGTTCTGGTCTTCCAGGCCAGACTCCCACCTCTCCCTGCTCCATTCCTGCAGCACATGCTGTGTGGGACCACAGAGCCGGGGTGGTGCAGCATCACCCACTGCACTCACAGCCTCCAACATTAGGATTAAAACCCAGCCTAAGATACGTCTTTGGGGGGCATGGTGGGGACTGTGCCCAAACTCAGCTGTCCAGGGGGGGCATATCCTCAGACAGATGCACCTACCAAGCCTGAGCTGAGAGCCCATGGAAAGACAGGCACTAGGAAAAGCAAGGAGAAATAAGAAAGGAAGCCTCACATGGGGAAAATGTCATAATTAGAGAGAAGCTAGGCTTTTTTATCTTTTCTGTACATCTCTTAGCAGGCAGGACCCTACTGAGATCAGAGACAGAGGAGTAGTGAGTGGCGTTGGTGCCTGAGGAGGCAGCAAAATCATGGCTCAGAAGGGAGCACTGCTAATTCATGGCACTTGGAGGTTAATTGCAAATCATTTCCCTTGGAACAAACACAAGCGCCAACCCTGCAGGACCCTTCTCAGCCTCAGAAATTCATGCTCTGAATTCAGACTCTGATTATTTAATTATTTTCTTTCATACTCAAAATATTTCTTAATAACAATCAAGGCAGAAACAATGGCCCATTCAGGAGTGCTCTCAGCTCTCTCTCTTGTCCCGGGTCCAAATAGGCATTGCTACTGAGAACTGCACTAACCCAGGGATTGGCAGACCCAGGTGCAACATCCTTCTCTCCTGGGGATTTCCAGTCTATCCCTGAGCCAGGTAATTGAGCAGCTAAATCCCTTTAAAAGTCTGGGCCTTTTCCTCAGCCCCTTCCCTGTAATTCCTCTTCTCACAGGTGGGTTGTGAGATTAAACACATGAAAGACTCGGAGGCACCGTGATGAGACCCATCTGACAGAGGGATCAGGAGTGGAGGGCAGCTGAGCTAGAAAATGCCTCAGATTTTTCTACCTGGCAGCAGGATGGCCTTGTGGATAATTGATTTCCCCCTCGGAAGGCTTGAAGTATATTTTTAGGGAATGCAAACATTTTTATTTTCACTGCCTATTTTTCTTTCCTCCTCAAAAAAAAAAAATAAAAAAAAAAAATAAAAAAGGCTTTTCCTACACACGGGCTGGCCAGCTGCTCTCCAAATTCAAGGGGAAAAAAACTCATTAACTTTCCCAAAAGCCTTAATTGTCCCATTTATTTCAAGGCAGTAGGAAAGCCCATCTTTCAGTGGCTCCCTCGTCCTGCTAACAACTCACCGTAATCCTTTTCATAATCCCCAGGAATGCCGATCGCTCCGGCCGAGTTTGATTCTCCTCGCTGATGAATTGCAGGGTATTTTATATCCTCTTGTCACAGACCTCTTCTTCTGCCTTTACTCTTTCAGCAAGGAAAGTCACTTTTATGTTACCCCTCAGCAGCTTTTTTCTCTTAGGTACACAAAGCAAATGTTCTGGAAGCTCTTTAAAATACCTGAGAAACTGGTAGTAAATGAATAATTTCCTGTTGTTCTAACCTTTTTTTTTTTTTCCCAGCTGGGTAGTTATCTCAGCTCGGTACATTAAGATAGTTGCACGATCTTCAGTGTTTGTGTGGATAAACATTATCTCAGCTCATTCCTGAGCTGATCAGACCGATTTTATAAACAGCCTTTCATAGCAGGAAAAAGGTTTGGTTTTTTTCCTTTTTTTGTTTTTTTTTTTTTCCAGGAGTCTCCTGGATGGAAGTTTGGCGGACGCTGGCATGGGGGGAAACTACTGTATGTGTGTTTGCATTGCAGTAACTGCAAATCTGTCCATTTCAATCTTTTTTGAGTTAGCACACTGGGGCAAACTAGGTGGTTTTGGAATGACCTCATCCCAGGATCCCGGCAGAGAAAACAGCAGAGTCTGGAATGCAAGCGGGACCTCATTCATAAACTTCCTTACCATTTCTTTACACTCAAAGGCAGGAATAAAGAGGAGCCAAGACAAGCAGGAATGGTGTTCTGGAGCGAACCAAATGGGAAAATCCATAGATGCACTTTTTTTTTATTTTATTGTGTTACTGAATTGAGATACTTTTCACCATCTGGAGGAGGCTTTTGGTGGTAATACGTTCATTCTCTTGGATTAGACTAGAAACTTTATTACACTGATTTGTTTTCTTTGTTTTAAAGTTATTTTTGTGATAACACCTCCATTTTCTACCACCTGCCCTGTTTCTCTGAAAACACACAGCTTGAAACGTGTTATAAGCAGGGGTGGTATGAGAACCATAGCTCAGAACAATTACAGAAGGTTTTTAATTAAAGCTGTTAAAAAGCAGGGGGAGAAAAGCAATTAATTTTTGCATTTTTTGTGAACAAAACCACCGGAAGTCTTCATCATCCTGAAATAGGGAGGCGGGTTGTTTGCCAGCTGTGAGCAGTAGGTATGTACACATGAGCTCACCCTGCTGTGCTGGAGCAAGGATGAAATAAATTCAGACTGCAAAGTCTGTCTGGGACACTCCTGGTCTCTCCACCTGGATCCCTGGTGGCGTTGGCCCAAGGTCACCAAACAGGACAGTGGCAAATCTGGGGTCCTCAGGCATTCCCCCCATGGGATGCAGTGTAATTTAGGCACCTTCGGAGCTTCAGCCAGCTGCGAGCCCCACCATGCTAAGCAACAGTTGCACCACTTTTAAGTCCTTCTTGTCAGCTTGGCAGTAAAAATTGGGCTGGATGATTATTGCAGTCACTGGAAGAATTTTCTGTGGTCTAATATAAGTACAACCAAGGAACTCTGGCATGTGCCTCCAGCAACTTGGATTTCCAAGTGGTCTTACTTTTCAGTGCTGGACACTCCCAGGAGGCGCTTGGTTTCCAAGAGAAGATGACAGTGGGTGTATTCAGTCCAACACAGCTGTAGGTACGGTACAAACATGCAATTAGAGACAGTTCCTGCCCTGGAGAGCTTGGAGTCTAAATAGACAAACAGATCATCTCCAGATGGAAGGGGCTTAGGTTGAGTTGGTGGGAGAGCGAGTGAGTGCGTGGCACTTCTGCTGCTGGATGCACACAGATGGTCAAAAGGAAAGGGGAGAGAGAAGTGCCTCAGTTGTTGCATAAAGAGGGGGGAGCTCAGATTTCCTGCAAAAAGCCCGCAGGGGTGGGGTGAATATGTGGTGATTACTGTAGGGCTGGTTGTTGCAAGGGATGGGAAAGGCTGGAGGAGGGAAGAGAGGGGGGAAAGAAGGAAGTCCGTTTATAGCTGCTCCCTCTGAAATGCAGAGGGGATGCCAATACATGGTGGTGAAGAATGGATGTGATTTAACTTTATTAGACACTTGGGAATTTGCTGTGGAAAGGAGGATTGATGGAGAGGGCATGATTTTTGGCCAATCTGCAAATGAAGAACGCAGTGGTGAAGAGCTTTTCCACCTCTCACCATCACCAACATGGGGAGTGGGACTCATGTCTCGAGTCTAGTGGGTGGATTGTAGGGAGGGAATCACACAGGCGTGCCCACGGAGCAGAACCACCAAGGGGAACAACAGGCAGTCGTGTCTGGCTCAGAAAGTCCCTGATCCACAAACATTAGGGAGCTGAGTAGATTCTTAGGCGTGGTCATATAAACCTCATCCCCTTCCCCAGACCTGTAGAGGTTTTGGTCACTTCCAGAGACAGGATATTGGATGAGTGGGACCTGTGGCCTGACCCACTGGATCGCTCTTGCTCCTGTCATTTGCTCTGCCTTGGTCACCTCAGCCTCCGTTTTGAGGGAAGGCAGTGAAGAAACCACCAGTTGCCTGGGAAAACTTCTGAGTATTTATTCCACACCACAAACACTGTAGGTGGCTGTAAGGTTTGGGAGGATGTAGATGAGAAGCAATTGTAGGGAAGGACTGAATTTCCAGTGGCCAGAACAATAAAGAATAATAAGAGAGAGGCACCTCTCCAAGTAGAGGTAGGGCTTCCCCGGGGTGGGACAAGGAGCCAAGCATCTTCCAGCCATCCAACGCCACATGGCTCTGTCCTAATTCCAGGAGTTCACCACCAAACATGGGAAAACTACAGTATTTGACTTGGCAAGAAGTGAGCTGATTTAACTGGTATAGCAGAGATGTGGTTGAGCTGTATAAATCAATGGGCCACAAATTACACAGGAAATTTGGGTCTAGGGTTGAGGAAGGTGGGAAGATGAAGGAATTAAACCTGATACCATTTAAATATTGCTTCAGGGTAGAGATGACCTTGCTGTAATTCTTCTTGGGTTTCAAATTCCCTATAAAAAGTGCAGGAATACATGGCAAGTCACCCTTTTCCAGCAAATATCTGTTGACACAAAAAGCAGATTTGGAGCAGGCAGGATGAAAGACATGGAGTAATCACAGTTCTTTGCATCAGAAGAAAATTATACTGAGGTGGGATGATTTGGATATGATGAATTCATCTAGCCAGTCACCTGCCCTTTAGCTGGGCTGAAATTCTGGTAGGAACACTAATGGGTTAAGGGTTCTTACAATCTGCAGCTGAAGGGAGATTCATCAACACCTTCACCTGACAAAGTAACTGGCTCAACTCATATTCCATGTCCAGGTACATGTAGAGTGAGTGCTCTGGGAGCACTGGGTCTGTACCAGCAAAACTTTGGTCTTCTGGAGCCTTACCTGTTTCTAAAGCTGGACTCACTGCCCTCAGACTTTGGTAAGCTGAACATTTTAGGCTACGAAGAAATAATTATGATCAACTAAGTCAGAAAGCAGAGGTTGTAAAAACCAGTAAGGACAGAATAAAAGGTGTAAAATGCCTCCTTTGAAAAGACAATCAGTGTCATTCAAAAACTCTGCATAGCTGAAAATATGTCACTCTTGGAAAACGGAAAATATACATGCCTTGGTTTTGGTTAGAAACTTGTTTAGTTGCATTTTCTAGCTAATGGATTTTATTTTTTTTGTCTGTTTGTTTCCTTGTTTGCTTTTCTTCCAGTATATTCAACTTTCCATCTAGCCCAAAAACCTGTTCTGCCTGGTCTAGATTGAATATCCAACTGCCTTGTGATTTGATTAAGTTGGGCTAATTCTCATCAGATGATCTGAACCAACCTGATCCAACTTCTTCAGATACCTTGGCAGTTGCAAACTGATCTCTGCCTCCTTGCAACTGCCTGGGATCACTTCTGATAATTCAGATCATCTGTGATGCCTTTAGGGTCCTATCCAAGTTCTGCTAAACCAGCATAAAGGTTTGCCCTGATCTAACAGGCTTTGAACCAGCCTCTCCAAAACGGCAGGTTATATATCTGACTAAAGGTAAAAGTTCTGGCTTAGTGCCTACAAAGTGCATTGTAATACAAGCTGGGGATAATCAGAAGACGAATTTTGTGTATGCGCAAAGTATTAGTGCCCTTAATGATAAAATGCTCATGCCTGACATAATTTTTGGAAGAGGCTTGGAAACGGCAGGCCCGAGCTACTTTTCACATGGGAATACCTTGCAGGCAGTAAAAAGCAGATGGAAAAGATCAGCATAAAGGGAATGAAGTGCTCTCCATGCTACAAACCGCAGGATCTGGGGATGTGAGCTACTGCCACTTCGGTATTAACTGTCTGCCCCTAAACAGGTATCCTCACAGCACAGGAAAAACTTCTCCCTTGGGGACAGGCCTTGCTCTGTGGAGCACAGTGAGTTGTCAGCTGAAGCCATTTAGGCAGCATGACTGGGCAATCCACTGGTCCTCCCTCAGGGGATGCTCTGCTCCCTTTCCTCCCTGGAAACCAGCACAACACCAAGGACCAGAGAGATGTGTGGCCCAGTCAGCTGTGCAGCAGGACACAGCAAAGGCAACCTGGGACCTGGCTGGTGTCCAGGGCTGATCATTCTCCCATCAGCTCTGGCAAGATCCTAGGCAGGCACCTGAGCACACGGGGGAGGAATAGTTTTGGTCTCCCCAGAGCCTGCTCAGCTCTATCACACCTTCCCGAGCTGCAGGACTGAAACCACAGAGTGATTCAACTCAGAGAGCATCAGCACAGGAGGAAATTGTGGTGGAACACAGAAAAGGTCTGTCTGCACTGGGGCACTCTGTGGTTTTGGCAGAGCCCTTTGGATCAGCAGCAATGCCTAATCACTAAACAGATGGGCTGAAAAATCACCCTGTGATATAGAATGGGCTGTGAGGAGGAGCATATTCTTAAACCAAGGTATAGGTTGTTCACTCAGAGTTTTTTCCAGAGGGCTGTCTTGTCTGGGCCTCACTGACCCAGCCAAAGGGTCTGTCTCCTTGTTCCTGAAAGGCACGACCCTTGCAAGGTTCACGTGGCCATCACAAAATGCTCCGGCCCTCTCCTGCACCACAGGAGAAGGGGGCAGAGAGTTGGTGACTGCCTTACCTGTAGTGTCACCCCATAGGGATGGGATGTTTTGATCGTGAAAATGGTTCTAAGCCAGGGTTTTGCCCTTTATTTGATTTTCTTCATGCACTCAACCAGCACAGACATGTTAAACCGACCCGTTCAATGCACCAGTTTACACTTGGTGGCACTGCAGGTTTCTGTCCTGCCTAATATCATGGCACATTCCAGCAGCTCCAGCTAATTCAACAGCAAAAGAACTCATTACAAATCTGAGCTTTTGCTGCTGTTACTGCATTTGATAGTGATGCCAATTTGAAAATCTTTGGCCAAGTGTGTCAGTGCCCAAAGTCATACCTGCTGAATTTCCCTTTCTTTCCGCTGTGGGCTTCTTGTTTCATTTTTTTATTTACCGCGTTCCCAGCTATAATCCAGCTCTCCATTGTGCAAAATGGAGCAAAAAGAGGAAAAACTTAGAGAAACCAAAGAAAGTCTATCTTTGCTCTACCAAGGAAAACAAGGGCCTGAAGGATGTGGTGACTCACCTTGAGTTGCTCCAGGACTTGAGAGCAAAACATCTCAGAACTTCTGCATCCTTCATCTCCGAAGTCCTTTCCCTTAGACCAGTGCCAGAGCGATCTCATCTCCCAGGAATGCAACATCCTTCTTAGAAGCACAGCATGGATAAGTGACTGGGAACACCATGCTTGGGAAAACAAGGACAGCAGGAACTTCTCAGAAAAGCTGGAACAGCCAGCCTTGCACAGTGACATTATTCCACCTTTTAGTCTATTTACTGATTTCTCAAAAAAACAAAACAAAACAAAAAAAGGTCTTATTTCCATACTGGTCCTGCAACTTCTTATCCAACTTGGAATGCTTGTGCTCTTTCTGATCCTCCAGGCATCTCCACATGCTCCTGCAGGAACAGCCACACCAGACTGTGCACTAGTCCTTCACCTGCAGTGTCACATCTGTACCTGTGACTTGAGTCATGGTGCGCCCAAGGGAAATATGGCAAAACACTTGAGGAATAACTGGTCTGTCTGGTATTTTTGCCATTCCAAGTCCCATTTAATGTTGTGGGGGTGCCTGAACGCAATACCATAGCTGTTTCTTGCCTTCTTTTCACCTGTGTAGCATGCAGAATCAGCTGATGTTTGACTTTATTAGATACACTTTGATCCCTCTTTGAACCCCCAAAGTAACACTTACTGCATCTCAGGCGACTGTGAGAGGGATTATAGGAACATTGTCCGAATGCTCCTTGAACTCTGGCAGGCTTGGTGCAGTGACCACTTCCCAGGGGACCCTGTTCCAGTGCCCAATCACCCTCTGGGTGAAGAACCTTTTCCTATTATCTAAAATTTTCCTACTATTTAACCTAACCCCTCCCCACACAGCACAGCTTCATGCTGTTCCCTCAGGTCCCTGTAGGCACTTCAGTTTGAACGATTTTGGGTAGTTTGGGGCCAAAGTGCTTTTGTTTTTCACTCTGTGGGAGAAATCAGGACACTCAGACTTTGTGTGTTTTCCTAATGGTCAGATTCCTAAAAACTCTGCCCACCCAGGGAATGTGGCCTTTACATGCCAGTTTTCTGCAGAGAGTAACATCCTGCCAGTAAAAACCCAGCAGATGAATCCATTGTAGGTACAACCCAGCCCTCCCACTGGTCTGGGAGCACAGGAGACCTGAGTGGAGTCTTCGCCCTTGAGAGAAAACAAGCAATACTAAATCACCTCCTAAACAAGGACACGCAGGGCAGATGCTGTGGACTTAAGAAGGGAGTACAAAAGATTTATGAGGTCTATCAGCAAAGCCTGAGCTCAGGTCGATCTTATCAATAATCAAGCTCACTGTCTGCAGACTCTGATCCCCACTTCGCCGTCTGCTGTGGTATTTCATGTGCAAAACTTGGGAAAACCCAGTCCTGAAGAAGACACATAGGAATACTCAAACTTCAGGGGTGTGTAGCGATAGAACAAGGGGCTTTAACTACCAGAGAGCAGAGTTAGAAGGGATTTTGGGAAGGAATTCTTGGCTGTGAGGGTGGGCAGGCCCTGGCACAGGTTGCCCAGAGAAGCTGTGGCTGCCCCTGGATCCCTGGGAGTGTCCAAGGGCAGGTTGGACAGGGCTTGGAGCAACCTGGGCTGGTGGAACGTGTCCCTGCCCACGGTAGGGGAGTTGGACTGAGATGGTCTTTAAGGTCCTTTCCAACCCAAACAATCCTATGTATCTTCCTTCTGTGGCTCATGTTGCAGCTCTTCTTGTTTGCTGAAGATCTTTTGGATAACACACATTGACCCTCAGTTTATGGCTGGCAGATTTTTCTTCCTGACATCAAGCAGGTGATTTGAATTCTTCCTAATTTCTCATTTCTAGAATAAGAATCCTAAAGTTTAATGGAGCTGTTGTGCTGATAGTTAACATGTGTGAGGTACTGACGTGTTTAGATTGAGGGTCAAGAAGGCGTCTTGACTTGGGAAGAGAAACACCATTAGATTTTGAAGTGCCATTAGTGTGAATACACACAGTAGAGCACAGGGGTCAGCAAAACCCATGTGACAAACATCCAATAAATACTGGTAAGCAGCAGATGCGTTTGCAGCAACAGAAACCAATTCAGAGGCCAGCAGACAGCTCAAATTCATGAGCCGAGATAAACCCAAAGCAGAAGTTGACCTGCCTTGATCACAACCCAAGGAAGACTTTTATCAGATGTGTTTAAACAAATCCCTTTTGCAAGTTCTGACTTGTGTCAAGGGAAAAATATATTTTTCCCCTGAAAGAAAAATCTTACAGTTTCTTCTAAACTCACCAGTAAATCAAGAAGAGCCAGAGAGCTCAGCTTGGCAGCTGCTGCTCTTCATTCTCTTTGCTCAGCTGGAAGGGGGTCTAAGATTTTGGGGGGCCTGTGCAGAGCAGTAGGACCAGAGCTGCACATGGGCCATACAATGCAGGGGCACTTTGAGGAGGCAGGTTGGCATTTACTTATGTCCCAAAGCAGGTGACATGCCCAGGAGCTTCTCCCTGTGCAGGATGTGATCTCTGCCTGTGGTCCCACTGACTCCAGCAGGACAGCATGAGCACCCACCCACAAGCCAAGGACTAACCTTGCTCAGCAGCAGATTTCAATGTATTGTGATATAAAATCAGTCCCAGGATAGACTGTGACACCCTCAGACAGTGACACGGAGCCAGGCCAGTTGCAGAGCAAGCTCCAAGGCAGAACAGAAGTTCTCTCAATGCAAGGAGCCCAAAAGGTCAAGGACACAAATCCCAAACCCAAACCACACTGTTACATCTTGTCTTCCACTGTGGAGACTCACTCAGTGGAGTGCAAGCAGTGTGGAATGGAAGGGAATCATCTTTGCAGATGCAAAGAGTTTCTCCAGACAGCAGAGCTGGTGTCTGCAAAAAAGTTTTCAGATACAGTCACCTGAATGGTCTGCATCATCTCTGGCCTGTGTCAAGAATACTGTGACCAGCAGGACCAGGGCAGTGACTGTCCCCCTGTACTGGGTACTGGAAAGACCTCACCTCGAATCCTGAGGGCAGTTCTGGGCCCCTCACAACAAGGACACTGAGGGGCTTGAGTGTGTCCAGGGAAGGGAAGGGAGCTGGGGAAGGGGCTGGAGCAGCAGGAGCAGCTGAGGGAGCTGGGGGGGGTGGGGCTCAGCCTGGTGAAAAGGAGGCTCAGGGGGGACCCTGTGGCTCTGCAACTCCCTGACAGGAGGGGGGAGCCAGGGAGGGGTCAGGCTCTGCTCCCAGGGAACAGGGACAGGAGCAGAGGGAACAGCCTCAGGCTGTGCCAGGGGAGGGTCAGGTTGGACATGAGAAAGAATTTCTTCACTGAAAGGGTTGTTAAACATTGGAAGGGGCTGCCCAGGGAGGTGGTGGAGTCCCCATGCCTGGAGGTGTCCAAGGAATGACTGGACTCAGTGCTCTGGGCTGGGGGGACAAGGTGGGGATCAGTCCCAGGTTGGACTCGATAGTCTTGGAGATCTTTTCCAACCTTCATGATTCTGTAATTCTATGAAATAATCACCACCAAAACACAGAAATGGAAGAGCAACAGCACAACCCCTGCCTTGTATCAGCACAAAGCCATCACTGTGGTCACGGCCATGCACGCTGACCTCAGGTAGGCAAGGACCACATCCATCCCACCCCCTGCCACTCGGAGGATATGACACTGATACTCCACCCCTTAGGCAGGGCTGCATCTTCCCAACACTATCCCAGACTCCTGTCTGCCCACCCCATGGCTCATCCCTAGCTGGGTACGTTCAGCCTGCAGAACAGTCCTCTGCAGAGTGTGACTTTGTGAGGGTCAGGCACTACCCTCGAGCAAACTTGCGCTGCCTCCTCCTGAAGTTCACAGCTATAAATAGGGTGTTTCGTGAGGCAGTGCCTGCAGAAGGCCTGGCACAAACAGTGGGTAACACACTGAACGAGCAGGGTGTGATGGGAAGAGCCCGCTGCCCGCCTGCCTTGGCAAACTGCACAGCCCTGTTTGGGTCTGGACACTCAGATATGCAGCAGAACGAGCTGTTACCCTGGCTGAGGCCATTCCAGCTTATTTCATAAGTGACTTACACAGATGTTTTAAGGATTTATGTAAGGTTGGCTGAAGTCAAACACAGGTGTAAGAGATGAAAGGGGAATGGGAAAAATGCACTGTGATGATCATTTTTCCATTTCTCTATTTTTTTTCCCCTGGCTGTGGATTCTGGTGCCCTTTCCATGCAATGTCTGTGCCGTGAGTCATGGAGGGAAAAAAAAAAAGGAAAACTATTTTTATTTACTACCAGTAAGGAATGAGGTTTTACACAAAGCTGTGCTGTAGCTGTGCTCTCTTCTCCTGTTTCAGCTATCCAGATTATTTTTGCTCTACTACAGCTGCATTTTGCTCACCAAATGTGCTGAGCAGACATTGCCACTCTGAGGAAGGGGAGAAAATTAAAGATGTAGAAACTCACTGCAGCCGGCTTGGTATTTGCCTTTCCCAGGATGCAGTACATGAGCCTCATGCCTGCCTGTGCCAGCCTAGCCTCTGGATATTTCCAGTGGTTATGGCACAAGCTTTCACATCTCTTTGTGTGGCTCTGGTGCTCACCAAGGTGGGTCAACACAAAGCAACCATGTTGTGGTTCTTTAAGAGTCTTCACACATCACTTCCAGCCTTCCCCAGGGCACTGCACAAGAATTTTGTCTGTGGAGTGAAAGTACCACCTTGCAGCAGTTTCTCTGTCCCAACCCTACTTGGCACCCACCAAGGAAAGCTTTGGTGCAGAGAGATAGAGAGGAAAGAGCTCTTGGAGCCCCAGGGTGGACCGGAGTGGGTGTCTTGGAGCATCCCTCTCCAAGGCAATGTGTATCCCTGTGCTGCTGGCGCCTGTCCCAGTAGGGGTTGCAGGATAAACACAGCCCAGCCCACTGCTTTTCCAAACAACATGGAGTATCTCATCCCGGCCTGCTAATGGGCTCTCTGTTGACTCTAAAGTTGCTTTGGGATTAGGCCTTAAAATAGCATCCACAAATCCTCTGCAGGCATCCGTGATCCCATCCGAAAGACAATTACTCCCTCCCAGCTTTCCAGGTGAGTGAGTCAGTGCTCCTTGGCACGCTTTGGACACATCTTGGGCACAGTTCAGGTCTGGAGCCCTCAAGTGGTGATGGGTATTTCTAGGGGATGTTTTGGTGCCTCTACTATCCAAACTATACCCAGAAGGCAAAGGCATCCCTGGGATACACCCTGGGAGTGGGGAGGGTGAACCATTGACATGTGTTATTTGGGAGCATCAAAGGGTATCTTCAGCCATGGATGGACAAGGGACAGCATCTGCCTTGTTCCAACTCCCATTTATGCATCTCCCCTTGGCATTTTGCATTCTCATCTTTACAGAAAAACCTATTCTGTGACAATGCAAAGCTCAAGGAGTGAGGCAGAGAGGACATTGGTCCTGGAAAAGCTCCCAGGAGGAGCAAGGGACAAGAAAGCACAGCTTGTGGGCAAACCCACAGGAATCATTCCCCCCTGTTAATTATGGAGCCGAAACCCACAGGTGAAGGCAGAGCATCCCCATCCACCCCAGCTGGCGGGGAGGGACGCGAGGCACCACTTGCGCAGCCCTTTGAAGGTCATTGGCGGAGGCGGCGGCAGCGCCAGGAGCTGAGCTCACATCTCCCGGCTCCCCAGCCAGTCCCTGACCCACAGGGCCATTTTTTCCTCTCCGTTCTGCCTCATTAGCACCAGTAAGCACTTCTGTCATCAGGGACACGCACACTCTGGTGGGGAGTGTAACAGAAATGCCTATTAATACATGGAATAATACTTTCCAGTTTTCAAGGCTCTCTGCGGCGGCCGCTCAGCAGCCCTGGCTGAGTCAGGCTCTTTTATTTACACCCTCAGCCCTGCCAAACCTGTTGTTTGCCATCGCCTGGGCTTGTCCAGAGACATACCCAGCTGCTGAAGGATTGCCCCGAGCTGGCCATGCGTGGAGCCCCAGATGGGGACCTGGGAGACAGCGATGCTGGCGGTGGAGCAGGCATGGAAGGAATAGCGGGAAAGGGGTCCTGGGCTGGGCTGATTGCTTGGGGGGAGAGAGGCAGCTTCCTAACAAATGTTTTGGACTAGCCCAGGGAGTCTCCAGCCCCAAGCTGGGGATCCATGCGCAGGCACAGAGCTGGGCCGGGCCCTCGCCCGGCGGGTCCCGGAGTTATTGCTCCATTCTCCTCACAACAATGTCACACAACGGGACGTGTTTTATGGGGACATTAATCCACACAGCAATGGCCTTGCTGCATCTCACCACCCAAGGTGTGCATTAGCTGCCTCTATAACATATACCCCAGTGGGTTTTACTGCTGTTGCAGCACAAATCCTGGGGTTTAGAGCCTTTCAAAACTCTCCTGTTAAGCTCTACTCTGCCAGGTCCCAATCCAGAGGATGGTGGAAAAAACCCAAACCTCCTCACCCTTATCCCATCTCTCAGCTGACACAAGAGTCAGCTGGGGCCTTGGAGACATCAGAGCTGTTCTCCTGTATTTCCCATAGAAAAGCAAGGATAATAAAGTGATTTGATATTCCTTCCTTCCCTTCTATTCATGCTACAGCTATTCATGTGCTCAGTGCAATGAGTTTGTCTTGCCGGCCAGGACACCCAGTGCCAAAGGGAAGACCTCCCTGCCACCAACACCTGAACTGCCGTCACCTTTTGCAACCCCGAGAGTCAGCTGCGAACTGCTTCCCCCTGTGTCTCTAGTCCTTGATGAATCTGTTCCTGTGAGGAGAGGGGGAGGGAGGGAGGGAAAGAGTGCTCTGCTCTTATGAGGTATTTATATTGTCAAGATAGAAAAAAAAAGGAAAAGGCCCAAAGTAAATGCTCTCGTTGATGAAACAATGATGGAAACCATCAGGAGTTCTTACCTGGCCTGTGTTCTATCTAGAAGACATCTGTGGCATCACCATGAGCCACCCTGCCATAACACAGTGGCCCAGGCCATGACTCTGCTTTTCAGCTGCAACCTCAAAAGCTCACCTGAGAACTGCCTCCCCAACCTGTTTCATTTCATATTCACCAAACTCCCTCCATCCACTGCACGAGAAGAGAGACCACAGTGTTTGCCACCAAAGGGTCTCGTTTTCCCCTTCCATGCCCAGCCATCTCCCTTTGGGAAAGTGACACGCTGTGTCCATAGGAGGTTGTGTTTCAGCTGCCTCACACTCTTCCCGTGCTCACCCCACACACCCTGGCCTATCCCCTGCTTTCCGAAGGGACAACCCAAAGCATTCCTCGCCCCGGAGACCTCCCCACAGAAAAGTAATTTCCTTGCTGAGGACCAGATTGCATGAACTCATTAATCCTGCACATCTTGACCCAGCTGCCACTCTTGAAAAGCTCCCCACTTAGCATTTGACAGGAATGTCAGCAATTTGGATGCTTAAGAAAACCAGGGAAGGGGTTGTCATTCCAACAAGGCTAGTGGCTAAATGTCCTGTCCCTCTGCACTCCAGGGAATGCTGCCCGCTCCCTGCAACGGGGGCAATAGTGGCATCAGCCAAGGCATAATTTGTAGATATGGAGGAAAGACTTGTTAGAAAGGTGATTTGGGAGGATTTGTTGATGTCCCATCCCTGGAAGTGTCCAAGGTCAGGCTGGACAGGGCTTGGCACAACCCAGTCTAGTGGAAGGTGTCCCTGCCCATGGCAGGGGGGTGGAACTATGTGGTCTTTAAGGTCCCTTCCAACCCAAACCATTCCATGATTCTATGATTTGACCACTCTGGACTTCCCAGATGGTCAGGACAGACTTTTGGGATCATGCAATCACACTAATGGAGACGATAACAGTTTGCTTTGAGTTCTCTACGACAAACACTGGCATTAACTTTTGGCAAGTCTTTGTCACACTGAAGGAAAGCTTTGCAAAACAAATTGGTTACCCATTACACAGGTCACCTGGCGATCCTGAGAGCAGAGGCTTCTTCCTGGGGCAGGCATTAACTCTTATCCCAACATTTACCTTTAGGCTGGTGGCCACTTGGCTCAAAGAGGCCAACTCAAATGGTTAGCCATGAATTTTAGGACTATCTTTTTCACATTTATGAGAACACCACGGCCCCAGATTAAATCTCTCTTGGGCGGTGACCACAGGGGCATACGATTTTCTTCCTAGGACTTTCCATCCTGGAAGGACTGGGATTCAGTGACCACAAGTGGGGTCTCCAGTTGACTGGTTTTGGGGAGGTGACCAGCCCAGAGGGGGGGTTATGTTTCGTACCACCAGCCCTAGTACTGGTGACCAGTACTAAAGTGGTGGCAAGAGATCTAAAAAAAGGACATTTTGGAGTAGGAACAAGAGGCAAGACAAACTCACCAGCTCCAGCTTGCATGGCTGACTGAGGAGAACAGAGCTTCCCCTGGCATTTTATCTGAGATATTAATACAATGACATTTTCTCTACACAAACACATTGGATTTGTAAAAGTCAACCCATGAGGAGCTTTCCTGAGCATGGAGACTGGATTCAACCAAATGACGCCCCTCTGCCATCCCCATCAGTTTTAAGAGATGTTTTTTGAGGATCCTGTCGGACAGAGAGATTGTGAAACACATCTGATGTCTGAAAGCTTTCGTCAGGGTTTTCTCCAGATACAAATAAGCCTGGGTCTGTATTTAACTCTTATTTAACAATACTCCTGTGGAGATGAGCAGCACAGACCTTTTCCCATCCATTCTTTGCCAGCATCATGGAGCGATGTCTCACTAGCTTATGAGTACACGCTGCAGAGGGAACCTCACTATAATAGTATTCAAGGAATGAGAACATTTCTCCCACTGCTGCCCCTTGGGATGCAGAGGAGTCACCATACAAAATGCAATTCTTCTCTAGCTGGAAAAAGAAATCCTGAGCAACTGCAAGACAATAGATGGGCCCCATTGTCTCTCCTTGCTTTCAGGAGACATGTGTGGTAGATGTGTGAGGCTTTTCTTGCTGCACACTGAACTGGCAGTGGCACAGGGAGCTGAATTCTCCTCTGCTTCATGTCCAAAGATGATTTTGGAAGCTGAAATCTCCCTTTAGCTGTGAACAATTAATGAAGGCCACCTTGCTGTACCACTGGGTTAATGGATATATGTGTTGCTTATTTGTTTTGGTTATTGGGGTAACAGAATTCCCCTGTCTCATGGAAAACTCATTGACAAAGCAGAGAGGAAACGAAGCTGCTGTTGAATGATGAAGCTTTGCCTGTTTAGTAGTGGGTTTGGCAGTGTTGAGTTGGTTAATTCTTGGAGTCGGTGATCTGAGAGGTCTTTTCCAACCTTAACAATTCTATGATTCTGTTCTTCCTGCTGTTTTAGTTTTGGACACTGGCCTTGCCCCACGACTGGGAAGATGACACTGTCCTGGCATCCACATAGTCTCACATGAGCCATCTCATGCATCCCACTCTCCAATGGCCACACCATCCACTTTGCCCTTCAGTATTTTGCCAAGCTTTCTTAATACAGGCCAGAAAAACTGAAGAGAAAAATAGTTCCCAAGAGCCTAATCCTGCTCAGCAAGTGTGTCTCTGGTTTCTAAAGGAAAGAAAACCTCCAAGAAACAGGATAAAACCCAGAGAGCTCCTTCCAAATTCTGGACAGAAAGAAACTTTAGGCTTTGAGGTACAATAGAAACTGTTCCAGTATATTTAACAAGGAGCAGGCTTGTACAAGACCACCAGCACCAGGGGTGCAGTACTGAGAGCTGCGTTATCTTTGCAGAAACCTCCTCCAGCTGATCTCTTCGGTGTTCAACAACGAGGACTTTTAAGTTCTGTTGGTCACTTTGAACAAATTCTTCTCCAGGCCTTGAACAGTGGAAGAAAAGAGGATGAATCTGAATTAAGGAGATTTCTAACCTTTCGTTGCAGGGGAATGGTCCTGTCTTCACCCTCACAGAGCAAATGGTGTCAGACCAGTGGCCACCCACTCACCCCACTGGGAAGGGCAGAAAGGAAGGTCACCATGAGAGATATGTTATTGGAGCACCTGCAGGTCTGGTAGTGGTGGGGTGTAATGAGTCCCTAAACCAAGCAGAACCTAAATCTTTGCAAGACAGAGAGAAGGTTTTCTGAAGTCCTGAGACTTTCAAGGTTTTCCAGCACGGCCCAAAACCAAGGCCATCCCAACACATCATCAACGTCCTTTGGTAGAAAAAGTACTAAGAAGGGTGGAGTCACCCTTGCTCTATTATTGGCGGGTTTCCAGCTCTTGCCAAAGCCTGGCTTGGTATCAGGGGGTTAAGCCCAAGGATATTTTGCTTCAGGGCTGGTTGTGACTGAAGCTGTATCTCAAACCACTCTGGTTGGAGTCCAGCACCTTTCAAAGCCCAGGCTTGGCTGGGCTGAGCTTCAAGAAAAGAAGTCACTGCTCCATGTTGTGCTTCCTGCAGAACGTGGCTGCTCACGCAGTGCCTGGGATCCATGGGTTGCAGGGGTGGATTTGTGGGGCACTTGTCTGTGGAGGAAGGACTGTGTAGTTTTTGTTTAGTCTAGTTATAAGTGTCATATGTTATATATCCTTCACCATTTCCTTGTAAGACCACTTCGCTAATGGATATCTCCACCAGGAAACTCTTGTGGCTAGACAGCCAAAATGTTACCTTCTTCACTTTCAGCCCTTCCTTATAACGCTGTAATTCCTCAGGATTTATGTCATTCCAATATTTGTTTCATTCTCCCCCAGTTGCTGCTAGCCAAGCCAGTGATATTTCATTTATTTTAATCTTTCTTCCAGAAATTCCATTTTTCCAAGCTGAACCTTGGTGCCGTTTTTTTTTTTTTTTGTCCCCTTCCTTCCCTGATGTTCATCTCATTTGCCAAGGAAAGGCCAAGGCACTATTGCATTATATCCGAAGTGAAAATTCTTTTATGGGTGTAGTGCACTGGGCTGAAAGAAGAACTTGTGTTAACCAGAGCTGAACAACCACCGTGCCTTTTAACTTTGATAACCGTGACACAATCACTGAAACTGCTGGACCTGCCTAGTTTCTAAAAAAGAATTAAATTGAAAGATTTGGGGGTTTAGGTATTGCTGAAACTATTCATATATAAGCACCAGCAGTGTCATGTAACACAGACAAATTACTATTTTGGGTGGAATAACTAGAAGGTCCTTTTTTTTCCCAGGAACACGTAGATCAGTTACATGTATTCTCTCCTCGTTGCCATTTATAATTTCGTGTATAAGGAATTTAAACTCTGAGTTGTGCTGCCCTGTGTGGAGAGAAACACTTGGCTGAATAAATCTGAGACACTGTTACATCAGACCCGCAGCAGGCAATTACTAAATATTGAGGGAAATTGCTTCATCCATCAGTTGATACATCATGTTATAATTATTTTAACATTAAAGGGAGAAAGATCAGTTTGGATAGGTGTGCAGCCATATGAATAAATTATTTTGGGGTGCTTCCTACTGCGTTTTCTTTAGTCTTTTCTCAGGGAATAAGATTTCTCCTTGAATTTTGCTTAAATGTTGGCCAACAGATCTGTGCTTGTGACATATTTGACTGGTAGAAGGAAAACGGAAAGTCAAGTGCTGGTTATGCTCTTTAGCATTTTTTAAAATCACCAGGTTACTTAGGGAATTAGAAGAAATAAAGATTTGCAAACCTCTCCATAAAACTGTGATTTTCTTTGTATGGCTAATTTTTCTCACTGGGAAATGAGTTTTCTGTAGGACATAATTGTTTTGGGGTTTTTTTAAAGTAGAATGTTCTAATCTGGTCTTGACAGTGTTGGAGTAAAAACCAAACAGATAAAACTGCATAATATAGGGCTGGTTTAAGCACAAAAAAATATGTCTTCTAACCCTCTTTTAAAACAGGCTTTACTTTTTTTGAGGAATTTTACAACTCACTTTTTTTTCTTTGTCAGAAAGAGAGATCAGTCCAGAAATCTCACACCATGTCTTTGAGAAGCTGGATCAGCTTTCCTGGAGAGACACTCCTTGAAAAACTGCATTGACAAGAAAGGACATTAATTACCTTTGCACAGCAATAACATGAATTAAATGCCTTTATCCTTTATTATGTAAACTGTGGCCTTTTGGAAGAGTGTAACTACACCAAGATGAATATACCTGCTAAGGAGGATCTAACAATTCCACAAGAGGCAAAGGAGATGCCTTGCCCAAGAGGTTCCTGGTTCCCGGCATCCTGGAGCAGCATAATTGGGGTGGAGATGTGGTAGGGGACCTCAGAGTTTCCCCTGGTGGTGGCTCAGGGTGGGAGATGTGTGCGCAGCTCCTGAGCACTGCTTTCCATGTCTGCTGTGCGTCTGATTTTCCATATCCTTCACCCTTGGGAATGGAGCCATTTGTCCTCTTGCTGCAGAAGGCTCCACAGCCCTTCCCTCTGGAGGAAGGAGCCCAACACACAGACCCTGCCCAGCCCTTACAAACCTCCGTTTCCCAGACCACAGTTTCCCTCTCATCTTCCTGGCCCTCCCCACAGTCCTGGTCCCTTTCATCTCCCATTTCTCCTCCCTCATGGGCTACCTTTGATTTTCAAATGCTCATATTCCAGTCCCTCCTTCTCTGGTGGAAACTTTAACAAATGCACCAACATCTGCTATAGTTAGTCATCACACTTAATGTACAGGATATTCCAGCTGGCTTCACTCTCCTTTTATTATGTATTGGAAAGAGGTTTCATCTGTGCTCCTCTGTCTTGGCCAGACACACACCCAGACTCACCTCCACATGGTGTGGACACAGCTGGGCTTCCGTGGGGTGTCCCTTGGCCACCTGCCCATGGCATCTCCCAGTCCAGTCCCCACTGCACCCCAAGGCGGGATATGTCTGGATTGTACAGTCCTTCTCTGAGGAGATGTGATGTCCCACGAAGGCAGCCTGAGCTTCAGCATCTAGTAGGCAGAGAGACACCCACTGCTCAAGCAATTCCTGGTGGCTGGAGAGATGACTCCATGCCCTCGTTACCTGCAGCGTAGCTCCAAATCACCAGCCTGCACAGCAAGGCCTCCTGGCTTGTGACTGGGTATGGAGTGTGTGATGCCTGCAGGGTCTCCAGGAAAATCATTAAAAGATCATGTTTGCAGGAAATCAGTCCCTTTCCAAACCTGAGGGCAGAGCAGACATCCTTGTCCCAGGGAAGGTGCTCAGCTCCTCGGCAGAAGGACCTGAAATGGTAGAAACCCAACCCCAAAGCCTTCATCTCGTGGAAAACATGAGCCAGAATGACTTCAGACACCATCACATGGGCTTCCTCCACAGCAGACTGAAAGCACCAAGGCTGCACAACTGCAATGTTTGGAGCTGGGGTTGTCTGGAGCATCAGGCAGGTAAGGGAAGCTGGGAGGGGACGGTACTGGCAAGAGTTCTTGGGGGAAAGGAGACCCAGCCCCAAGGAAGAAATAAATAACTTTAGCTTAAAAAAAAAAGCAAACACCAACAAACAACCAACCAACCAACCAACCAACCAAAAAAACCCCTCCAAAAAAAAAAAAAAGCCAAATAAAAAAATAAACTATGAAAAATCTGGTGTTTGGGTAACAAAATACATGCTACCCTTTCTCTTCCAGCAAGTGTCCACCAGTTTTCTCACAGCACCGTGGCCTTCAGCACACTAAGTGTTGAGGTCAATTTTGTCCAGAAAAGCTGGTTACAAAACTAAATCGTCCCAAGATTGTTGCACAAAGTCAAAACATGAAAAGGGGACTGAGGATTTAAAGACTTCAAGGTGCACGTCCTGGAGCGAGCAACTGCAGGGCGTTTGAGCCACGTCACTCACATCAGGTGTGCACTGAAGAGAAACATGACAGAAACACAGTGAGGCTGTGAACATCCCGTAACGGGCCTTGAGGCTGATCCACACATGATCTGTGTCCTCAGGAGTTTCCACTCAATTCCCTCTGCAGGACAAGAGGTTTATTTGCTTTCCTAGATAAATATGGACCCACGTCATTGCACTTGTTCCCCCGACAACACTTCACAAAAGGAGCATTTTTCTCGAGCGTTTGATCGCCTTTAGAAAAGAAATAGCAGATGGTTAACACAGTTGTGGGGTTTTCTCTGATTGTAGGTGAAATTCCCGGGTCAGGAGGATTTCCAGCTGCTAATGTGTTTTCCTCATTTTTGGTGTGAAATCAGCAAGGGTAGAAATTGTGCTGCTAAACTCTGAGGCCTGCCTCGGTTTGGGGTCTTTTGGTAAATGTTATTCTGGCTAAATAAAAGCTGTGTTTTTCAGGATATTTGGTGGTGAATCTGTAAATTCCTGGTAAAAAAATTATGTCAGTTGTATTTCCTTCCATTGCCCAAGAATTTCCCATCTCCTTCAGAGACCAGCAGGCTACCAGCACCACCGTGAGGGTGGTGAGGCCCTGGCACAGGTTGTCTCATCTCTGCCCCATCACTGAAAGTGTCCAGGGCCAGGCTGGATGGGACTTGGAACAACCTGGTCTAGTGGAAGGTGTCTCTGCCCATGGCAGGGAGTGGATTGAGATGGTCTTTAAGGTCCCTTCCGAACCAAGCCATTCAGGTATTCTATAATATTAAAAATCAAAGACAAGGGTGATCTAAAAAGAAGCATCTTCAGTTACCAGGCACAATTAAATCTGTTGCAAGAGATAAGAGACAGATTCATAGAATTGTTTAGATTGGAAAAGACCTTTAAGATAATTAAGTCCAACCGCCATTGCACCACCACCATGTTCACAGTTAATGTCCCCTAGTGCCATATCCACATGTTTTTTGAACACTTCCAGGGATGGTGACTCCACCACTGCCCCTGGGCAGTCTGTCTCAATGCTTTGCTACCCTTTCTGTTAAGAAATTTTCCCTCATAGCTAATACAAACCTCCCCTACTGCAACTTGAGGCTGTTTTGTCTTGCCCTGTCCCTTGTTCTCTGGGAGCAGAACCCCATCCCCTCCTGGCTTCTCCCTCCTGTCAGGGGGCTGTAGAGAGTGAGAAGGTCCCCCAGGAGCCTCCTTTTCTCCAGGTTAAAATGTGTGGTGGTTCTGTGAGGTCTGGGATCACATCCTGATCTGTGTTGGGCTTTGGGGTGCAGTGGAGGGGTACAGAGGAGGGGGTTTCTTGGCCGAGCTCAGGGTGGGATGTGCAGAACGGAGCTGAAAGAAACCCCATTTCTTTATTTCAGAAGACTGAGACCGTGGGATAACAATATGATGGAGCTGATCTGTGCGATCGATGAGAAAGGAATCCAAGTGGAACCCATTTAAGGTTAAGTTTGGTGCTTTCCATTTGAAATATTGACAATATGTGGAGGAGTCATTCCCTTTAAAGAGAGGTGACATCATCACAAATGGAGCTCGAGATGCACTTCATAAATTTCCCTGGTTACTGCAGGTGACAGACAGTGTCTTCTAGGAAGTGGAGGATGTTCAGGGAAACCATAAATAACTCCTGCACTGTTGCAACCACAAAGTTTGACATGACAGAATATGAAAGAATCCAGAGAAAATCGTTGGGAAATGGCTGATTTACCCATGAAGAATGTTAGATGCTCCTTCAAAAGAGCAGAAAGTATTTGAAACACATCATAGCAGAGAATATCTTCCAGCACATTGCTGGGAATTCAAAAGTGAGATTAATTTCTGTGTGGCTAAAAAGACATGGGGAAAATAAAGAGAACTCCACTCATCTTTTCCTGAACTCATCTGTATTATGAATATTGTCTGACACTTTAAATCTGGTGAATGTTTGACAGTCATCCAGTTTATTTTGGAAAATCCAGAAAATTATTAATTCAGGTGTGCTGTGTAAGTGTCTCAGGTGACTTGATGTACATCATTTCATTTACTGCTTGGATTTGGTGCTGGAATGTGCAAATAAATGCAAGGGGAGTTTTATTTTTAGGTAATTTCATGCTTGAAATAGGTTGCTGGCTAAATGCTGCCAAAGTGGATGTATTTTTTAAAAAAATAACCTCAATATTCTTAGCCTGATACAGCATCGTAGCCTGATACAGCAACACTACCTAAACTCTGGTACGTGATAGAGCAAATTCCGAATATATGGAGATTTTCAATCTCCTTTAAAAAATAGCAATTTGATATGGTATGTGGTAGAGCAAAACCCAAGCACAGAAAGATTTTCAATTTGCTTAAAAAAGCAGAAAATTGATAACATTTGTGATAAGCATTGGTGTGAGTCTGCAAAAGCACAGGTTGATTTCAGCCTTGCTCCTCTCTAAAACGAAACACTAAATCTTGTACACAAGGACACCGTGCTTATTTTAAAACAAAAAAGGCTGCAAAATGGAGCTCTGTATCGTAAATTTCTTCTTTCAGTAGAAACAACCCAGCGAGGCCTGGAACAGGGACAAACCCACGCAGGTTTGGACCAGAAGACCTAAAAAGTGCCTTCCAACCCAAAGCATTCTATTCCGAGTTGAGAGGGGCAGGGACTGAAATGGGCTCAGCCTCTTGCTGGTGTAAATGAGGGTAAAGCTGCCGATCCTCACCAGCTCCTGCCTCCCCCCTTGGCCTGAGTGGCCACGCTGTAATTTGAGCCGGAGTGTTACTGTAATTAAAAAAATACACAAATGACAGAATTGGACTCAAATCCCGCCGTCCTTCATGGCTTACATTTCCTACAGAGGGAGTTAACTGGTAAGATGTACATGTTTATTGGTTTCCTTCGTTGTGCTTTTACAAGTATTTTTCTCTTTGATGATCTAAACCATATGTGGAGGTACTTTGGAGGATTATTTTATCAGTTGCTCTGCAGTACGAGAGAAATACCAGGGCAGAGCCCGTAGGCTCGCACACATCCACGCCACTAAATCATGCCTTGTTCCCAAGCAGCCAAGCTGCCATATTGATAAATAGTCCATGTCACATTAATTTAATTCTGAATCACTCCGAGACATCGTTTTGTTACAAATATAAATTTTGTGGTGTAATGGAATGTGTTAAGCCTTTAACAAATGAACATTTAATGGCCTCTCATGAAAAAAACATAAATAATCTGGGATAAAATTAGCAGGGGTGG
Organism: Acropternis orthonyx; assembly: GCA_035583155.1. Classification (NCBI taxonomy): domain Eukaryota; kingdom Metazoa; phylum Chordata; class Aves; order Passeriformes; family Rhinocryptidae; genus Acropternis; species Acropternis orthonyx. Next base: position 62,217,377 of record JAWWEU010000158.1, read on the forward strand.
TAATGAGCGGATGGAGCAGCGTGGCCTGGCCCCACTTCCCAGGGGCAGGGACAGGTGGGAGCAGCATCCACCTTTGCTCCTTCTCTTTGGTAGGGATACAAATGACTGGGATACAAATGCCTGAGCTTGACATCAAAGACTGAAATTTAAAAAAATAATCTGTTCCACTGTTTTTCCTAACAACATGGAAAAACACCTGTCCTTCCCTCTGTTCCTCTCTACTTTTACTTTACTATGCTATATGTTATTACACATTGTATTACTATGTATTATGTTACTATATATTATTTTGCTATATATTATATATATTATGTCATTGTATATTATACCACTATGTATTAGGTTATTGTATATTATTTTATTATATATTAGAAAAATATGTTACAATATATTATATTATAGTTTTGTACTATTTTATTATATTATTACTTAGGGACATGGCTTAGTGGAGAAGTTGGCCCTGCCAGGTTAATGGTTGTACTCAATGATCTTAGTGGTCTTTTCCAGCCTAAATGATTCCATGATTCCAAGACTCCATGATGCCTTTCCTTTATTCCCTTCCACTGGTAGCTGAACTCCAGTGATGTCCCATACTCAGGAAAAAAAACCAAAACATTTTCTCATTTTATATACATATATATTTTATATATATATATATATATATATATATGTATATTTATATTATATATAATATATATATGTATGTGTATATATATATATATATATACATGTTTTTATCTTTTTTCCATTGAACCACTCCTATCAATTTTGTTTATTTTTTCTTTTTTTTATTGAATAATTATTACTTTTTACTGAACTCTTGCAGGCAGTACCTGTTAAAGGCAGCGACTTTCCAGGCTGTTCCAGCCTCCCTGGACTCATCCACACACCATTTTTGAGGGGAAGCCGCAGCCCCAGTGTGCAGGGATGGGGATCCGCTCGTCCCTGGGTCAACTCGAGGGCAAGATGTTAAGCACAAAAGTGTTGCATGATTAGTGGCAGTCACTGGAAAGAAGTTTTAGTATCTGTGACTATAGGCAGTGTGTGGACTTCAGCCAAAAGGCTCTCTTTAAATATCCGAAAGTATCCCTAAAATTGCAAGCCTTGGGAGACCACGGCACTCCACAACCTGCCAAGGAAAACAACACATAGAGAATAAATCTGATACAATCACTTATTCCAGTCACAAAGGGCCCGAACAACAAAACACTTACCTAAAGGCTTTTTATTTGCATTAACATTTAGGCAGGAACGATCCGAAAGCCTCGGTCACTTTCCCGTTACATGTATGTATCCCAAGGGCTCCTGGACTGCTCCTGGGTGGGAATTCCCATCTCTGGGGTGGTGGGGTTAATCAGACTCATTGCTGATGGGGACATGAAAAAGGGGACATAAAAAGGGTCATAAAACCACCCCATGTGCCCCTTGGTTTCTCTGTTATTTCTCTTTCCTTCACACCAGGGCTGGCAATTTGCACATGGCTGAAGCATTTCCCTGGACTTACCCTAAACATCTGATTGCAGAGGGGACACCTCCTGGTTTTTAATTTATAATGATCAAAATCCACATGTGTTTTCGTTGGAAATCACCCCAGTTCTGCCTCCAGCCTCCCTGTGTATGGTACTGACCTGGCCAGAAGGTGGTCCTGGTCCTGGTCCTGGTCTGGGTTTTCCGTCCTGGAATCATCGGATGGTGATATGTTCTTAAGACCTGCTGTAAATCAGCGAATCTCTCTCCTAAGGATTTGCTCACGATTTGAAAATCTGACTTGAAACAATCGCCTTTCCCCCCAGGGCACCATATGCAACTTCAATATATTAGTGGCGAAGGAAAATATGCTGCGCTTGGCGTTTACAATTCCCACTCTAATTTACCAGACAGGTGTTTTTGAGGAACAGCTTATCTGGCAAGAAGAAGGAGGGTCACTGGGTTGGGTTCTTTTTTTTTTTTTTTTCCTGTCTCCCTCTTATTTTCATTAAGGGGGGAAGACTTGCAAACAGCTGGTAGAAGGAATTGCTCAGGGGAACATTGTCCTCCACATTAATGGATGCAGGAGAGACGGTAAGGAGAAGATACAGTGCTTGATTGGAATTTCAGCCAATATTCCTGATTTTTTATGGAACAGCTCCCTGATTATCAAAGGTAATCATTGAACCAGACTGCCAAGGCTGGTTCTGGAGAGCACCAGGATCTTGCTTTTCCTCTGAAAAACAGCCTATTTTTGAGACTTTCTCCAGCATAAGTAACAACTTTGCTGGTCCTGTGACTTTCATTCCTGCCAGCCAGCCAGCAATTCCTCCCTTAGAAGCCGGGGAGGGGGGGAAATGAAGGAAAGAAGAAGAAAAAAATTAAGCTAAACTAAATGAATCCTGTTCTGAGAGCTAAATATGGTCAGGACATCTGTGACCTCCCCCAACTTCACCCTGGCTGAGCGAGGACAATAGCTGCCATGTGCCACCCTTTGTTGCTGAGCCTGGAAAAGATTTCTAATCCCAGAATAACGCGGGCATGCACCCCTGCACGTAGGCACGCACACAAACACACACATGAGCGCTGCTAAACTCGCCTCTCTCACCCCGAAGGGAAGAGCTGCCAGCAGGGCTGCCCTCGCAGCGCTGGAGGGATGAAAGAGCCCCCCTTAGCTCCGTAAAACCCGTGTGTACACAGGGGGTTTTCTTTCGTCTACAGATGTCCATTCCTAGTGTTACAAGGTGCAAATTCCGAGGTTCGGCAGGCGCTGGGAGCTGTGTTCTCGTGTTGAAATGCCGGTATGTGGTCCGCGTGGCTCTGATCTCCAGAGTTTCCTAGCATGACATCTTTCATCATCATCATCAAGCCGGAGGATGCAGATACATGTGGCCACCAGATTCCCTTCCAGCGCGAAGACCGGCCGTGTTCTTTAACTCCCCTCTTTCCCCTGTTATGGGCCACGCTTTAAAGCTGCTCTTTCCCGGCTTCACGGGATACCTGGACTCACAGTGCCGAGCCGAGGAAGTCCTCTCAGTAAGGGCACCTGCCAAAAGGACGGTGTTGGGGCCGGCAATGTTCTAACCTCTCCCTGCCCCTCTTTGAAGGGGACAGGCGAAGGTCACCCCGCGAGCTCCCGCTGCTCGGCTGGTCTTGCCCAACGTCAGGAAACGGTGGCCTGCTCCTGCATTGTTTATTTTTTCTGGAAGGAAGTGGTTAACTCTTCCTTCACCGCCCCACGATGGGATTCATTTGCAAATGAACTCTTCAATCAAGAGCAAGGAGACCACAGAGATGGCTTGTGTGGGAGGGAAGCAGGCTCGGTGGGAAGCCTGTGGAGAATGGCAATGACTGCCCGCAGCAGAAGACCCCCTACCATGGATACCCCCTGTGAAAGCCATCCCGGCCACCCCACTGCTCCTGGTCCCACAGGTGCAGGGATCCCTGTGTGGGAGATCTCCCTCAAGGGCTATCGCTCGCGTTCAGTGGATGTTTCTGATTCACATCAAAGTGGAAGCTGCAGCAAGTGTGCGTCAAGTCAGCTTTGGCAAGTCTCGTGGCCCTCCCTTTTTTCCCCCCCTCCCCTCCATTTTTTTTCCCCTTCCTTTTTCTTGTTGCTGCTCAGCCCTGCAGAGTGTAATTAGAAAATGAGCCATTTACAAAACAAATGTTTCCGGGAGAAACTCCCCTGAACACCCGTGTCATAAAATTATTGAACACAGTGTCTGGGAGCGCTCAGGATCCAAAATTTCCTTGGGGCTCACCCCTATCCATAATTCTGTCACTGCTTCAGCCGGGCAGTGACATTTTACTGGCGGCACCCCGGTCCCCTCCGAAAGAAACCATCCCTTTGGCTGTTCTGTTAAACCAACACTCTGCTCCCTTGGTGTCCTCCTCCATCTGCTAAGACCATGGCGCAGATGCCGTGAGCCTGGTTTATCTCTCACTCCCCCTCCCAGCACATCCAAGGGGACAGAGGGGGATGATGTCCCCACGCCCCACGCACCGGTGGCATTTTCAGGGCTGAGCAAAGCAGCGTGACTTCCACAGCTGGGATGTGCCGCCCTCCTTTTGAGAATGCTCACAGCTTCTGCTCAAGGTAAACACCTCAGGCTGGAACATCCTGTATTTCACCCTCCGCTGGGACTGGTTTTGCCCAACGACTCAGTTCCCACCGGAGCACCATATAACTTGCCAGACTTTCCAACACGTTCCACAAAGTGCTTTGAGATCCCTTCCAGCTCCCTCTCTGGTCTCCTGCCGTGGTCCAAGAGGCAGATATTAATCTTAACAGCTATATGCTGGCTGGTCCCTGGTTGCCTGAGAGATTCTCCCTGAATTTATTTATTTGGATTTATACAACAGAGCATAAAAAGGAACACTCCTCCCAGACTCCAGGCTCACCAGCCATAAATTACAAGAAACAACTACAATGAAACCACCCACAGTACCTCCCACCCCTGACACGACTGTTTTCCTCCAACACCCGCCTCTGCAGTGGCAGTGTCCGGCTTCTCCACGTTCTCCACAGCATTCCTGCGTGGAGATATCACCTGCAGGTGGCCCAAGGATCGGTGCCTTGGAAAGTCCTGTCCTTGCTCCTTTTTCAGAGCTGCTGGGGGTAGCACTTCTTTAAGAACTGGAAGAAGCAGTTGATGTGGTTTCCAGCGGATAGGATGACTACCTGCCACTTTTCACATGGACAAACCTAGAGGGAATTCACATGGGGCAAGGTTGGCCAGAGAGACCTCAAGAGGTCTTATCCCTGCAGGTCTTCTCCTCCACCTCATCTCTCCAGACACATGGCTAAATAACTCATTCTTGAAAGCCTCTGGTGATGGAGTTTCCACCTCCTCCCACACAAGGAATGCCAGTTCTCGCCCTTGGAAAATGTTTCCCGAAGTCTGACCTCAGTCACCCTTGCCCTTAGCCTAATCACTTCATGTGCTTGCCCCAGCAGACACAGAGGACTGCTTCCTATCTCCTATCCAGCAGAGAAGTCCAACATACTTGAAGGCTGTTATCATGTCTTCCCTCTGTCTTCTCCTCTCTAGACTAAACAACCCCACATTTTTCAGTGCAGGTCATGTTTTCTAGAGCCCCGTTCCTCTTTGTTCTTCTGCTCTGGATCCTTTCCAAGGACTCTGCATCTTTTCTCAAGCGTGGTGCCAAAAGCTGGATTCAATATCCAGCCCAGGCTTTCCTGGAGCTGTGTGGAGCAGATGGATAATGTTGCATGTCTTCCTGCACAGCACTGCAAGCCTGATGTCTGTTCTGCTCTCAAAATCAGAGCACTGCTGACTCCTCTTCAGCCTGTGACACACTGTGCCCTCCTCCAATGCTCCGGAGACCCAGGCAAGGCCTCTTCTTATCAGCAGGGTCCTCTCCAATTGAAGGTTATTTGGCTTTGCTTTACAGCTCTTTTAGCTGCTCGTGCTGAGTTTTGGCAATGTAGGAGCAACCCCTGGAGGTCTGAGTGCCCCAGGGCCATGTTCCTTCTGAGGGAAGGAAGACAACCTATAGCTCTTTAAGTATAATGCCATGAATTCACATTCTTACATTCCTTAAAGCAGCCTGGTCCAGTGGAAGGTGTCCCTGTCCATGGCAGGGGGTTGGAACAAGATGATCTTCAAAGTTCCTTCCAACCCAAACCGTTCTGGGATTCTATGATTTTGCTTCAAAACCCAAAAAGTTTTGACTCAAGAAGGTGAAAATTCTCCTGGGCCTTGTTTCCTTCCCTGGTGCAGCTGCACCCTGATGCCAGAGAGGTGCTGTGGATGCCATGCTGACTTGATTTTTGAGGTCATGCTCATCCAGCATTTTTTTCCACACCATGCCACCACATCTTAAGGGTTACCTTCAGCCCCAGGATGTGAAGACCTCTTGGATCCTGATTGTTCTTCCTTGCAGGCTTCTCCTTGCCTTAGACAGCTGTGAACAACAGAACATGGAAAGAAGAGTGACAGGATGGCCACTGGTGGGTGAAAACCCTGATGTCCAGGCCCAGATGCCCAGACAAGTTCCCAGCTGGGACCAGGAGACACAATGAACTTCATGCACTTGCTGTGCCTGTTTTTAGAGTCCAAGCTGAAGATGTGACAGGGTCCATCAGCTGTAAGTGACCACATGATCTAGAAAATCATAGAATCATCTTTTAGGTTGGAAAATACCTATAAGATCACCTAAACCAATCCATGATCTGATAAAAAGAAGCTTTGTAGGACCACAGGGTAACTTGGGCTGGAAGGAGCATCAGGAGATCTCTAATCCAACCTCTGGGCTCAGCTCAGGTTGCTCAGACCTTTGTCCAGTCATTCACAGAAACTTCCAAGGATGGAGACTACCCAGCCTTTTTGGGTCACCTGTTCCCCAATGGTTGACTGTCCTCATCAAGAAAAAGGTTTTTCTATATATCCAGAAATTATAGTTACAGATTACACTTGGTGTATTCTTTGTGTGCATTTGTCCAGTTCTATAACCCAGACACGGGCCTAAACCAACCGTAAAACCTTAGTTATAGCTCTGCTGATCCTTCTGCCATTGCTTTTATGCAGAGCAGTCACAGAGTGGGCTTTAGTGAGGGATGGGGATGTGCATGGTGCTGTAGGACCCAGCATAAGCAGAAGGATGAAGCAAAGACAGTGCACTGAAGGCATCTGGTGAACCTCAGCTCATGTGTGGGGCTACCCGACAAATGCAGACTTGTGTCTTTGGAGATGATGCCACCTCACTGATGGGTGTTGGTGCATGTTCTTGCCCAGTGGGGTCTGGTCCTGGAGGGGATCTTCAGATATTGGGGCCCTGAGCATCCTAATCTAGTGAGCAACCTAATGTAGTGGGTGGTGTCCTGACCATGGTGGGGGGATTGGAACTCGGTGGTCTTTGCAGCCCCTTCCAAGCCAGCCATCCTGGGATTCTATGATATTGCTGAGATATCAGAAAATATGCAGTCTCAAACAGAGATCCAGGCTGAAGTGGAAGCTGCAGGTGGAGTAACACCATTACAGAGATGTTGGACTCATCCCAAGCCCCAGGAGCTAGGGTCAGAAAAATCAGAATTAAATTGAAGTGGGAAAGAAATCCAAACCAGCCCAGGGTGTGTTCATTCAGGATATTCTTTCTTTAACTCTGCCCTACAGTCAAGAAATAATGACGCAGTTATAACTCGAGCATGGTTATGTTTGTAGCCCTTGATTAGATTCAACTAATTAGATTCAGCAAAGGGTTTTCTTTCTGTCTTCTGTTTTCCTTTATGGCCTTTCAAGTTATGGTGTCATTTTGGGTGGGTGAAGGCTGCCAAGCAGTTAACAAACCAACCAGCAAATTCTCAGAGAGATCATCTTATTCTGCCATGTGCTGTTCCCAGCACAGTGGGGAGGTGGAGCAGGGGCAGAAACAGCTGGACTGTATCCAGGCTTAATGATGGACCCAGGAAAACTGCAGCTGTGAAAGTGCAGGAGAGCTGATTAATTACTTGGGATAGTTTTATTTCAGCAACAGGCTGCTAAGTGATGTTATGATCCATTTTTGGTACCAGAGTCCTAGGCTTGGAGTTCCAGTCCCACTGGATCCAAATGGAGAAACCACCTGACTCTGGCAGACCAAGGTGGAAACTAACAAAAAAAATGTTGTCCATGAAATAGGAAGGAAGGTGGTGCTGTCTCAAGAAAGCCTCTTAATCAAGTGTAGCTGCACTCTGTATTTGAGAGAAAAGCAAAGTTCGGGAGAAAATAAAAACACCTCAGTATTTTGCCATGACTGATCAAAGACATCTGGGAGCTTTAGAAGAAAACCCAGCAAGTTGCTGCAAATGATAAAAAAAGATTAGTGCAGAGCAATTTTCTTGGAAAGAGCCAGGAAACCACAGAATACCAGAGAAAGGGATCCACCCTGAGGTGTCCTGTCCGTATCCGTGACTGACTCCAACAAATCAGAGAACGTTCTGAGTTGGAAGGGACCCACAGGGATCATCGAGGCCAACTCCTGACCCTGCACAGGAGACTCCAACGATCCCACCATGTGCCTGAGCCTTGTCCAAATGCTCCTTGAGCTCTGGCAGGTTTTTGTGACCGCTTCCCTGTGGATCCTGTTCCAGTGCCTGACCACTCTAGTCGAATCTGTTGCAAACTGCACCAGCACAGAGCCCAAAGCCAAGGAAAGTCGGGACACCCCTTGGAAAATTTAGGGCTGATTAATGTCACAACAATAGCTGTCCATGCTAGATCCATAACTCAGCACGGACGGTGGCCATCAGTGTAAGATGAACTCATGATGGGAGGCAGGAACAAGTGGAAGCGACAGAAATTGAGCTTCTTGGTCTCACTGAAAGGTGCAACAGCTACAAGGTCTCACCTGAAGACTCACAGGAAGAAATGTTTGATTTACTGAAAGACCAGCTGAGGGTTTGGAGAATGGACCCCACCAGGATTTCCAGAGGTAGGAGAGAGGCTGAAAAGATGAAGTCAGCAGGAAGCAGAAAGGAGGAGAGAAACCAGCCTTGCCAAGGAAATTCCAGGAGCAGTGATGGCAACAGCAGCACCAGGTCCAGCTCCTCAGCTACTTCTTTAAGATGGGAAAGGAGGAGAAAGGAAGGAAGATGTCCTCAGAAGACAAGGGGAAGGCTTGGCACTGATGGGACCATGGGCTGCCCAGGTTTTGTTGCAGCAGGGTAGCAATGGGGTGTAGGAGGTCCGCAACCCCTGAAACTGTGACACTCACTCAACCCCCAATATATTTTAAAAACCCATTTTCTGTTCTCCATATTTTCTGAGTCTTGAAGGTGACTTCAGGTTTTACGCCTTATTTGAGGAAAGCTTTTAAACACTGATATTCTCAGTCACCTGACTCCAAGAACTGGGATACTACTAACATTGCAATAAAATCCTGCGAGTTGGCAGTTCTGCCCCTCTTCACTCAGAGCAGTCAATATCAGATCTGCATTCCTAATAATATCAGAAAAGTTAAAGCACTACTCCAATATCTTTAGAAGGAAACGCTTCATCCTTCTGCCAAGTATGGACAAGACAGCCCATGCTTTCTCCAACCTGTGCTCCCCTGTGGAAAAACCCTCTCTGCCAAGGCAACAGTCACCACATCAGCTCAGGAAAACCTCCAGCAAGGAACTTGTGCCAACGTGTGCATCTGAAATGGCCCCTCAGGGAGGTAAGACCATTGTCCTGGGTGGTGTCTGCCATGGGTGTGAGAAGTTCTAGATTCCCCCCGGCTCATAGCACATCTCATGACCAGATTAATAAAGATGAAATGGATTTAGGTGCTGGGTCAAAGCCAAGACGCATTATTTGTGGATATGATGTTTTAGTTGCCCCACCCCTGGAAGTGTTCAAGGCCAGGTTGAACAGTTCTAGTCGAAGGTGGCCCTGCCCATGGCAGAGGGTTGGAACTATATGGTCTTTGAGGTCCCTTCCAACCCAAACCATGATGGAATTCCATGATTCTGTGATTTCCACAGCCAGCCTCACTCCCAGCATGGCAAGTTGGCACAGGAGGTTGTCAGTCCCAACACAACAGACAGGAAGAGGTGAAGCTGGTTTTGATAAACTGAGCTGATTTGCCCTGAAAGAGCAGCAAGGGGGATCTCTCGGCCAGGACCAGCCACAGGGGTACCCGAGGGTGCTGCCTGGATCAGAGGGTAATGCAAACAAGAGGGGTCACACATTCTTCTGTGAATCCCTTACCTCCAGCTGGGCTCAGGGAGGAGGTGTCCAGCTTGCCACTGAAAGGAAGGGTGTGTTAGTGCATCATCCCAGCTCCCACATGAGCCATCCCAGAGCCAAACTACAGTTTGATGAATCAATGCTTTGATCCAGCTCTTTGCCTCTCTCCGCATGCAACGAGCGTGATCCGAACAGCGACACACTCACGGCCCTCCAGGGCTGGCCTGGGCAGCTCCTGATAGCGCTGTTTGTACAGCTTCCCGATGGGAACAATGTGGATTTTATTAAATGATCCCATTAATGTTTCTCCGTGTTGTCATTGCAGACTTCAAACGATGATTTATGTTGGCTCGTAGGTCTTTGTCCTCGCGCCGTGAGCAGCATCCAAGGACAAAGTGTTCTGGGATGGGACAGTGGGAGTCCTGCTGCTCCAGCCGTGTCATGGGCTGCTCCCCCCGGGAACAAGGGGGACCTCTGGCCTGCCAGGGACAGTGACACGAGCCACAGGGACACCTGGGACCACGCTCTGTGCTGCAGTGTGGTGTTGGTCTCCCACACGGACGGCTTAGAGGCAGAGCTGCGCAACACTGGGGAACCCACACAACCACGGGCAAGTTTTTCAACCTGTTCAAAGTGGCACAGCTCCTTTCATCCCTGGAAAATTGCACCTGTTTGTCACATGCTGGCTCTTAGCCCTAAGAGTTTCATTCATACTGTTATGCTGTTTTCCCCCCTATTTTGCCATTCTTCCACCCCTGGTTGATTTTATCCCCAAACCAATTTTTCCCATGTTGCACATAAGCTGGTTTTCACCTCAGAAGTGAAGCAAATAATCCACTCACAGAAGAAAATACAGCTTTGGAGTGGAGACTGTCCCCTTTGGGACCTGCAGGCTGCAGATATCCACACCTGGCCAAGGTCAGATGTGGCAACGCCTGGAATGACTGAGCAGTCAGTATGGATGGAGCCAGGATGGGTATATTCCCCAGGCAGTTCTTTACACATACTTTGAGAGGTGTCAAAAATGCAAAGCCCATTCTCTTCAAAGCACTCCCCTCTGCTCAGGTTGTGGGAAGGAAGCAATCCTCAGATATATCTTCCCATACTTAAAAAAACCCAAGGATTTCACTGGCAGCATCACTTTTCCGTGTGTGCCAAAGGGCTTTGCTCTTTAATCTCACCCTGAAGATCCACCAGATGACTTGGTGACTCAGTGTCCCTGCCAGTGGGCAGAGAGCTTGCAGCCCTCAGACTGCCTTTGAGGTGGCCATAAAAACACATCCAGCGACATCCATGGCCACATGCAGGTGTTAAAAATCAGTCAGGAAGGTTTGCAGTGGACCTGCTTTTCATGCAGCTGGGATGGCTGTGTGTCTGCTCCTGACCCTCCTGTTCAAACACAACCTCTGCCCTTGCCTGCAGCATGAGAGCATTTCACCCCCCAGGAGTCCCTCAGGGAAGATCTTGCTCTTTGGGGAACTGTAGTCACGTTAGAGTGGATATTGTGAAGAGCTTCAAACCTCCTCCCTCACACACATGGAAGGTCACTGACACCACTGTAAAGCAGAGCTATTGTCAGCACCTGCACACACCACAGGTTTCTGTGCTCAAACCCAACTACTGAGAACTGCAGGGTGAGGTTGTATAGAGGGTTTGGGGGGAGCTTGTCCAGAATAGCAAAAATGCAGCTCAGTTTCTTGCATATTTTTGCTTTAAAAACCATCACAAGCTGAAAGTAAAAGGCAGAATTAGACCAAACAAAAGCGCATCTTGTTACCATTCACAGGTAAGTCTGAGATCCTGCAGCATTAAGGAGCTTTCCTTGCCCAGCTTTGGAAAGATCACATCTCTGAGTTACAACCTTTCTTGTGCTTCTTATTTTTTCTTTGGCTTATTACTCTCCTCAGACCTTTAGGTTATCAAGCCATCCCCTGGCCAGCCAGGACTTCACATCTATAACACTGCACCAAGCCTCATAGTAAACTCCAGCAGTGGCCAGAGCAGCTCTCCTGGCTCTGGCTTGTGAGGGGGGTTGTCATGATGCACAGCAGGTCACTTTGGAGAGGACAGTCACAAGCACACAACTGCTCTCCTTGCCCTCAGTGCCATCCTCGCAACTGGGTGCAAAATGAAGGGGCAAAATTTGGTAGCAGCAACAGGAAAACCAAACATTGTCATCTTCCCTTCCTGCTCAGGATGAAGGCTGCTGTGCCTACTTTGCAGCACCATTTAAAAGACCATCAAACCAGCAGATTTCTTGCCACTCCAATGGGAATTGGTGGTACAAAAACCCAAGTCTCAGATGCCCACATGGATCTGGCTGAGTGGAGATGAACCATGGAATCCCAGAATGGTTTGAGTCAGAAGGGACCTTAAAGTCCATCTCACTCCAACCCCTGCCATGGGCAGGGACAACTTCCACTAGCCCAGGTTGCTCCAAGTCCCATCCAACCTGGCCTTGGACACTTCCAGGGATGGGGCAGCCACAGCTTCTCTGGGCTACCAATTCCAAGGGCTGTATCCCAAAGGGTCACGGAGGTGTCCACACGCACTTTGCAGGTGAACTCCTCACTTGGGCATGGAGATGAGCTCTCCTCCATAGGGTTTTGCAGGAAAATGTTTCCCTCAAGCATAACAGGGGAATATAGTACTAGATATATTACTGTGGGCTAGCAAAACCCCTAAAATAGTAAAATACAGCTGAAGGGGAAGATTATATTGGGAAGGGAATCATATGGCTGGCTGGGAAACGCAGGGCTTTGAAAAGGGATGGGGCGGGACAGGAAGAACATTCCTTTCTCACTACAAACGCCTTGAGCCACTTGGGAAACATCGGCGAGGGCCGCCCGCTCACACCCTGGGGCCGGCAGGGACGGTCCCGCTCGCCGGCAGATGCTGCGCCGCGGGGCCCCGCAGGCTCATCCGAGACCACCACCGGAGAGGGAGAGGGATGAGGTGCCCGGAAAGAGGCAGCCTGAGCCGCAGATGCTCCAGCTGGAAATGCCCTGGGTGCAGGTGGCAGCACGCAGCGGGATCACCTTGTCTGCAGCTCCGAGCTGCGCGCATGGAAAAGGTGGGAGAGGGGAGCGTGTTGCTGCAGGAGCGTGTTTTGCATTTCCATGCGGTGTTCACTTCCCTCTTTCCTGGGAAGATGGGGAGGAGTGCGGTTGCTTCGTGCTTTCACCTCAGACAGGGTTATACGCTGGAGCACAGAGGGTTGGCACCAACCTCAGGGCAGGTCTCCTTTCCACCACCCTGTCCCTCATCCCCCTGGCACTGCCTCTTCTCTGTTGTGCTTTTTAATAAGGTTGTCTATTCTTCCCCGCATTTCTGAATTATTGTCAAGAACGGGGTTTGTGGATACATGGAAGTGAAGAATTAAACGCTTCCTGTGCATCTCCATGATCACAAAGCCATCACTGGGGATGTCAAGGCCAGCCCAAATGACCATGAGAGAGTAACAGCTGCTGAATCAGCCCCTGCTCCCTGCATAACCCTTACACTGACTTCTACAGACACCCAAAGCAGGGGCCCAGCGCTGCTCCCACATTGTTGCATTCAGTGCCACCAAAACTGGCGCCAGGGTAGACCCATCCTGCAGTGGGTTCTTTTTTGTTCTTATTTACAGAGGGCTGGCTCTTCCTTTTGATAATTATCAGCCACCCTTTGAAGTCATTTGCCTCCGCACATGTTTGCTGCTGCTTTGAGACATGTTTTTGTCCCAAAGTGCTGAGGACACCCATGAAGAATCACAGCAGGGAAGCAATCCTGCTGCCTCCTCCCTGGCACAAACGCACACGGGAAAGGTCTCTACTCCTTCCCAAACTGGGACTAAATTTCCAAGTGACAACAGAACTTGCCTCCTGCAGGTGCAATATTGAGTGAGCTCTTCTGGTAGAGAAATTCTTAATGTCCTGAAGCCAAGGAGACCCTGAGGGGGACAAAAAGCCTGATTGCAGCAGCGATGGTAGCAGGGTTTCATGGATCAACACCACCTGGGACCAGGCTGGGTCCAGCATCCCCAGAGCTCAGCCTTTCCAATGCCTGGAAAAAGCCACTGCAGAAGGTGCAGCAACCCCCAGTGGGGATGCAGGCAGAGCACATCTCAACCTTGGCAGGCAACAGGTAGGGAGCAGAATTTCCCCCTTTCTTTTCTCTTCTCAATGAGAAAGGAAGATTCTCAGAGCTGCTTGGAGAGGTGTGGTAGTTTAAATCAACAGTTTGCTGCTAGCACTGCAGAAACCTGCCCTGCATATTACCTGGACAACAAACTGTGCTCTGAGAAAGAAAGGCCTGTTTATAAAAGCTCCTCTTGACATTCACCTCCTCAAACATAGCAAAACATGTGCTAGAAATAGATGCATGAATGATTGAGTCTGTTTTGAGTCTCCTCTCTTCAACAACCAAGGAAATCCCTATGTACAAACATTTAAACTGGAACATCTGGAGCGCAGTAATTTTATCTTGAAGATCCACATCAAACAAACCTGCAGATCAGCCCAAGAAGATATACAAATACTTCCCCAAGGAGACCCCAGTCTTACCACTCAGGTGCCAGGAGACCTGTGATTTAAAAGAAAGATAATTCAGCATCTCTTTATCCACGCCTGACAAGTATTCCTTCAGAGGGCATTAGCATGAAATTATCGCTCTTAATCAAACCCAAAGTAAAAGAGATTTGTTTCAATTATTTGATGCAGGCCTTGAAATACCTGCTTTTAAATTTATAGCCCAGAGAACCCCATGCATCACTTGCAGGCAGAACTTTACCCGAGAAATTTCACTTCGGTTACACTTTTTCTGTGCAGCTGAGCCGCTAAAATAAGCACCCGGCCATATATAGCACAGTACGTTGGCACTCACAGCAGTGGGGAACGACTGGATTCAATTTTCCATGGAAGATGACAATTAAAATTGCTTTCTTTGGTATATCCCATCCTTTCTGTTGTTTTTTCTGTGCTCTCCAAGAGCAGAGTAAATTTAGGACTCCGAGCTCCTTTTCCTTCAAAATCTCACTTCCAGTTTCCATCTTATTAAAGACATGACTTAACTTTAATGTGTGTAACATAAACGGTATCGTAAAGAGGAAGAATTAAAACAGCATGGGAACACTGGTAGTTTAAAGAGGGGGGGAACGGCACAGCTTACTTCCTTTTGGGTTGTTGTTGTTTATCCAGTGGATAAACCTTGGTGTTCCCGCTCCTACCGAATGCTCCGTCTGCCTTGCAATAATTGGGAATTCCACGTTTTGCAAAGCTATTCCATTATATCCACAAATAATCCATCTTGTCAAGTCCATCTCGTCCGTCGAAGATAAAGTTGGAGCTGAGTCACTGCAGACATCTGGAGAAGGTTCATTACTTGTAATTGCGAGCCCCTCTGTTAATGCACCCCATGAGAAAGGAGCTGACAGGCTGCATATTTCTGCAAACTGTTCCCAGAAAGAACCAATTTCCTGACTTCCATGTGGTGTCAATAATATAGGCATGAGATGGAGCAGTGCTTATGAAATATTAAATCTGCTTACAGGACCCAGCTATAAGCAAATTCAGACCACCTGGGAGATGGAGGTTTGCACTGGGTATGTAGAGTTTGGCACTCACCTGGTACATGAGACCGATGGGTTTTAATCTCCACATTTTGGCTTATTTACCACAAAACTTCCTGACAGTAGTGGAGGGGGGAGGGAAGAAAAAGGCAGAGGGTGGAGGGGGTAAAACACATTTCTTCACGTTTAGGACTCAAACCTTTCAAATCACTGACATTATTAAATTTACTATCACAAGCAGCCAGAGATCTTATTATTCATCGTCAGAAAAAAAAAAAAAAAAAAAGGCTGATATTTCATGGCTTTGGAGTTAGATCATTTTGGTTCATGCCAATGAAAACAAAGCATTAGTGTTTTGATGTTTCAGTATAATGATTTAATTCTCTCATTGATATTAGAACCCAGAAACACAACAAACACGAAGACCCCTTCAAAATCCTTGAGTCGGAGCAAAGGCTCTTAAATCACTTCAGCACTCCGACCTCCCGTTTCACAGCGTGTATTTTATGCCAGGGACTCTGGAAAGGGGGGATCCTTCCCAAACGTGCAGCATGACAGTGCTAACCTGCTTTTGGAGAGCTCGCCTGTGTAAATTGAAAAACATCTGGGCTCTTTTTGCTGGCAAAAGCGGCGGTTCTTTGACCTCAGAGCAGAGCCGTCGACTTGAGCTCCAAATGGAGCCTTTTCAACAATTCACCCTCGGTTTTCCACTCTCTGGGTGCTGCTCCCCAGGAGGAAAACCAGCACTCTGGGAGCAGGCAGACACATGGAGCCATGGGGAGAAAGCAATTTTAAAGGCATTAGTCCACCACCTATGTTTTACTCCCCAGTGTTCAGGGCTGGGGATAAGGAGTGGTCTACAGTTTTTCTAGTATGAAATAAAAGAGTTTTCCTCCAAGAAAGATGAAGGGAAGAAGCAGGGGAGAAACAGAATTTCAGTAGAACAAAAGAAAGATGCCACCAAGCCTAATGGGGACATTTTTGCTCTGTGTTGCATAGAATATCATAAAATCTTAAAATCAAAATCACAGAATGGTTTGGGTTGGAAGGGACTTGAGAGACTATCTTGTTCCAACCCCCTGCCATGGGCAGGGACACATTCTACTAGCCCAGGTTGCTCCAAGCCCCATCCAAGCTGGCACTAGACACTTCCAGGGATGTGGCAGCCACAGCCTGTGCCAGAGCCTCACCACCCTCACAGGGAACAATTTCTTCCCAAAACCTAATCTAACCCTGCCCTCTGTCATTGTGAAGCCAAAACCAGAGGTAAGACATCACATGGGACTTATTAGCAACACCTGCCAGGAGGAGAAACTGTCCAAAATGATGGGGACAGGACCCAGAGGTGGTGGAAGGTTGGAGATGCACATGGTACTTCAGTCCAAGAGCTCAGGGATGCAGGGTCAGGCCAGGCTGGCATCTGTGCACCAGCTATGCCACATCCACCCCATTCCAGGGGGCAGCAGGACCACCCCCTTCCCAATGCTGAGCCTCTCTGCTGGGCACAGCACAGTACATGGGGATTTGGGTGCGCATAAGCCTTCGCACCTATTTATTTCATGCACAGGGAAGGGGCTATTTTTGGTTTCCAGTCTCTGCTGCAGCCTGTATCTGTCAGTGGGACGTGATAGACGGCGCTGTGTGACAGCTCTGCTCCCCCACACGGCAGGAATGTCTCTGGTTTTCTCTCCTCTGGACCATGTCGGAGCTGAGAACATCCAGCTGGGCCAGCTCGAGGCACAGGAAAATCAGGCAGTTGCCCAAAGCCTCTCTGCCTGTGCCAGAGGGCTGCAACACCAGTGGGCTCCTTCCAGTGAGGGAGGGCTGGGAATGTGCATCCTGCACCAGCAGCCACCCGGGCAGCACGCTGGGACATCCTCCTGCTCCCCGTCCTTGCCCTGATTCTCCTTCTGAAGACCAACAGGGATAGGTGACAAAGCTCTGAGCTGGATTTGTCCCTTGCCATGCCACTTAGACCTAAAGGTCGGATGCTGCAAGGTGGTTTTTGGGAGTTTTCTCCTGTGTCCATGTCCTGCATTTTCCTCTCATAGGTCCTGTCTGGATGAAAAGCGTAGTTTTTCCCTGAGGACACTTCACTGGCCATCAGGTGCTTGTGATGATCAAGGCTAAAATGTCTCCTACATCACTTAGGCTGAGCCTGGGGTTTGGCTGTATTTTTGGCCTGGTACAGTTGGTGCAGGTCTTTGTCCACCCCCTGCCTCTGTCTGCGCTGAGTCCTGTGCAGAGGGGCAGCGTCACTTGGGCTCAAGGAGATACTGAAGTAACTACCTGCAATTCTGTAGTCACTGGGATGCTTCTCTTCCTCCCTGGATTTCCATGGAGACACTGCTGGCATCATCCAAGACCTGCAGAGAATGGCACTTGCTGGGGTTTATCTGTTGAAGTCTCCACATTTTCCACATTGACCACTTCAATCCGGATGACCGAAGAGTTGCCAAAAACTGGATTTGTTTCTTTACTTGGCTTCACCTTCTTGCCACCACATCTTTCCAGCAGGACACAAGTGGTTGTCACAGCCCTGCCTACAGCCCATCGCTGTCTCTGCCCAACCTCTCTGCAGGCACCTCAAAACCAAACACTTCTGCACCAAACAGTATCCAAGCTGACAATGCCTCCTGCTCCAGACCAGCATCAGTGCCTGAAGTCTGGAATGGATGCAACAAACTCATGGAAATAGTCTTTCCCAGCCTGTATCAAGCTGAAGATGAAAACACAGATGCATGCTTTTGTCTCCTTTTTGTGTTTTTAAAATCAAAACAACAATGAGCAAGCAGAGCTGCTTTTACCTGTTGGGGCAGATATGGCCATGGTCTCTGCCAGCTTCTGTGTCTGTGCAGTGCCTGTCTCCCACCTGCTACTGGCCACTGAAGGATCTGAGCCTGTGACTCCCACACCTCCAAATCTCCAAAAGGAGATTCAACATTTACATCTCAATGCAGAAGCCCCACTCTGTCAATGTCTAATCTTTCATGCTTCTCCTGCAATGAGTGTCCTGCACTACCCTAACAAGATGAATTAAAAACGCTAATAAAATAAATGAGAAAGGTCTTTTGTGTTCCTCAAAATGATAATAAAAAAAGACTCAGTTTTAATGAAGGTTGGAATCTGCTGCTTCTGAGAGCAAAGGTTCATAGTTGGAATAAGGAGTGTCAGCCCTGCTGTTTCTACTGGGAGGCCACATGTCATGCCCCTCTGTGGTCCTTCATGTCCATGTTTCCACAGACAACTGTCCCTGCACAGCCCAATAAAGGGGTTAAGAAAGCAGCAGTGGCTCCCAACACATGCAAAGGTTTGTGCCTGAGCTGCTCCCTGAGCCTCCAAAAGGCTCAACCCAGAGCAGAATCTCTCCTCTGAAGTGCCCTGAGCTCTGTGGCAACCCCATCACTATTCCCTGCTGGGCTCAGTATCCCCATCTTGCATTAACAGAGCAGGACTGTGTTTTGGCAGAGGGTTTGTGATACCTCTGGCTGCTCTGCCTGGCTGCCCATCCCGCCTCCAGTGCTGTAATTCCCAAATCCCTCCAATTCTGGCCCTGTCCTTCCTGGGGCTGAGCATAAAAGTAGTGCAGGAAAAAAGCAGAGACACGCAGCACAGAATCTCACCAGTCATGTATCACCTGAGCAACAAGAGCTTGGCAACAGGCTGTTATCTTTAGCAGAAAGCAGCTGAAGAAAGGAGACACCAGTTCACCAACCCCAGGTCACCTCCCTGGTGACCATTTATCGGTGTCTGCAGCTCTCCAGGTGCTCAGGGAATAGGGATACTCCTCACCACCTGTGGATCATCTTACCCACCCACCCCAAAGCACAGTCAGCTGCGTGCTGCTGCCCACCAGGACATGCTGAGACACATGGTGGGATTGTTGGGGTGTCCCGTGCAGGGTCTGGGATTGGACTTGATCATCCAGCTCAGGATGATTCTAAGGCTTTGTCCAGCCAAGGTTTGAGATGGGTCTGACTCTGAACCTTCCTGATTTTTACCCCAAAATATGCCTTTCCTCTGCCCACCCTCCCAGTGCAGGGAACTTGTTACATCAACCCCAGCGCCTCTGCTTGTGTCTGACAGATCAGGGTGACCTTTTCAACATATTTTCTGGAGAATTACAAAGCATTATCTGAGAGAAAAAGAAACAGCCTAAACCAAAGCAATTTGGGTAATGATGGCCTTTTGTTCCAGTTTACCCCGCATCAAACTCCATAGATGGCAACTCTGAACGTTTCCCAGACCTTCACAGTAGACCTTGGAACTGTCTCCCTGATTTATTGGTTGTTTCACAACACATGCATTTCTCCTATAGAATCCCAGTGTTTTGCTTATAAGCCGTATTATAACTGTGAATCAATCTTCTTTATTTGAACATTTAGGACAGATTCACACATCATTTTACCATTAGCTAGAATAGACTCAGCCTCACAGATCTTTCAGGATTCAAGCCTGGCTGTGTTGTTTCAGTTCTTTGCTGTTGCCTGTGTTGTGTGAAAAAAAAAACCCACACCAGTCTTTGGGGCTTTCTGTTGCAGCTTGAAGAAGAACACAGGTTGTTTCATCACTGGTTGTGAGACATGTGTTACCCGGCTCATTAATTCACAACAGTTCTTGTTTTCTCTGCCTTTTTCATGCTGATCTGATACATTTGTGAAGTCCAGGGTTGTACTGCAAGTGATTAATGCTGCAGTGAAGTCTAATAAACTGAGATTCCAACAAAAAAAAAAGTGTGAAAAATGTAATCTCTAATGTTCTGAAAGCTCACATATGACAAAACCCATAAATCACCCCAGAAAGCAGTCATTATGGCGAGTTACTAACTGGATTATACAGCTGCATTTGTCATAATTTCCCATTACGTAGAGAATAAACCTATCAGGCTGATTTATGGCAGAGGGCTCCACAATATGGGAACTGGGACCTGGGCTGTTCTGTGGCAAACGAAAAGAAATGTTGTGTCTACTCAAGTGCCGAATGGAACATGAAGGGGGGGAGATCACTGTCATTTGGAGGCACTGATCCAGGGCCAAAGACTTCAGAGAGGACTCAGGCCCATGGGATGGCAGGAAGAGCATCCACCAACCTGCCCCAACACAACCACCATCATCAGAATGTGCTCTCTGCAAGTGGGAGGAAGAGAAAAGATGGGAGGTCTTTTGTGGGGGACCAAAGTTGGTCATAGAGAAATCATAGAATCCTAGAATGGTTTGGGTTGGAAAGAACCTTAAAAACCATCTTATTCCAACCCCCTGCCATGGGCAGGGACACCTCCCACTATCCCAGATTCCTCCAAGCCCTGTTCAACCTGGCCTTGGACACTTCCAGGGATGGGGCAGCCACAGCTTCTCTGGGCAACCTGTGCCAGGGCCTGCCCACCTTCAAAGGGAAGAATTGTTTCCTAACATTAATCTAAGCCTGTTCCCTTTTCAGTTTGAAGCCATTGCCCCTTCTCCTGTCACTCCAGTTCCTCTCCAGCTTCCCTGTAGGCCCCTTCAGATACTGGAAGGCTGCTATAAGGTGTCCACACAACCTTTTCTTCTCAAGCTGAACAGCTCCAATTTTCTCAGCCAGTCTTCAAAGGAGTCTTCATAACTTCAGACTGTGGAAGAGAATTTGGCCAGCTCAAAGAAATGGCCTCATGTACAAGGACAGGCTCTGTTTCCTGCAGCAGTGAGTACTGGATCTTTTGGGGCACCTGTGCTGCTCCCTGGAGAAGAAGTGCCTTGACCACTTCATCATAGGCAGCAAGAGTGGTCCAGTGGACATCAGCTTGTCCCCTGACTACTGAAGGTTTGAACCTCCCAGCCTCTTCCAGCACCTGCCACACGATCCAGCCCACAGAGAGGCCCTGCAGGTGAACACTGGTCTGAAACATTGGCTCAAAGGTCTCCTGCATGTGGCCAAAGAGGTGCTCAGAATTGTGCTTGTGGGGTTCACACCTCATCAGAGACACTGCCTATATTTTAACTGCAGTTCATTTGTATATGCAGTTAGTCCCTTTATACCCAGCAATCCTGAACCCGCTCAGAAACCCTTAACCCTCCCCAGGGACCTGGTGCCACCTCCCTGGGCTCGCTGCATGCACACAAGGGGCTGCTGTGGCAGCACTGGGAATTGCTGCTGCACCTTTCCTGCACAGCTGAAGGGGCTGTGGAAGGACCAGAGACTCCTGTTCCCAGCCGGACACGGACTGGCCTCCCTTTTCCAGAGTCCATCCCCTCTGGGAGCTGTACTTGGAGCAGAGTTGCCAATAAATGTGGTGACTGAACAAAGGTTCTGCCTGTGAGTGTCCATGCCCTGCTGTGTCGGGATCACAGGCAGAGGGTGAGGCTGCACATCTGCTGCGGAGTCGGGGAGCATTTTGCAGCAGAACCGCTGCTCTGGTGGGCTCTGGTTTCCCTGCTGCTGGAACTAAGGCTCCCCCACGTGTCTCTGCTCCTGCCTTGGGGCAATTGGAAAAATCTGTCCCCCCCAGAGCTGTGCACACCAGGAGGTGAATCGTCCTGTGCAGCAGATGGAGCAGACAACCCCGACCGAGAGCTGTGTGGCCTGCAGAGCCGTGCTGGCAAATGTCTTCAGCTGGGGCAGCTCTGGGCCCTTCCTCTAGTCCTTGTCCTGCTCTTTGGGCTCTGCTCGTGCCTCCAGAACAGCAGCTGTCAGGATGCCAGCAGCAGTTAGAAGGAGAGATCCAGCAGTGACATGGAGCTGGAGGAGGAAGAGGAGGAAATGCTGAGGGCAGGAAGAGGAAGGAACTGAAGAAGGTCCCTACGATGATGGCAATTTTGGCATGGCTTTTGTAAAGCACCTCCAGAGTTCGGTACAGGACCTCCACAAGAAATGCACGGGGGTGGAGGACCTGGTGGGCACTTCCTCCATGTTCACAGGGGGCTCTTCTGGAATGATGTCTCCCTGGTGCTGCAGCAGCCACCGAGGTGGGCAGTGCCTTAGAAGGATGGACAGTGCTCTCTGCCCCATCTTTGTGCCCCTGCATCCTTTCTTTGGGACACAACTTCCACCTTGATTTAGGTACTGTGGAGCAGAAGCCAACAAGACACTCCTTCACCCACACCGAGCTGGAGTGTCCCTGTGTGAGGGAATGGCAGCTGGAGAACATGATGTGCTTCCTCCCTGAGGCTGCACTGAGTCAAAACCCCATCCCAGGTCATGGAGCTGCTCTGCTCCCACTGCTGCAAACTCCGGGCATTGTGTGGACATCAAGCAGGGAGAAAGGCCATTCAAACATCTTCCCGAGGGTTTGGTAGGCAAGGCTGCCTTCACTGGCTTTTATTTTCTCTCACACAGGATTGATCTTCTCAAGTCACATTAGCTCATCTCCGGGTCCATGAGCTTGGGTGAAGACGAAAGGCAGGGCTGGCCTGGCAGTGATGCCTCTGGTGCCGGTGGCATGGCAGGCCGTGTCACAGTGGGGGCAGCTATAAAAGGGCACGGCGGGTGACGCTGCCCAGACCAGCCTGGGGGCACGTCGGGCTGGACGAGGCTGCTGTGTGTGCTGCGGGCCATGGATGTGACAATAGTCCTGGCCTTGCTGGTGCAAAGCCTCCTGCAGTACCCGCAGGGGGTGGGCC
Organism: Acropternis orthonyx; assembly: GCA_035583155.1. NCBI lineage: Eukaryota > Metazoa > Chordata > Aves > Passeriformes > Rhinocryptidae > Acropternis > Acropternis orthonyx. The sequence goes on from JAWWEU010000158.1 coordinate 62,240,158, forward strand.
ACGGGCTGGACGCGGACACACGTCTGCGCATGG
>JAWWEU010000158.1:62240290-62268235 GCA_035583155.1 Acropternis orthonyx
TCCATTTGCCACGGCCGAGTGAGCTTGGACAGTGACAGTGAAATCCTCGGGACTGTCTAACAGCACCCAGTACTAACCAGGGCTGACTCTGCTGAGCATCCGAGATCTGATGGGATCGGATGGCAGGGAGGCATTTAACTGCCATGGGGACGGTCCCACTGAGGACTTGAACTCGGGCCCTTGGGATTCAGAGTCCAGAGTGCTAACCATTATGCCACGGGACTGCCCCTAGTTAGTTCATTGATCCCCAATAAATCTATAAGTAGTTAAGGTGTAGTTTGTTCATGGATCCCCAACAAACCTATAAGAAGGTGAGGTATAGTTAGTGCTTAGGTCCCCAACAAACCTCTAAGTAGTAAAGGTGTAGGTAGTTCATTGATCCCAAATAAATCTATAAGTAGTTAAGGTGTAGTTCATTCACGGATCCCCAACAAACCCATAAGATGTTTGTACTTAGTACCTTTTTCCCAACATATCCATAAGTAGTTAACACATAGGCAGTGTATTGATCCTGATTAAACCCGAACCTTCTTTCCTGTTGTTTCAACAAAATTCACTGTTCCCGAATCTGCACTGTGCAACTTCTTCTTGTGCTCTCCCAGACCTACAGACCTCAATTGGTTCTAAGCAAAATTGAAGCTTTTTGGCACCGAGCTCCTCTTATCTCAGATGAATAGCTGGAACTGGAACAGGGAGGTTTATTTTCCGTCCCATTTCTCTCCCTTGAATGTCTCTAAAACCCTTAACCCTCTCCAGGGACCTGGTGCCACCTCCCTGGGCTCACTGCATGCACACAAGGGGCTGTTGTGGCAGCACTGGGAATTGCTGCTGCACCTTTCCTGCCCAGCTGAAGGGGCTGTGGAAGGAGCCTGGAACCAGAGACTCCTGTTTCCAGCTGGACAGGGACTGGCCTCCCTTTTCCAGAGAGTCTGTCCCCGCTGGGAGCTGCACCTGGAGCAGAGTTGCCAATAAATGTGGTGCCTGAGCAAATGCTGTGTCTGGGGGTGTGAGCATGGAGGCTGTGAGAGAGCAGCGTGATGGGGATGGCTCCAACATCCAGGTGGGAATGGGGGCAAACAGGGCCAGCTCTCTGTGGGTGGGACAGCCACAGCTACAGCCCAGGCCCCGGAGCCTCAGCCAGCCCTGGGCCAGCCCAAAAGGGCGGTGGCTGAACCCATGGGCTGCCCCAAAATGGGCATGGACCCACGGGCTGCCCTGAAATGGAGGTCGGACCCACAGCCTGTCCCACAATGACGGACTGACCCACGGCCAGCTCTGAAAGGGCAGTGACCGACCCCTGCAGAGCTGAAGCCTCTAAATGGTGACCAAGGAACCGTGTGGGCCCCGTGGGGAACATCAAAGTGCAGCCACACCAGGGGAGGCCCCATTGCGGCAGGGCAGACAAAGGGACACTGACACGGGGGTCGAGTGGCTGCTCCGCTGCCATTGCTCTGCCAGATTCCTGCTCGTGACCACTGAAAATGGTGCTCAACACTCAGAGCTGTGCTCGTGGGGCTCACACCTCATTCACTCTATATTCACTGTACATACATCACTGTATGTATTTACACTCTGTGGTTAGTGCATTTATCCCTCGCCATCCTGTCCCTGCCTTCCTGTTGCTCCAAGAAGCTGTCCCAGAATCTGTATCATTCCTTCCTGTGCTGGTGCAATCCTGCAATCAGCTGGCGGTCTCCTGCTGTGTGCAGCACAGATAGGAATCAACAAACAAACTTCACCAGCATCGGCATTTATTTGGCGGCTCCTGAACGTTTCAAGCGATTTCAGAGCTGGGTGCATCAGGCTGTCTCCACAAGCTGCCCCCACCCCACAACAACGCACAGGCAGGAGAAGGGAGAGGTTGTTCATGTCCCCTGTTTCAATTAAACCTCTCAGGGGGTGGTAGCATGGACACATAGCTCAGAGCAGCAGTGTGAGCTCCTCCTCGCCTCGGGTCGCTGCTGGAGGGCAGGCAGTGGAGGGTCTGACATTTGCTCTGAAGGAACTGCAGCCCTGGATTTTCCTGCTGAGGTCTTGCAGGACCTTGAGTAGGTCTCCGTGGCCTCCTCAGCTCCTCACCTGTGAAATGGGTGACTGCTGTTTGTGACCCACCCAAAGGAACCCACAGTTACCCTGTTCAGCTGCTGAGATTCTCTCTCTGGAGCCCTCAGAGCAGCAGGGAACTTTGGGGGTGGGATTTTGGTGTTGTGTTTTTTTCACGTGGAGCAGCTAAATTCTTCCACCTCAAAAGCTCTCCATGATCCTCCCCTCAAAGGCTAAGGAGCCAGAGAAGGGAGGAAACCTGAACAAACGCTTTTGGCTTTTTTTGGTTGTGGAGAATCAAAAGCAGTTTGTGGGTTGTGGGAGGAAGGAGCTGAGGGGCCAGAGGAAAGCAGGAGCTCAGCAGGCAGAGGACAGATGCCCAGAGCTCTTCCACTCTGCTGACAGTCTCCCACCATGGTCTCAACAGACTTTTCAAACATCCCAGACAGAACCCAAAGCATGCCAGAAATGAGGCTGTGTTTGTCCCCAAGGGGATTTCTGGTTGCTGCTGGTGTGCAACAGGTATAGAACCACAGAATCCCAGAATGGTTTGGGTTGAAGAGACCTTTAAGACCATCTCATTCCAAAACTCCCCATGGGCAGGGACACCTTCCACTAGGCCCAATGCAATGGAAAAAGCAGTGACCATAAAGGTGATGGGGATCCCAGACATGAGGCTCAGTCCTCACTCACCCATGGGCCAGGTTGCCAGATATTGGGTGAAATGGAACAACACACATTTTTGGTTATTTATGGAAAACTCCATGTGTGTTACACCTTCTGAAGGCAGAAGAGGTATGAAGGGACTCAAAAGACAACTGGGCAAAGGGGGATGGAAGTGAGACCTCTGAAAAACTAGGAGAGGGTCTTTCAAGAGCTCACATTGTTTGTGCAGCAACAGGTCAGCGTAACCTGAGCAAAGCAGCTAATCTCTGCGACACCTGGAAGGCGACTTGCAAGGTGTTATCGCTGAGAAATATTTTGATCTACCAGGTGGGAGCAAAATGAAGTGATGCCACTTGTTTCTCAGGAGACTTCTCCACTCCGAGCTCTCCTGGCCCACCTGAGCTCAGGTGCCACATGCAGCTCTTGTCTCAGATTCCCACCCCAGCAAAGCACCTGTGGAGATGAAATCTACCTTGAAAAACAACTGAGGAAAAAAAATCAAATGGAAGAAGAAACTTTCTTTTGTGGCAGGCACAGAGGTTTGGCCAGACAGCAGAGCCCTCTTCAGTCCAGTGATGGGTAGTGAAGAACTGGTTGAACCAACGTGACCTTGCAGGCTCTGGCAAATTCCCAGCTGGGCCAAACTGGGATTTTTCAAGTGCTTGGGTATAGCAGGCACCAGTGTCTTCAGGACAAATGCACCCACTCACTGTAGGTAGAAGACAAGGACCTGTCAAAATCAGAGAGTGGGAAATGCATCATATCAAAAATCACAAATCACAGTTCTAGGAGGAAAAATTTTTTCACAGAGAAATCTTGGGGTGGAGAAGCAAAAAGAAAGGGGAAAGGGAGGGAACTCACATTCTGAAGCTAATAAATATTTTTTTTTCAAAAAATAAAGGGATTTAACAAAACATGTCATCATATGACAAGGTAGTTTTTCTTGCAAGCAGGTGCACTGCAGTTTTAGAAATATTAAATCTTAAGAGGTTTGCATTGCACAATAGATGGCAGCCAGAAAGCATGTTGATGTTTTTTGGCAGTGTTTCAGATGTCATGGTATTCTTTTATTTTTTTTCTTTAAAGCTTCCATCAGCAGGAGGGAAGGCCGTGCCAAGGAAAAGGAATCAAATCTGGATGCAGCAAGACTCGCATTGAGGCTCCCTGCCAGATGCTACAGGGCCAAATCGGAAACAACCACATTGAGCTCATTATGAAAACTGCATAATCAAAAGCCTGCAAAAAGGCAAAAAGAAAAAATTAATCTGTTTAATACTTAGCTAAATTCTCAACTGTTGAACTAGATTTGAGGAAAAATTCATCATAATCCCCTCTTCCTGTTGAGAAATTCCTCCTTGTTCATGAGATGTCCATGAGATGGCAGGAGTGCACTCTGCTCCGAAGGCTGGAGGGACCGTGACACCGGTGCTGCTTCCACGCCGGGAACCTCGCTCCGGATATGGGCACTGCTGCGAAAACACTCATTTATCTTTCTATTCATTGCTGCTGGAAAGAGATGGGAAAGTGGCATGAATGGGTACATCTTCAGGCAAGAAATCAACCAGTCCAGTTTCCCGGGGATGGGAATGACTCTCTTTCATAGAATGGTTTAGATTGGAAGGAATGTTAAAGTTTATCTCATTCCAACCCTCTGCCCTGGTCAGGGACACTCTACACTGAACCAGTGTAAAGCTCCAAGCTCCATCCAGCCTCTTGCTTTCAGCAGCCTCTTGCTTTGGGTGACATAACCCTGCTCACTGCAGACCTCGGATCTACAAGCTCATCCCATGCTGTGCACAGGAATTTGGGAAGGGGCACTGCAAAGCTGAAAGAGTGCGAAGAGCAAAGGACCAGGGAGAAATCTGGAGGCTGGAATTCAGAAATCACAGCCCCAGCATTTATGGAAACATGACTATGAAAACAACCCCTCGGGGATGTCCCACTTTTCAGCTCTGTTTATGATCCCGAGTTCTCCACACAACTGGGGCACAGCTGTGAGCCCGCCCCTGGTTAGGCAGGACCCATGGCAGCCCAGCCTCTGTGGGCCAGGCCAAGGGATGGGCTGGCAGTTGTGCAAGTGCTTCCCTCAGCCAGGCTGCAGAAGCAGCATCCCAACAGGACACTGATGCTCATGCCTGAAAAGAGCTCAGTTGCCCCAACAGCTTCAAGAGAGCAGGTTGCATGAAGAAGCTGCTCTTTGCAAGCTCAAGGAGTATTGAAACCAGGAGATCGTCCAAGTTTTTATTCACTGTTTTGCCAAATCTATGCTACCAGGGCAGGGAAGCAAAAAGGAGCATAGAATCATGGAATGGTTTGGGTTTGAAGGGACCTTAAAAATCACAGAGTTCCAACTGCACTGCCTTGAAGAACTCCAACAGTCTCACACTCACTCCTCTCTAGCAGAGGGTATAACTGGGACATGACAGCCCACACCTCTTCCTACTCATCCTCTCACTGCATCTGCAGTGCGGGAGGCCTGAGGAGATGCTGAGGGAGACCCCAAAGGCTCAGAAGATCTGTATATTTTAGCAGAGAAAAGGCCCATTCCCTTTCCAGTGGCCCATCCCCCAGCAGGCACTACCCAGCAAGCTGGGCATTCCCAGGGACATCCCTGGAGCCTGCAAACAGCTGTGCTGCAGGGACACGCTGCCCTCTGCAAGGAGCAAGGGATAATGTTGGTTAACTTTTCTCAATGTCTCCTTTCATCTTCTTGTAGATGTGGCACTTGGGGACATTGGGTTAGTGGTGGCCTTGGCAGTGCTAGGGGAACGGTTGGACTCCGCGATCTCATAAGGCTTTTCCAGCCTAAATGATTCTGTGATTATTTATCCACCTCCTGGCTTTCAGGCTTTGCAGTTTACGATCCCTAATGTGATCCAAAAGATCACTTTCCTGTTTTTTGAATTCCCTCTTTATACTGCATGGGACATCAATTGGTACCCCAGCTCCTGGCTGCAGAAGCAGCTCCGTATCGAGACACACAGACCCAGTGCATCACATTGCACAGGTGAATCATCTCCAGAAGATGATGTTTGCCTGCATCCATGGACAGTTGGCTTCCTGCCTGTAGATAATGCTCAAAAGGCAGTGGGACAGGAGCAGTGTGAATTCATCAGCGTATGACTTGATTAGGAAGAAATCCTTCCTTGCCAGGGTGGGCAGGCCCTGGCACAGAGGAGCTGTGGCTGCCCCATCCCTGGAGGTGTTCAAGGCCAGGTTGGATGGGGCTTGGAGCAACCTGGCCTAGTGGAAGGTGTCCCTGCCTACGGCAGGGGGTTGGAATGAGATGATATTTAGAGTCCCTTCTAGCCCAAATCATTCTATGATTCTATGGCTCCCGAGAACCCACAGAGCCCCAGGGATGGTAAGAGTGTGTTATCAGGATGCAACAGCTTTGAAGATGAGGGGGGAATGGGGAGGGAATTGTCCCTTACTCATGAGGACTGTTCCATTCACAAGGTTAGTGCCCCATTTCCAAACGCATGCCAACCCACAAGAGTTGGCACTGGAGTGCTAACCTTGAATCCTCAACCTGCCTTGAATCACTGCTGCTCTCTCCAGTGTTTAAAATATTATTAGAAAACCTCTGCCAAATGCACAAATCCCATCCTGATGCCCCCTGACGTCAGAGGGAAGGTGCCTGGTAACATTGTTTGTCCTTAGATTATAGACCTCAGAAAAGCAGCTGCAAGATACTAACCCACAGGCTCCAAAATCTATCTTTGCTTTAAGTCAGTCTAAACCTTTGTAAATAACTCACAACAGGTCAGGGAAAAGAGAAGCCAAAGCTTCGATGTGGTTGTGTTCCCCTGTCCTATAAAATCAGCCTATGCTCTTTGAAAAGAGGAAACAAATTCACCTGAAGCAGTGGCAGTTCCCATCCCACAGACCAAACTGCCCAAGAAGCACAGAAATTGCCGTGAGGTTTCTTCACCTTTTCCCAGGGCTGATAACAATTTTCTCCCTGTTCTGCTCAGCGTTCCCACAGCGACTGTTTCCTGTCACTTCCCAATGGCTATGAAATCCCTCCTGCTGCTGTCAGAAGTGTGACAGCTCCTAGGAAGTGTCTCCTCATGGCATGTAAAAGTGAGGTGGGAGAGGAGCAGGCATGTTTTCTTCTGGCTGGAGATATCATGGGCAATGTGGTCATCTTGAGGGATATCAGGCTTTAAGGGGGTGGAGGAATCACTTCATCTTCTTCTGACTTCAGTTTGCCAACCAGCACCTCAGAGTGCCACAATTGGATGAATTATAAATTAAATACCAGGTTGGTTTGTTCTTTAAGGTGGTTCTGAAGGGGCAGGCTCTGTTACCTGTCTCGGCTGAGAACTTGCTCAGTGCTGCAGCAGTTTGTGTCATGATTATCAACTCCCCAGCTGGGAAAAAAGTGGTTCCACAGGGAATTACAGAGCTGGAACAGAGTGAAGTGGGCAGTGATGGCTGAACATCATGTGAGGATCTCCCACAAGCAGAAATATGGAAATTATAGCTTATTTTCCATGATGCAAAGGGCAGGATTCCTATGCAGCATTGGCATATGCGGAGCAGCTGGGAAAGGTAGGGATGGAATGTACCGCACTGTCACTTCTGGGGAAAGCAGCCAAATGCATTGACAGTTCTCATGCAGGCTGGCTCCAAACCAAATGTTTTCCCAGCAGGATTTCCAAATTACTACCTTGACCACGGCATGTGCTCCTTCCACAGTCTTAAACTCCATCTATGTAAATGAGCATTCCTTCATTGTACCAGGGTAATTAATTTCTGCCCTAAAGCACCGCTCTCCAGTTCACATTTCTCTGGTCCCTGTGAGGATCTTAACAAAGGCTGGGAAGCCTCAGGCCTCACCCTGCCCCCACAACAAGAGGTGTTTAATTGCTTGTGAATCCCCTCCCAAATCTTGGTGGGGGCATCTCCACGCGCCAGAGCTTTGCAGAGCCTGAGCCCATCCAAACTGCACTGCAGGGATGAAGGGCATCCAGGGGCTTGCTTAAACTGCTGCTGAAATGTGGTCTCCTCTGGAATGAAGCACAATCATTGATTAACAACACACACAATCAGCCTTTTAAAGTCCAGCTCAAGGAGAAATTGCAGACAGGAGTGGTCATGGCACAAGGAGGACAGAGCATCTGGCTCTGGATCTCTGCTCAATGAGGTGTCGGAGCAGACTGGATCCTCACAGCCGTGTCAAACCAGATGCACCGCTGTTTTCCTATCAACAGGGATTACATTGGCTAAAACCATTTATTTGATACTGACTAATCGAGGGAGGCCCGGAGGAGCTGGGAAATGAAAGGGGTAATCAGATATTCCAGAGCTCTCCCACTCGGAGCACGCACGCGAAATGTTCAAAGCCAGCGCGGTGCAGGTGCATATTCCCAAATGCAGGCTGGGCTGGCAAATGTCTCCGTTTTCCATGGGAGCTACTGTGGCTCCAGAGAACTTCCCAGGCTCCAGCTGCCATCTCGTGGTCGTACAAAACATCTCCCTATTATTTTCTCCCCCTCTGATTACCACCATTCATGGCTCAAGCAGTACTTTTCCAGGATTGGTAATGTCAAAAATTTCTGGGAAATGTTTTCCTCAGGAAAGCCCTGCTCAGAAGCATCCTATTTCCAAATTGCAGTGGGTTTGACCTTTTAACCACACATTAGAGAGGATTCTTTATTTTCCATCGTGTGGAAAACAGTGACATTAGGAAAAAGGTGGACTCCAAAGAAGGGGGAGCTGTCCTTGAAACCTCCAGGGAGTTTTAAGCAGTGTTCATCAGCACACTCAGCTTTGAACTTTGCTGCTGGCCTTCCTGGCTCCTGGTTGATACCCTCTGGCCCACCACCCCAGCAGGGAAGCTCCGGAAGGCTGTAGGGTTTGCAGAGCTGGTCCAACTATAGCACGTGGCAGCCCCTCCAAGCTGGAGGCTCTGTTGGCTCCTTCCTCTGAGCACTTGCTCCAGCCCTGCTCTGTGCAGCAGATCCCGGAGCCATCTGCAGCCCCAGGAAAACCAGTGAAGCTTTGAAGAGGATCAGAGGTCCATCTGCATGGAACAGCTTGTGGTACAGAGAATCCCAGGGTAACATCCTGGCCCCAGGAAAGATGACGGGAGTTTGGCTGGTTTTGCAGCAGGACCAAGCTGGTTTTTCAGACTCTTTCAATGTGGTTCAGAATGCCAGCAGGACTTGCAGGTGCTCGTGGAGCTGCTCTGTGCATGGAGTAAGGCACAGTCCCAAAGCTGCTCTGGTCCAGCTGTTAGCTGGTGTGTGTAAGCACCACATCATACCCTGCTGCCTTGTCATACAACCCCAGAATTTTGATTTGGATTGGAAGGGACCTTAAAGATCACCCCATTCCACCCTCCTGCCATGGGCAGGGACACCTTCCACTAGCCCAGGTTGCTCCAAGCCCTGTCCAGCCTGGCCTTGGACACTTCCAGGGATGGGGCAACCACTGCTTCTCTGGCCAGCCTGTGCCAGGGCCTCACTAACCTCACAGGGAAGGATTTCTTCTCAAAAACAAAGCCAGGATCATGTCCCAGCAGGACCCTTGGACCAGCTGTTGTTACAAAATGTTTATGTGTTGTGCAAGGTCCTCGGATGAGAAAAGGCCACTTTCTTTTTATACACTTTTCTTGTTTAAATATTGGGTCAAACTTTCACAGCATATGATAGAAATAAAATCCAAACGTTTTCCCCTGTACAACTGGGATCTGCAAACAACAAAACCAATGGGACTTACAGGCTGAAACAGAGCAGTAAATGGGTGAGGAGAGAAGAGGTGGCTTAGATTTACTTCTAGTGCCCCAGAGAGCAAGACTAGGTTGCATGTCTTCAGAACGAGGTCAAATTTCTTCACCCAGAGGGTGGTCAGGCACTGAGCAGGCTCCCCAGGGCAGTGGGCACCGCCCCGAGGCTGCCAGAGCTCCGGGAGGGTTTGGACAACGCTCTGAGGGACAGGGTGGGATTGTTGGGGTGTCTGTGCAGGGCGAGCAGCTGGACTGGATGACCCTTGTGGGTCCCTTCCAACTCAGGATATTCTGTAATTCTGTGATTCTGTGATCCTTACGGGTCCCTTCCAACTCAGGCAATTCTATGAAATCTCATTGTCCAGCTCATGGGGGCTGGATTAGGTGAGACAGTGGAAAAATTCACATTAACATCAGGCCCACTGTGTGAACCCACGTTGATTCCATGGGAAACCATCCAAAAAATACCTGTCTCTGCTGCAGCAGCAGGGTCCACCTGAGTGACCAGACAACCCCAGGCTGAGTGTGTGTGAGCACAGCAGCACACTCCAGGAGCTGGGTGGGTGCTGGAGGAAGGACAGCTGGGAATTTGTGCCACAGCTCATAAACATTTTGGGGGTTTTAGGGGATTTTTTCTAAAGTTGGTGGTTGGTTTTGGTTTGGTTTTTTGCATATAAACAAGGGAAACACGCAAAAAAAAGTGCCAGAGGCTCAGTCACAACAAAATGCACATAAGGTGCACCAAATATTTTGGGGTGAGCCCTGATTATTGCCTCTCACAGGCTCCACCAACCACCTCACTGCTTGTGCAGTTGATGCAAGGTTCCTGTAATCTCCTTTTCATCTCCCACCGGCCAACCAGTCCCTTCTTATCTCTTCTTATCCTTCTTACCTGCTTCCCAATCAGATGAAAGCATATTTCATGTGCTTTGCTCAACTCGGAGATAAGAATCTCCAGTAAGAAAGGAGCTCAGCTGCCAGGTAAGCAAGGTTTGGAACAGGATTTTGGTGCAGAAATGATGGAAAAAACCTCAAGACAACACCAGTGAATTTGTCTTCAGGGAAATATCTGAAGGGATGAACATCAAAACAAGAAATACCTGCAAAAATATTTGGCAGGGCCATTTTACCCTTTGGCTTTTTTGTTCTGCCATTGGTCTTGGCCATGAAATCTCATCCTCTCCAGGTGATTCCCAAGTGCTCCCACAGCTCCAGCAATATCTGAGCTACCCTTCTGCAGGGCTGAGGTGCTGGTGAGCTGTGAGAACCCTCTCTGAAGACAGAATCATGGGATCATTAAGGTTGGAAAAGCCCTCTAAGATTATTGAGTCCAGCCATTCCCCCAGCACTGCCAAGGCCACCACTGACCTGTGTCCCCAAGTGCCACATCCACATGGCTTTTAAATCCCTCCAGGGATGGGGACTCCACCACTGCCCTGAGCAGCTGTGCCAGGGCTGGACAGCCCTTTGGGGGCAGAAATTTTCCACAATATCCAACTTAAACCTCCCCTGGCACAACTTGAGGCTGTTTCCCTTTGTCCTGTCCCTGTTCCCTGGCAGCAGAGCCCGACCCCCCCGGCTCCCCCCTCCTGTCAGGGGGTTGCAGAGCCAGAAGGTCCCCCCTGAGCCTCCTTTTCTCCAGGCTGACCCGCCCCAGCTCCCTCAGCTGTTTCTCATCAGAGTTGTGCTCCAGCCCCTTTCCCAGTTCTGTTGCCCTTCTCTGGACACCCTCCAGCCCCTCAACGTCCTTCCTGAACTGAAGGGCCCAAAACTGAACCCAGAATTTGAGATGCCAGGTAAAGGGACAATATGTGGGGTGCACAACTCCTCAGCATGTTTGGCTTTGTGCCAAACTTCAGAGCTTACAGATTTGACACTCACAGGTGAAAGAGGGAAAACCTGCCTTTTCCCACTCTCTGTCTGGCCTTGGTGTGAAGGTTTAATCAGGTTCAATCCTCTTGCAGTGTTCTCCAAGTCAGTGCCAAGTCTAGGCACAGGCTGGCTCAGTAGCTGCTGGGCTCCTCTGCGTGATTCCCAGCAGAGTTGTGCAACGGATTCGACGTTTCTCAGCAACTGTGGTGGGGAATCTCTTCCTTTCCCAGAGCAAAACAGGCCTTACTGAGACACATTAGGCAAGATTTTATTGTAAAACCATGGAAGAGCGAGCCACGTGATCGGGGCTGTGTGAATGACATTCCAGCCTGTAAATCCTCGGGCTGCAGACTCCCCACCCTGGTTTACAAGCTTTCCTACACCACGATCCCGGTGTCGGCTCGTGCTGCAAAACAGTAAAGCCGAGGCCACAGTCAGTTTACTACCCCGGGTCCTGGTATGCAAGTCATGTCCTTTCCAAAGAGTTTTTGCAGCAAGCTTGGTCTTGCCAGGTGCCACACACTCCCAGTTCCCATGGATTTCGCAGGAGGCTCTTGGCAGCAGCCGGCACTTGGCTCATGCCATATGGAGGAATGTCTCAGCATCTGTGGCACTTGGATTAGCAGGTTCTGTGCTGCCAAAGCCGACTCCTCACGTCTTTGATTAGACCAGCCTCGATCCGATGAACATTGCCTCATAAAAAATTTCTCTCTGGGGTCATTGACGTTCAAGAAATTCCAATTTTTGCACTGAAAGTAAGCTGCATGCCCATTGCAGAGCAAGGATTTGGGTGCAGTTCCAGTTCCTCAGGACTTTTATGTATTTGTCACTATTATAAGCTGTACACAATGTCTTTAGGACATTGATTGTCTTAGGCAGAAAGCATTCCACAAAAAGAAGGGTTCTAATTGCTTATACATTTTTTTCTTTCATTTAAAGAGTCAGACTCCTGCAGAGACCAAAGGTACATCTAAAAAGCACAGATTTTGTGTGTGAGACCCAGATAAGCGATGATTTTTTGTAATTAGCCCTATTACTACAGTTTCTATACGGATTTCTGAAGTCACTCACTGGTTTGTTTCGTGCTGGTGTTTCACAAAAGCTGCATGACATGCAAAAATCAGCCTTTTACCAACAGCCACGTAAGGGCTGTTTCTCCATGAAGCGTTTCTTTCCGCCAAAGGGCAAAATCTGGAAGTGAAACTGTGGAGATGGGATGGGAACAAAACAGTGTCTCAGCATCACAGGATCAGTTTGAAATGCCTGCTTTTAATGACTCTTGTAAAGAGCCACAGGGGACAGGAAGTTTAAATCTCTGATGCCTCCATCACATCCTTGTGGACAATATTGGATGCACAGACGCTACAGATGGGTTCCAAATGCTTGGGATGGTCTTGCTGCAGAAAAACTAGCAAACTCCAATAATAATTTAAAAAAAAAATAATTAAAAAAATAGACTCCTAAGGCAGTTATTTGAACACTTGGCAGCTTTTTATCTAGCAGTATTTATCCAACACAGAAATGCAGCCAGCTCAGCTGTACTGACACATGTCTGAACTTCCTTTTTGTGGAGCGTGGACACAGTTGTGCCTTCCCTGAGCTGGTTGGAAGTCTGTGCATTAATCTCTCTCCCCAGCATTAATGTTCTCCTCATGCCAAGAAGGCCAGTAGAGAAGCTGCAGGAGACAAAAGACATTTCCCTCGGCCCTTTCCTGTAGTGCTGTTTTCATCACGGTTAATTTTCCCTGCTCCTTCTTTAAGAGCGGCCCTGGAGACAGATGTGAGGGAGGGAACGGCTGTTGTCTGGCTTGGGGACACCTTCTGATCTGGATTCACGTCCAGACTCTGCCAGAGCCCTGTGTGCCCTCCCACAAACCATTTGATGATTCAGTGTTTCACTTTACTCTCTGCCAACATGTTAAAACCCTTCATTTTTCTTCATTTTTCAGCTTCTCCTCAGAGTTGGCACATTTTTGGGAGCAAACATGGTTGTACTTCTCTGTTTGGCACAACATCCAGCAGAGTGATCCTCTGTCCTGGTTAAGGTCTTTAAATCATGCATAATCATATTCATTAAGAGCTATTAAAACCTCCTGAACATTCTGGATATGTTCTAATTGGATCAGGTATTTCTGGATCCCCAAGTATGTTGTGGCTAAAAGGGGGGAAAGAATGATCTGAGATAAATGAGCATCACCGTGTGCAAATCAAATTGTGACCCAAAAGCCATTTCAGATCTTAAAGAACAATTAATCCAGACTGAAATCAACCCAGAAGGAAGCTTGAATTTCCAATATTTGCTGCCTTGAGCCATGTGTGTTTAGGAAGGACCAGGCTGTCTGGACACGGTTTTTGTGATCTGTGCTGTTCTGCAGCATCAAGAGGTTTATGTTCACGGTGACTGTGTTTGCTCTTTGCATTTCCCTGTCCTGCTGCTCCGTGGCTCCAAGGACCAGGTCCCAAGAGAGCCCTCCTTCCTCCTGGGCTCCCTCACCTGGTCTGCAGGAGCGGGGGCGGTGGGAGGGAGGGCTGGTTGCTGTGTGGGGAAATCCTTCCCCCACCAGTTTCGTGCCTCCGGGGCACTGGAGGGAGGGGGGTGGCTGCAAAGGGCTGCTCTGACTTTTGCCGCGTGGGTGGAGGAAAACCCACAGCAAGGGTGGGTGAAGGAGAGAGAAAAGACTCCAGGCCATCTGCCCATCCTTGGAGGTGTTCAAGGCCAGGTTGGACAGTGCTTGGAGCAACCTGGGATAGTAAAAATTGTCCCTGTCCACAGCAGGGGCTTGAAACGGGGTGATCTTCAAGGTCCCTTCCATCCCAAACCATTCTGGGATTCTAGGATTGTATGATCTTCGGGGTGAAGGGGGCAGCTGCCCCAGGTATCAACAGCAGAGTAAAACAAATAAAGCAAGAGCACACAGATGCTGCTGGAAAGGCTCCTGCTTCCTGGACTGAATCAAATCCTTGGAGAAGCCCATTAATGATTTCACATCAAGTCAGACAATCCTTCCACTCGAGCTCTGTCGCTGGTTTGTAACAGGCACCGGGTGAAAACAAGGAGCTTCTCCTGGCTGCTGTGAGCAAAGGGTTCTCCAGCTGAGTTCTTGGAGGGAACCCATGAAGGGGCTGAGCTCCTTGTCAGAGGATGAGGCCACCCCCAAAAACGGGAGCAGCAGCCTCTGGCAGCAGGAGCAGAGTGTTTTGTTCATGCTGAGCACAGGCACAGAGATGGGTATTGGCCACCAGCTCATCCATGAGCCGAAGCATCCACAAGCCACATAAAGAGGAAAAGCAGGATGTGAGAAACAGCAAAGTCACAAGGCAGAGGGAAGTTTTTCCTAAGCAAAATGTTTAGTTTGGATGGAACTAACAAGCTTGAGCAGACCACAGAAATATGGGAAAACTAATTGGCGAGGGCTTTCTGCACCAGTGTTTGCCGTGAAGTGACCAATAAAGGGGGAGGGATAATGTGTTTGCAATACCTGTGTTTGCTTGTTTACCTGACAGAGGCTCCACCCAAAAAAAGCCCAGATCCCTGGCTTTCCCAAGTCAGTGCAAGCAACAGGCTCTTCCTCTCTTTTCAGAAAAAAAAGACTTGGTGAAAGCAAAGTAAAGTAGAGAGAAAAGATGAATAAAAGTAGAAATCACTGCTTGATTTCAACTGTCATTTGCGATTTGGCTGCTGGGGAAACAGATAACTCTTCCCATCTTATCAGCAGCCCTGAAACCCGCCACATTTTTGCTGGTTTTGGCCCCTTTCCTTGGGTTTTCCTTTTCCAGCATCCAAAAAGTTACAACAGTTGCAAAATGTGGATTCTTGGCTGGCTTTGCTAGGCCTTGAGAAAGGAGAGAAGAAAAGCATATGGAATTGAGGGAGAATTAAAATAAAACCTTAAAAAACTAGTAGCACTCATAGAAAACCAGAATGGTTTGGGTTGGAAGGGACCTTAAAGACCATCTCATTCCACCCCCTGCCATGGGCAGGGACACTTCCCACCAGCCCAGGTTGCTCCAAGCCCCGTCCAACCTGGCCTTGGACACTTCCAGGGATGGGGCAGCCACAGCTTCTCTGGGCAACCTGTGCCAGGGCCTGCCCACCCTCCCAGCCAGGAATTCCTTCCCAATATCCCATCCATCCCTGCCCTCTCTCAATGTGAAACCGTTCCCCCTTGTCCTGTCCCTCCACCCATTGCCCAAAGTCCTTCTCCAGCTCTCCTGGAGCCCCTTTAGCCACTGGAAGGGGCTCTCAGGTCTCCCTGAAGCCTTCCCTTCTCCAGCTGAACACCCCCAGCTCTCCCAGCCTGGCTCCAGAGCAGAGGAGCTCCAGCCCTTGGAGCATCTCCGTGGCCTCTTCTGGACTCGCTCCAGCAGCTCCACATCCTTCCAGTGCTGGAGACTCCAGAGTTGGAGACAGCTCTGCATGTGAGGTCTCACCAGAACAGAGTGAAGGGACTCTCTTGGAGCACAAGGAGAGGTTGTGCCTCTCATTTTGAACCATGTCCAGGTCATAGAAAAGGCAGCAGAAAGGACAGACACTTGTGCTTGGTGACTCTTCCTGGGGTCTGTCTCAGGTACAAGGCAATGAAAGGTCCAATACCAGCACCCTGACACTTGTTATGGGCCTGAGACTTCACAGATGTGGAGACCATGACAATAAAGCCTGTTCACTGCCATCCTACCTCCCACCAAAACCTTCTCTCCATTTTCTTAAGAACTTGAACAGAAAATTATGGACAAATATTCCCTGTGCTTGGAGTTTTCTCTGCCCAGAGAGGTCTAACTGCAGCATATCCACTTTGTCTGAGTGTGCTTTACCTTCCCAACACACAACCTGCAATCCTGGTCACCCACTCGGGCCAGGAGGGGTGAGAGCACAGAACATGGTTCTGATTTTTCCGCACCCTCTGCCCCCATCAGGAACTGCTGGCTGAAAATCACGGTAGAAAGAAGACAGGACATGGGACATCACTGCCTGAATACAGATATTGACATCATTAAAGCTGTCATTACTCTGCTGCCCAACGAGCTGGTGGCAGTGCTGACACCAGACTGTTACCAGAGCCTCCCTCATGAAATCCAAATGCTGTGCAATAAAAAAGTAATAAAGTCCTGCAGCACAAACAAACCCTCAGATCAGGGCGGGAAATCAGATGCAGTGAGAGTGACACCAAAAGTTTGCCTCTCCCTCACCCACCCAAAATGCCATGTGTGTTCTGAGCCAATCTGGGAGGGCAGGAGCCTGTTTTCCAGTGCAACTGCCTGTTTGGGAAACAGGGAAAGGATCCTTAAAGACATCACCAGTTTGTGGATCCAGCCATTCCAGCCTGCTGTACAACATGATGTACATGACTGTAAGCTCCCAACTCAGAGAGTTCACCTGGGGTGAGAGGGCTGCTGTGACCTGGGACTTAAATAACCACCCAGCCTTTCCCTGGGAAGCCTTTGGAATACTCTGGAAAGGCGTATGATTCAAGCTACTGCAAATACTCTGAGAGGTTTTGGTTACTACTGCATTTCTGCCAGCCCAGGGACAGATCCACAGGTCAGAAGCAGGAGGAATCCAGTCCCCTGAGCAGCTACACGTGTCCCCATCGAAGGCACCCAGGCAGGAGATGATGGAAACATTTATGTCACCTAGCATTATGAAAATGGGAAATTTGGGGACTGTACATTGATAGAAATGAATGCAAGAGGTTTATCTCACAGTTAGATAGTCGTCTATCTTTGCAAAAAGTCAGGGAAGAAATTTCTCCAAGTGGCCTTTTCAATAATCCCAGTCCTTGGAAGTTTTCCACCACAGTCATGTTTCCTGCCAGCGTCAGGTTTTCTACCACAGGGAGATTTTCCACATCAGATGCTTTTCCTTTCTGATCCTCCTGTACCATATGAACACAGACTGCCTCATTTCAGCCCATAAGATCTTGGAAAACGTGAAAGCTAAATGAGCTTAACTGGAAAGAGCTCACTCTCCAAGGCCCCTCTCCCGACTTTCCTCGCCAGGCTCTTTTCTACTTGCTAAAATAGAACTTCCACTATAAATAGGAAGGACATCTCCTGCCTGCCCCACTGGCCTGGCTGTAGGAATAGTTGCCTTCAGTCCCTCTCACAACTACAGTTCAATCCATCTTCCAGCCATGACATCAAAGAGGAGACCTTTTATCGGTGCGTCGGAGGAGAAGTGAGTAACTCTGGTGCTGGGGACAGAACAAAGCAGCTGGAATATTCAGCAAAACCGGACTGTCCTGGGACCCTCTGGAATTGGGGGCTTCTGATGAAAGCGCTTCCATGCAGTGAATAAAATGTGGTGTATTTATAGCTGGAATGTGGTCCTGGCTGTCACCTGACCGTCCGACAGCCCCAGACAGATGCCAGCACGGTGGCTTTGGCTGCCGTGGCTGCCTTCCACAGCCCTCTGCTCGGGGACATACCACAGCCACAGGCAGAGAGGATCCCATTTTACCTGCTAAAACACAAGTCATGAGGATGTTCCCTCAGGAATCAGATGATCTGAGGTCACTCACCTGCTATCAGGTGACACCTTATGAAGACATAACATCTGCCTCTCTGAGGATACGTGCAGGCTCAAAGGTCTTCTCAGCCAGACACTATTTCAGCCAGGTATTTAAGAAATTATCTGCCTTATGTGAGTGTTTCTATCGCCATTCTCACTCTGGGAGTTGAGTATGTCCCCCAGTACATCCACCAAGGATGCAGTGACGAGCATTGCTACTGTGCCTTCCTGGAACAGAGTGTACAACAAGGACTAGGGAATACATTTTATATCCTTGTGATTCATCGTGCGGAACAGTCACCTGAGACTTAAGCCAGAAATACATCCATGGATTGGGATCAATAATAAACGTTTGGGAGGGAAAAACCTGACCCCCAGAGAGTGAGTGGGTGAATTTTTAACCCTGCTGAAATCCCTGGCAATACTCACAGTGGTGTCAGTAAAGCCAGGATTTCACACCCGGTCACACTGACAGTGACCTCAGAGTCACTTTTAGTGCCAAGTGTTCCCAAGGTCCTGCAATTCCAGCACTGCTTTTGGGTGTTACTATGAGACAAAACACTTGACTATAATCCTCCAGGCCTTGTGACTCTGGCCCTGAGAGCATTAAAGTTTCTTTTTTTCCTCATCTGACCCCGCTCTGGAGATCCTCAGCTGTGAACTCTAGCACAGCCCCACACCCCCACAAAACCCTCCTCTCCTTGGCCCTGTGTCCTCCAACCATCTCCCAAGTGGACTTTCCTTTTTGCCTTTTTAATCTCTACATGCAGAAGTTTTTCACAACCTGTAACCACCTCTAGTCCGTGGCTTTTCAGTCACTCACCAGACAGGGAGTTTTGTGCAGGATAAAGGGGTTTTTATTTTCCTTTCTGGTGAAAAATGCTCTGTGCTTCACATCTTTTCAGATGCCCAGCAGCAAGGTGTGTGGGAGAGACAGTGACCTCTTCCTCTTTGCCTCAGCATTTACGAAAGGGAACCAGCTTCTCGTTTTCCCAAAGTTCTGTGATGGTTTCCTCTGGAGTGTCTTTCTGCTTTGCCTCTTGGCTCAGTGGTTGCCACAGGAAGAAGACAGAGCCCTTGTTTTCAGCCTCGATCAATTCCACAGTCAACACTGACCGGAATGTTACACAACACCCCTCTCTTTGTCCCTAAACAAAATACCTGTGTCAACTTCAATTATTGTTCTTGGATTTACAAAACTAATTTGTCCCCTGTGTGCCCACACTCTTGGTATCTCCTCTGGAAGAAAAACAACAACAACAAACATGGGAAGAAATAAGTTTACTCTCAGATTGTATTTTAAGGGCTTTGGCTAAATGAAAGACATGGAGAAAGCAGAGCTTCAAGGAATTTTTCAAGGAATTTCTGTTACAGTTGGTTGAAAACACCAGAACTACCTTTCTTACACTATTTTCATCCATCTATTCACCATCTCTAGCAAGGAAAATAAATCAGTGATAGCAACCCCTCTAACACTGGGAACTGCCCCAATCCCAGAGCCAAGAAACATGAGACAGAACTGGCTTGGAAGAGTCATTTGAAAGGAAGGGACATACCCAGAAATGAGATGGTATCGTTTAAGGGTCAGCTGTTGGCATCTTGGGGATGTGCTACAGCAATGGTCTTCGAGGACAAGTACCTGGCTTTGAAGGACTTTGAGTATCTGAAGGAGGGTGTCAGAGGGTGGACCAGGCTCTGCTCAGGGTGCCCAGAGACAGGACAAGAGGAGTGGGCAGAAATTGATGCTCAGGAAGTTCTACCTGGACATGAGGAAGAACTTCCTTCCCTGTGCAGTGACTGAGCACTGAACTGGCTGCCCGGGGAGGGTGTGGAGTCTCCTCACTGGGGATATTCCAGAACAGTTGGACACAATCCTGTGCCACGTGCCCTGGGATGGCCCTGCTGGAGCAGGGAGAGTGGACCAGATGACCCACTGTGGTCCCTTCCAACCTGACCCATTCCGTGGTTCTGTCACTCTCCCTGGTGCAGGACACAACTTGGATGGCAAACACATTTATGGGAGAAGTATTTTCACGACCTCTGTGAGCCTACCTTGTCACTAAGTTTCCTTTAACACTCCTCAGAAGAATGCTGAACAGGTCTTGGCTAAAAGATTGAGTGCAGTCCCCACATTTGATGCTTTTACATCTTTCCCCCTTCATTCCAGGGGGACATGCACAGTGCCAGGATACTGTGGGAGCAATAATTAATCTCCCATACCTCTCTGGCAACATCTTTTTCTAAACTCACCATCAGAAATTCTTCCCTTATCCCATCAGCATTCCCATTCACTCCAAGAGGGACAAAACCCATATCCACAGAGATGCAGAGGTAAGGAGGAGCCTGCAGGAGATGTGGGGGCTGAGCCCACACCAGCAGAACAGCTCCAGTCCGGCCTTTTCTCTGCCAGCACCACCTGCCTGTGCCCGGCTTTCTGTGAGTCTCACCCACACAAAGGTGAGCACTTCACACCAGGACGTCACCAGATCAAAGCCTGAAAGGGAAAATATTCCTGTCAGGGATCATTTCTTTGCTTTCTTCCTTTGTGTGACCTGGAACGATGTGGGGGGGTGGAAAGAAAGAAGGCAGAAGCCTGTACAATTGAACAATGCTGCATTGAGAGAGACAATACCTGATATCACAGAAATGACCCTCTCCTTGCTCCCTGATTCTTGTCTTTTGGAGCGAGGGGGTTATCCTGCTGCTTCTTGCAACAGGGGTAGAGGAATGTGGATCTGTGGCTTTGAAATAGCATTTTAGATCTACTGAAAGGCAACTGACCTTGGCATAAGAACTGTGCCAACAGTGTTGTGCCAATAGTTCAAGGAAAAAGAAAAATGTAAAAAAACCAGACAAGCCTCACATATCTGACAGGAGGGAAAACACTCACAAAGGGGATTTTGAAGCCAGTTGACCAATATCTCTTCTAAAACAGCCACAGAGTTAATGCTCCTTGTGCAGAAAATTTGTTGCAAGCAAAGATTTTTTGTAATGCTGCTTAATTTGATGAACCAATATTTTAGCAGAGTCCAGTTAGTAATACTCTCTGTGTATCCAAATCTATTTGGGTAGCTGTGAAACTCGGGGGGAGGGGGGGGGGAGGGGAACCAAATCCAGCAGTGTTTGATAAATATTTCCTGCCTGTATTTGGGACAGAGTTAAATGTCATTTCCAGAGTGCCATTTCCATGTTACATAAGGATGATGAAACACTCCCCATCCAAGCAACTTAAAAAAGAACATCAAAAGCACAACTAACATTTCAGAAACAGCAGGTCTAGAGGACGTGTGTGTCATCATTTTAAGAGCTGGTTCTTCAGATGACTGTTCTCACACAAGGTGGGAATGTGAGAGTTTATAAACAGCCCAGGAGACCATTTCTAGGATGAAAAACAGCCTTGTGTCAATATTTGAAGAGCGTGACTAAGCTAAGTCCACGTAATTTCAGTCTGGCAAGTCCAACATCGCTCCTGACCCGCATATAACAAAGTGGTTTGTACCAGTTAACAGGGAGATGGAGAGTGGGGATGTAATGGAATAGCAACCAGCAGTTTTCATGGGAAGTGGTTCCTGTCAAAGAGCAAACTTCATCTTGTTCTTTAATAAAATCACAGGTACAGCTAACAGCAGGATCGGCGTTGACTCAGTGCTGCCCGGTACAGAAAAAATATACACAAAATCAATACGAGGGCACAGCAAATGGTTTCAAAATAGCTAATGGAAAGATCTTAAAATGGCTTTGTAATAAAGGATTCATCAATGGATAAAGGCTGTTTCTGATGGACTCTTGCACTTGTGCTATTCATTGTGCTTTATAAGGGAGCTGCAAGAAAATGTGAGATGATCACGTAGTTTGTATGTGAGTAGTTTCATTACTTCAGCTCGTACTGATGTGACTAACTTGTCTTGTAAACAAAGACTGATGGGATGAGGATCATCAGGAGAACTTGGTAACATGAGTTTAGGTCACAGAATCATTAAATATTATTATATTTACTTTCATGGTACCTTTTCCTCTTGGACAAAGGGAGCTCCTTAAGACCCTCCTTGTCTCTTTCCCAGAAAGTTCCCAAATGTATTAACTCTGCAGAAAGGAAATATATGGGGATACATAGATAGATAGATAGATAGATAGATAGATAGATAGATAGATAGATAGATAGATAGATAGATAGATAGATAGATGTAGATATCGATATATGGAAGTATTCTGTGAAGGTCTCATGATAGAAGGATCACAGTACCTTACCACTCTTAGTTGTAGAATAGAATATCCTGAGCTATGTGGGAAGGGATGCACAAGGATCTGTATAGAAATTCACAGCGTTACAAAAATAACATTTAATAAAGGTATCTTTGCTTTAAAACTTCCACATTTGTTCCACTGTAAGGAAACTTTCCTTCTCTGGTGGTGAAACAAGTTTATACTTTTGGTCTTATTTTTCGTTTCTTGTAACTCGGTCATGGTGGAACTTGAGGCCTGTGTCATGCCAGGAATTTTCAAGCTGCTCCACATCTGTGAGCTCAGAGCTGCTAACACTAAAAAGGGGGAAATACTCCATTCTTGAGCTCAAATGAGAGAGGTCTGGGTGCACAGCTTCATTCACGGGCTTGACCTGCCCATCTCAGCAAAGACCTCACAAAATCAAAATGAAAGGCATGGTAACTCCTTCAGGAGGGGCTCCAGGCTCTGGAGTTCCCTTCATTTTGCTTTTAACAACCCAGTTTTCAGGCAGTGTGTCTCTGCAGGTCTCCGAGACAGCTGTAATGAAGAACAGTCACCTCACAAGCCTGTGCTGATGTTCAGCTTGATGATGATGAAGAAGAACAGGTAGTGCTCATCTCTCTGCCAATTGTCTACAGACAGACTGTGCACAGTGATTGTGGCATCTGCATATGGAGGGCAGATACGTACCCTCAGAAATGTTCATCAAAAAATAAATCATCACCTATGGCAGCTCAGGTAAGTGCAAGGTTGTTCAGCTGGAGAAGGGAAAGCTCCAGGGAGACCTGAGAGCCCCTTCCAGTGGCCAAAGAGGCTCCAGGAGAGCTGGAGAGGGACTTGGGACAAGGCATGGAGGGACAGGACAAGGGGGAATGGCTTCCCAGTGCCAGAGGGCAGGGATAGGTGGGATATTGGGAAGGAATTCTTAGCTAGGAGGGGGGTGAGGCCCTGGCACAGGTTGCCCAGAGAAGCTGTGGCTGCCCCTGGATCCCTGGAAGTGTTCCATGCCATGATGGCCGGGACTTGGAACAACCTGGGCTCATGGAAGGTGTCCCTGCCCATGGCAGGGAGTGGCACTAAGTGGTCTTTAAGGTCCCTTCCAACCCAAACCATTCTGTGATTCCATAATTGGAGAGAATATATAAAATAAGTAAAGAACATTTGAAGTGCCCCTTGTTCATTTGGACAATCCTCCCTTGATCTCAGACAAGGAACAAAAGGAAAGAGAATTTGAGTAGGATGACATGAAGAGTGAAACACTTGTTGAAGGAAAAAAGATGGGGAAATTCCACTGGCTCTGATGGAAATGGGGACAAAAAGTGAGAATCCTACAATGTGTCTACAAAGCAATCTGCAAGATAACTAACATTCCCTTTTGCTTCTCCACTGTGGAGTAAAATCTGGGCCAAGGCTTCAGGGTGAGATTACCTTGTGCAGTTCATTAGAAATGCAAAATACAAGTTAAACAAACAGATCATATCCCTTTTGGAAGAGCAATGGGACCAAACACCCCAGCACAGCCTCCTCCCCCAGCTTCTTGCTAGTTCCTTGTTTAACTCCTCTCTTTTTCCTCTCCTGCTCCATTTGAAAAGACAGAACAAACATGCACAAAGCTCCTGTGGTTGAATTAACAATGTTCTTGGAGCTTTTAGGTTTGAAGAGTGCTGCTTCTGCATCCAAGGATCCATGTGCAGTCTTTCAGCAGGATTTAATGACTCAGGGAAACACCACGCCAGCAGCGAACATTTTTAAAAGCTTCACCTTCCCTTCCAGCCTGAACTCAGTCTGGCCTCTCTCTGGGTTTTACCACCCTCCATTAGCAGGATTCCCTGACTGAAGCAGACACAGGAGGTAGGGCACAAGCCTATTTTTGGACATCTAACTCCGTTCAATGCACAGGAGTCCTCTTGTCACTGCAGACTGTAGGATGGAGACAGGCAGAAGGGGGAATCGGGGAACACATGCTTTGTACCCTGGGTTTTCCCCCCCCCACAGCTGACAGTGGGGCTGTGAGACAGGTTTTGCTGTAAATACAGAAGGAGAATGACACACACAGACATTTAGAGGTGGTGGCACATGAGTGTGTAGGACACTCCCACACAGACAACCCTTTGAGGTGGGGTAAAAATACCCCACCATCCACCCCAGGCCAGCACAGGCAGTTGGGTGCTTTGGATAATTCACAGGCAGGACTGACATCCAGTCACTGCCCTTCCCCTGTCCTTACCTTAGGAAAAAGGGTGTGGGTGTGAAGGTGGTTTTGGGGGTACAACCATCACACAGCCACAGCCCCCCATCGGGATGTTGGTCACAACAACCCCGTGCAGCGCTCAGGGCTGGGGGCAGAGCGGCCGGAGAGCTGCCCATGGGGAAGGGACCTGGGGGTGCTGTGACAGCGGCTGGACACGAGCCCGGGCGTGCCCAGGTGGGCAACAAGGCCAGGGGCACATGGCCTGGATCAGGAATAGCGTGGCCAGCAGGAGCAGGGCAGTGACTGTCCCCCTGTGCTGGGCATAATTCAGGTCACATCTCAAATCCTGATTTCAGTTTTGGGCTCCTCATGACAAGGAAGCCGTTGAGGGGCTGGAGCACGTCCAGAGAAAGGAACAGAGCTGGGGAAGGGGCTGGACCAGCAGGAGCGGCTGAGGGAGCTGGGGGGGCTCAGCCTGGAGAAAAGGAGGCTCAGGGGGGACCTTCTTGCTGTCTGCAACTCCCTGACAGGAGGGGGGAAACCAGGTGGAGGTTAGGATCTTATCCAAGACAATTAGTGACAGGACAAGAAGGAACAGCCTCAGGCTGTGCGAGGGGAGGGTCAGGTTGGACATCAGGAGGAATTTCTCCCTGGAAAGGGTGGTCAGGCATTGGAAGGGGCTGCCCACAGAGGTGGTGGAGTCCCCATCCCTGGAGGTGTTCAAGAATCAGCCAGACGTGGCACTCAGGGCTCTGGGCTTGGTGACAAGGTGGGCATCAGGCACAGGTTGGATTCGATGACCTCAGAGGTCTTTCCAACCTCAGTGATTCTGTGATTCCATGGGGTGCACATGGCTGGTGGTCACAGACCCACCATCTGTGGGGTGTGTGTGAGTAAGGCAGCGGGGACGTTGTACACAGAGTGTAACAGGGGTGCAGGTATCAGCTCCCTCACCTGACCTGTCCAGGTGTGACTGAGATTAGGAGTATCACTCTTCCCTCTCACCGCCTCCTTCCTCCTGGGCATGTTGCAAAAAGGGGAGGGTGTCTCACAAACAGACGACCCCACCCCAGTAAACCAGGGTGTGTTTCTGGGACTCTCCTTCCCACACCATGAGAAAGGATGCTGGGGGGAAACTGGCACGGTGGAGGTGATCCATCACTGCCCCTCACCCGGCTGTAAGGTGTGTGTTGGGACGGGGAGTTGTCCCACACAGGTGTAAAACCTGGGCACCCTCCCTCATTCTTTTTCCTGCTGCAGACTGCCAGGTGTTTTATCACACAGATATGCATTTCAACACTCCTTCCTGTTGATTATGAGGGTGTGTGTTGGAGGTGGAAATTACTTTCTGTCTCTCTCACACATAGGTACAGGTGAACTCCAACTCCTCTGATTTGGGGTGACATGCCTGGTACTTGGAGCAGTGGTGTTTGTCTTGTACAAGGGTGACACCAGGTTGTTGACCCTGTGTTAGTGTGCAGAGTGTGTATTTGGGGTTTGCTGGTCTGACATATCCCCCTACACAACAGATAAATGCCTGGCTGAAGGGAAAAGGGGGGTCACACCAACGAGCAGAGGTCAAACCTGACCCCCTGTCCAGGTGTTGAGCTCAGGAAGGACATCTCACCCCTAGTGTCACCTTGTGCATGACTGTCCCTCCCTATAACCTGTGGGGTTTCCTTGGTGTGAGGGGTAGGGATGCATACAGGAGGGCTCCCTGTTGAACTCTGGTAGTCACAGGGTGTGACATGCCTACAAAGCAACGGGGTGAGTTCAGGGGGTATCAGGAACCCCCCAAGGCAGCAGGATGAATGCTGGGGGTATCAGGTACCCCCTCAAAGGCAGCAAAGATGAGTTTTGGGAGTGACTCACACTAAAACACCAACCCCCATAGGGCTGCAGGGTGCATGCTCTCACACACACACACACACACACACTAGGGTGCAAGATGTGCTTTAGGAGCATCTGTCACCCACATGGGGACACAGTTTATGTCTTGGGACTGTTGGCTGCACTCAGAGAAGGTTGTTTCAGGAGCCATAAACACACCAAGGTGGGGTTTGTGTTTTAGGGGTGCCCATCACACTCACACTGGGCTGCAGGGTGTGTTTCAAGGGGCCTTGTCCACCTGTGAGGCCACAGGTTGTCCTTTAGGGTGTCTCTCACACTCTGGGTCTCAGGCTGTGCTTCAGGGTGTCAGAGGGTCTCACCCACACAAAGGGGTGTGTGTTGGTGACCATCATCATGTCCATGAGGCAGCAGGGTGGGATTCAGGGATCTTTCCCACACAGGCTGTAGTTCAAGGTGCCTGTCATTCATGGAGCCAAGGGCCGTGTTTGGGGTATACCAGTCTCACACACTCCCCTACACAACAGGGAAATGTGTGGCTTAAGGAAAAGGGGTGTCACACCAACGAGCAGAGGTCAAACCACCCCACCCTGCCGAGCTGTCAGGGTGTTGAGCTGGGGTCTCACACAAGCCATGTGTGATTGAGGGTGTCACACAGAGCCAGGGAGTGGTTTATTGGGGCTGAGGGTGTCTCACACATACACAGGACTGCAGGGTGTCACACACACACACACACACACACACACACACACACGGGACTGCAGGCTGTGTCTGAGGGTGTATCACACACATATAGGGTCACAGGCTGTATCAGGGTGTCACACACTGTGTTGCAGTCTGTGTCTGAGTGTGTCACACACAGTCACAGTCCATGCCTGTGTGTCACACACACACATATACAGGTACATGTTGAGTCTGAGGATGTCACACACTCAGAGTGTTACAGCAATATAAGAAAGACATTAAGCTCTCAGAGAGCACCCAAAGGAGGGCAATGAAGATGATGAAGAGCCTTGAGGGTCCCTGTGAAGACACTGAGGGCACTTGGTGTGTTCAGCTGGAGAAGAGGAGACTGAGGGGAGACCCTATTGCAGTCACAGCTCCCTTGGGAGGGGCAGAGGAGGGGCAGGCACTGATCTCTGCTCTGTGGAGACCAGGGACAGCACCCAGGGAATGGCCTGGAGGTGTGTCAAGGCAGGGTTAGGGTGGATCTCAGGAAAAGGTTCCCCCCCCAGAGGGTGGTGGGCACTGAGTAGGGCGGTGGGCGCAGCCCCAAGGCTGGCAGAGCTCAGGGAGCGTTTGGATGATCATCTGGTGCACAGGGTGTGACTCTTGGGGATGGTCCTGTGCAGGGCCAGAAGTGGGACTCAATGACCCTTGTGGGTCCCTTCCAAGTCAGCATAAGCTATTCTGTGATTCTGTGATTCTGTGTCACACACACACACACACACACACACACACACACACACACAGCAGTATGGTCTGTCTGAGCGTGTCCCTCACACACGCACAGTTTTACACCCTGTCTGAGCGCGTGTCACACACACGGGGTTACTGGCCGTGTCCGAGTGACACACGCACGCAGGGTGACACGCTCGGTGTCACACACATACAGAGTTACACACTCGGTGTCACACAGACACAGGGCGTCACATGCACGCAGGGTGACACGCTCGGTGTCACACACATACAGAGGTACACACTCGGTGTCACACAGACACAGGGCGTCACACACACGCAGGGTGACACGCTCGGTGTCACACACATACAGAGTTACACGCTCGGTGTCACACAGACACAGGGCGTCACACACACGCAGGGTGACACGCTGGCTGTCACACACATACAGAGTTACAC
>JAWWEU010000158.1:62315517-62328324 GCA_035583155.1 Acropternis orthonyx
AGGTTGCCCAGAGAAGCTGTGGCTGCCCCTGGATCCCTGGGAGTGTCCAAGGGCAGGTTGGACAGGGCTTGGAGCAAGCTGGGCTAGTGGGAGGTGTCCCTGCCCATGGCAAGGGGTGGAATTAGATGGTCTTTAAGGTCCCTTCCAACCCAATCCATTCTGGGATTCCATATCAGTGTTCCCTCATTTCACTGAGCTCCTGGCAGGAATCCCAAAACGCTTTGATTTCAACAGCTCCCTGCTATTTTGTTCTGGTTTTTAATCAAAACCTTTTTAAATGGAAGAAATACCAGCCAGCCAAAGCTAGTCCTGATTGATTTTCAGCTCCAACTCTTGCTGAAATCTCTGTTTGTTATGTGTGAAAGTGGTGCCCAAGTACAAGAAGAGGCAGCATCATAGTCAGAAAGGCTTGAAAATAGGTGTTCTGATACTCATTTCCCCAAGCTGTTGCATGGCTTTGTTGATCATTTCACAGTGCTTTAGGCATCAGGTTTGTTGTGTGGATCCTCACTCAGTAAAATGTGTATCAAACACTGACAGTCCTGGTGCCATTCATATTTATAGCCAGTAATGACTCAGGCCCTTGAAAAATCATGTTGAAATTACATGTTCTCTAGCTCTAATTTCCCATTGCTAACAAGGGAATGATTTGCAATGCCTTGTTTGTCCTGCCTGGTGCCGTAGCCTGGAAGCATTGCTCAGTTTCCATGCTGAGTCTCACAGGCAAAGCTGCCTTTTTTGTATTGGCTACTTCCCAAATCTCATGATTTTCAACATTTCTCTCAAAAATACTTGCTGTGAATCTGAACCTCTTTATCTTACAGTGTCGGATTTGAAGCAGATAAGCTTCTCAGAGACTCATAGGACCAATACATATTTATGGCTGTAGTACTACAGATTAGTCTGTGATGTTTAAAAACCAAGTTGTGTTCCTTTCTTTCTCCCCTCCCCCCAAACAAAAACCCTCCTAGAAAACCTGTAACCATAAAAGTATTTTTCTTGGCACTGTTTATATAAAAGTGTTCAAATTCTCTCTCTGCCTTGTCTCATTTGTGCTTTTTTTCCTCCCGATTATCCTTTTACCTGAGATGAGGCTTTTTATTCTTTAGCAGCATCCTTCCATTCAGATTCCTTTGGAAGAATTTGCAATAAGTGGGAGGAGGAAGGAGGACACAAAGCTCCATCTCCTTGCAGCCAAGGCAGCGGGGCAGGAAAATGAAGGGCATGATGAGTTCAAGATCCCAAAGCAATTTGAGGATTTTTTTTCCCAGAACCTATTCAGGCTCTCCCTGTAGTATCCGAGCACTTCCATTTTGATGGATTTCTCTTCCCAGTGCCCTGCAATGAGGTAGAAATGCTGTTGCTCACGGTGGGAAACAGAAAAGGGGGAGTATGGCTTGTTTAGGGCAGTGCCAGGATTGGGGCAGAGATGTGAGTTGGTTTCAGGCCACGTGTGGCTCAGGCTCCTTCCATCCTCCTTGAGCTAAGAAAGGAGCTGAACCTCTGACACAGGAGAAACATTCAGTGCTGTGACAAGGTGGGGAAAATGAGGCAGAATCAAGGAAGAAGGGGAAACACCACTGTGCTAATAGTCCCTGCTGTGCTACTGGAAACCCAGTGCCTCGTATTGCTCTCCTCAGAGGAGGCTGGGAAGTACTTTAAGCACAGCTGCCATTTATTTTAGTGTTTATTTCAATGCAGTGCCTTGGGCTGTGTAGTGTAGCAGTTCTGGGGTCACCACCTGCCCTGTGTGGTGGTTCCTGCTGCCTCTGGAGGGGGAGGATGAGCCACTGGAGTCAGTGACAACCAGCTGCTGGCCTTGACATGGGGCTCATCTTCCCAGCCAAAGTGCAAAGACCTCGGTGCTCATCCTAGGAAAGGTTGTAGGATGTGAACATTCCTGAACATCAACAGGAGTAACGAAATGTTGCTATTTAACTGTCCTTACCCTCTTGAAACAGCTGGTGAAAGGGCTGCAGCAGGAGCTCAACCGGCTGTACACGCTCTTCTGCTCCCGGAATCCGGAGTTTGAGGAGAAAGGAGGGAAAGTCTCCATCGTGTCCCACTCGCTGGGCTGTGTCATCACCTACGACATCATGACTGGCTGGAATCCAGTCAGACTTTACGAACAGTTGCTGCAGAAGGAAGAGGAGGAGCTGGAAGATCGTTGGATGAGCTACGAGGAGCAGTGTTTACTTGAGGAACTTTACATAACTAAACAACGGTAATGCAGCCACTTCCAGTTGGTCAAGGGGAAAATCACAGCCTTGGATAACGCCCTCTGAGGGTTTCCAGAACCCACCGTGGCTGTTCCCTTCTGTGGGTGATGTTTTTCTGCTAGGGCTGGGTGGTAGATGCTAAACATGGGACTGGGCAGGTACAGGGAGCTGGCACTGCTGGTAGGAACTCTGAATCCACATAGACTCATGGAATTGTTTGGATTGGAGGGGACCTTAAAGCCCATCTCATGCCATGGGCAGGGACACCTTCCACTAGACCAGGTTGCTCCAAGTCCCATCCAACCTGGCCTTGAACACTTCCAAGGTTGGGGATATCAAGGTGTAACGAGACAACCCTTAGACAGAGAATTTAATAATAGTAATTTGAGCTTCAATCCTCCAAGTGGGACATGATAAATGATGAGTCACAGTGTTCTGGTTCCTTCCTGAAGCCCATCTTAGTATTGGTGGTACTTGGGAAGCGTTAATGTAGCAACAGATCTCGTGCTGTGCTTGCAATCAGGATGTGTGTCATTAGGGATTGGTGTAGGATGTCTCTGTCCTCTGCAAGGCTGGGTAAAGTGAATTATTTCTGGGAGAAGGAAAGTTAAGAAACCTAGTGAAGTGGTCCAGTGGTAAGATGACCCTTCAGGCACATCCCTAGGGAAAAATTACCATTTTCACACTCATATTCCAGCTCCTTGGGCATCCTCTGAAGTGCTTCAGGTTGGATCCACAGTAATCCCAAGTATCACTTGACAGTGACACTTCTGTACAGAAAGAGTGGCTCTCTATTTCATGAGCCATTTTAATTCAATTCAGTCTGAAATGAGGGAAAATAGACTGTAACTTCTGGAATTCTGTTGGGATTGGGGACAGTTTTGCCCATCCATATGTGTGCTTTGTATTGTAGCTGGTTTTTTTCATCTGGGCTAAGCAGAAAAACAGGTGAACAAGCTTTGTTAATGGCAGTTGAAAGAGCGGGACACAGTATTCCAGATCTTCCACCACAGTACAGAACTCCGTAATGCTCAGGCTGTGGAGTTTCCTGTGGCTTTGGTGGTATTTGGGTTTTTTTAAACAAAATAAAACAGGTGATTTGTCTGCAAAATCACCAAGGAAACAGGAGGTGAGTCACCCACTCCTGAGGAAGGAGGGTGGGCAGATGCTTGGGGGGGGGGGCGGGGGGGTGAACAAGGGAACTGTCATGCCTTGATTGACTCCTTGTGTGGTCAGAGGAACGGGATTTGACATACACTGCTTCTTAATCAGTTGAGCTGCTCCAAGAAATACTGACACCATCACTCTCTCTTCCCAGCAGACAAAACTGTTGGACCCCACAGGAATGCCTGTTTGGAGCAGAGAGGTTAAAGCTACATTTTTTATTGGATCTCAGAAAGATCTCTATTTTCTAGGTTGAGAGAGATAGAAGAGAGGTTACATGGGTTAAAGGCATCTACCGTATCAAAACCACCTGTCTTAAAATTTAAGGTATGTATGTCTGAGAGGTTTTTCCTGAATGTTCTGCTTGCTGCAAAAATACACGTGCTATGAGTCATTCTGCTTTTTTTTCCCCCCCTCCCATGTGCCTAGACGTGGTTTTGGTAGCATAATTTGAATGTGTTGGATGGAGTGTGTGTATGTGTGTGTAAACATGTTACTCTACTCATATCTTACTCTTTGTTACAAATATATATTTGTAATAAATTTTGAGCAACCTGGGATAGTGGAAGAGGGTTGGAATGAGGTGGGCTCTAAGATCCCTTCCAACCCATTCTATGATTCTACTACTTATTATATGTAATTATATATAAACATACATCTAAAGATATGTGAATATATAGATCATAAATATATGTAATATATAGACCTGTAAATAGGTTGTTACTATGTTACACACACAGAGCTCCATAGGAAAGTAAAAACCATGTGGGAAATTATATCAATCATGTATCTTAAACAATTTCACTTCTACTTCATTGGATAATCCATTTTCCTTGGGGACTACTTCTAACATGTCACATCTCTGAGCAAATCTGATTGAATTTCCTCCAGCAGTGGATTTTCCTTCCAAATTATTCTGGCCTGACAGTCAGCACACTTTTAGTCTCATGAAACAGATTGCTTGTTAATCAGCTCTACAAATTGCTGGAATTCCTTATCATTGGGAAAAGGCATTTTCCGGCTCCTGGGTGGGATGTGTGACACTTTCTGGTTCCTCCACTCAATCCTGAAATACTAAACCATAAAAGTGTGACATGACAGATGAGAATAAGAGAGATTATTGTTTCTTAACTTGCCGTTTTTCTTTCCTTCTGAGTTCCGAAGGGCTCCTACAAGCCAAGGT
Source organism: Acropternis orthonyx (assembly GCA_035583155.1). NCBI lineage: Eukaryota > Metazoa > Chordata > Aves > Passeriformes > Rhinocryptidae > Acropternis > Acropternis orthonyx. The sequence goes on from JAWWEU010000158.1 coordinate 62,320,084, forward strand.
CAATCTTGAGCCATAAAAAAGAGGAAGGGACCATAATTCATTTTGTCACAGCCTTCTCCTTTTCATCACTGCTTGAAAGCGTGTGCCAGGCCGTTATCTCTGCCATCAAGGAAGCTGGAGTCAGGCTGATACTCGCCCAGCTCTGTGAAAGATTAATCTTCACTCAGTTGTGTTTAAACTGAAGGGTTTTTGACCAGTTGCTTTTTCGAGGGAGCGGGAAAGGAGGGCAAAAGAAAGGGGGAAAAAGAGGACGTTATCTAAATAGATTAGATAAGTGATTTTCAGGTGTTTTTCCCTTGCAGTACGTCGTTTTTCTTCCCTTACTGACAGGAAGGTGTTTTGTTCTGTGAAGCTTTACACAAGTGACTCCCATGGCTTGAGACAGAGCTCCAGAGAGAGAGAGGCTTTCCATGGAAGTGATGGAAGGGAGGATTGCAATAGGATTGACTGCAGTAGGATTGCTCATCAGCAAGGCAGTCCAGCTTTCCAAGGGTGACTGGCTTGTTGAAAGAGAACAAACTGCTTTGTGGGTACCAACCACCTCCCTCCCCTTGGCTCTCCGTGGCAGAGCAGAGCTCTGGTTTGATCAGGACTTGCTGTTCACCACAAAAAGTGCCTGATGCACCAATTGTTTGGTCTGTGCAATGCAGGACACTGGAGTCTTTGGTCACTGATGTCCTTAGGCTCTGTTACACCGTGGAATGGGAAAGGCTGGATGCTGTCAGTGCTCTTTTGTGGACTGAAACAAATTAAGCTTCCCAGGATGAGACAGAGTCACTGGTCCTACATGAAGGAAAGGCTGAGTAAGCACAAAGGTAGCTTTTGGCAAGACAAATGCAAGAATAAATATAGCAGCTTGCTTTGGCATTTAGTATTAGAAAAAATGACCTGGGTGTTTGACCCTTTTGAGAGGAAAAAAAACCCCAAAAGATGAAGATACGGAGTCCAACACTACACTGGACAAGCCACCAGAATGGGAACTTGAGGGTGAGGTATCTTTGTCTTTCTTCCTCTACTTCTCCTCTGATGGGATAATTGATTAATCTGCTAAACCAATGGCTGGGTTAAAAGCCAAGCCAACGCCCCATTGTAAAAGTAAAGCTTAAAAGGAGGACAGTCTTCTCCCCACCAGGCTTGTGAGAGGACTAGGAGTTAAAGGCTGAAGAGGCTGCAGAACATGGAAACGTGGGCAGTGGTGTGATCCCAACCCCTTTAACACTCTGGTGTAGGATGATTGTCAGTCACAGTTGGGAAGAGGAGGGCAGGATGTGCCTCAGTTGCTCCTCAGTACTGAGATGGCAATTCATTTAAATCTGGATTTGAAACATGCTGGCCCAAAAGGGCTTCAGGGTTCCTGAGCTGTTCTCAGTCACCCAAGGTTACAGAAACTTCTGGAAGAAGCTCCAGCTTGTATTTCATTTGCCCCCCGCACGTACCAATGCACCAAAGGGCTGTGCTGCCTCACTCCTGTTGACTCATTCAGCTTTTTTTTTTGGTATTATTTAATTATGAAAATACTGCAGTCTTAAGTTGAATGGATGACTACTTGGCTCAGCTTCTGCTTAAAATACAAATAAATTCATTAAGTGTTCTGTTTATGAGTCATAACCAGTAGAAAAGTGCTGCCCTGAAAGGTCATGTTCATAAACATGTCTCCTCTGTTGTGGAACATTTACAGGAATAGATACGAAGTGCCCAAATCCTGCTTCTAGGAGAAAACACCAAGATGAATAAATGTTTGCTATAAAGATTTCAGTCCTTTCTATGCGGATTTTAGTCCTCTTTTCCCAGTAGGTTTCATCACACAAGCAGCCTGATCTTCAGCCACGTTGCAACAGCACCTGACAGTCTAATGGCTGCAATTTAAAGGACTTTGTTTTTAAAATCGGAGAGGAATAGAATTGTTCAGGTTGGAAAAGACCTGTTCACCACTAACCCATGTCCCCAAGTGCCACATCTGCAAGTCCTTTAAGTCCCTCCAGGGATGGTGACTACCCTGGGCAGCCTGTGCCAATGACTGACCACCCTTTCCATAAAGACATGCTTTGGATTTTTAGCATTCACTGGTCTGTTCTTGGCCTGTGCCACCCACTGAGGTACCCACCGGTTGGCACTTGGACTTTGTAAGCTGGAAGGCTTTTGCGTGTAAGGAAACACTCAGCAAAGAGCAGTGCCCTCCAAGAGAGCATCTGGACACTGCTGATCTTGTGGTTATCAATAGAAACAATGGAACAGGAGTGGAACAAAAGCCCCACGACGTGTAACCACCCAAACCAGTTACCTGGTGAGGTTTTGCCCAGTCTCTTTGAGCCTTTGCTGAGTGCAAGCTGGCAGGCACTGTCTGAGTTCTTCCTAAAGCAGGAAAACCCTATTTATGCACTTCAGGTGCTTGACACAGGAGCATCAGATGGACAGGGTTAAAGGTTGCTTATTCAGCTAAGGGGATTGCACCATTTCTGTTGTATTTGAAGATGAGGAAGCTCCTTGTCCAAACTGCCACGATGTGAGGAGTGTGCAAGGCTGGGTTATAAGAAGGAAAAGCAGCTTTGCCCTAGACCCCAGTGCCAGCACAGGTGACAGAGCAGTGCTTTGCTGCAGGTGACATTGAGCAGCCATGCTGAACACCTGGATTTTCCTTTCTCCAGGACTGGGAAAGGCACTGGGCATTGGACTGGGACTCAGGCATTCCTTGGGAGGGCAGGGGTGGGGTACCAGTGCCAAGTCAGAGGAGGAGGAATGTTTTGTGCAGCGCTGGAATCTGAGAGATGAAACTGGCCATTATTCCTACGCCCTTGCTCCATGTGCTGGCACACAGGGAAGGCACATGGGATTCCAAGCATCTTCCATGTGCATTTAGCAGGAGTTCAGCAATCCCTCTTGCTGGTTGAGTGGCAGCACACCAGGAGTTGCCCAGTTGTAGTGCCCTGCACGCTGGGCACTGCCAGGGAAAGTAGCCATGAAGGTCTGATAGTGCTAAAATTAATTTTTCAAATAAGAAAGTAAAGGTTAAAAAGCAATTTTGACTTGTGCCAATATGTTTTTACTACCACATTTTTGCATTCGATGTTTTTAGGAGGCAATGTCTGAGGGTTGGTAGTGGGATGTGAAGCCTTTCACCTCAGGATGGTAGTGATCAAAAATTGTTGCCACTGCTGGAGGTTCAGTGACCTCTGTCAAGATGTGCCAGCTCAGGTTTGCTCAGTTGCCTGTTGGTGTTAGAGACAGGACTTGGAGCAAGGTCACAGCAGCTTTGGGTGGTGTGAGGGTCCCTCAGTGCTGTCCCTGGGCTGTGGCTCCCAGCATGGGACGTGGCACTGGTGGCAAGCACCATCCTGATCACTCAACGTTGGGTGTTTCGAGGTGTGTGTAGCAAAATGATCATGGAGCGCTTGGGTAGGGATAAGATTAAAGAAGTGTGGTAAGCTTTGGGAAGGTTCAGGAGAAATCAGGCTCATCGTATTCCCTTGGTGTCTTCTAAACTCTTCTTGCTCCAGCCTTTCCAGTGTTAGCAGAACTCTTTCGAGTTCAAATATCCAACTTGCTTTTTGGTTTCCCAACTATGTAGCACCACAAGAGGCAGCCAGGGGAAATGGGAAATTTAACCTTCCTGTGTATATGTTGTAGTGGTTCCTCTCTACTTTGACTGACTGGTATTATCTGAGTCCCTCTGTTGAGAGAGAGAGGAATCAAATCCAGCCATGTTAAAAAGCAGCATTTCCATCCTTACTAACATGGATGAAATCTCTCCTTAGGTTGAGAATTTCTTCTGTATGGGCTCTCCATTAGCAGTGTTTTTGGCACTGCGTGGCATCCGTCCAGGCAACAGTGGGAGCCAGGACCATATCCTGCCCAGGACGATTTGTAACCGCTTATTAAATATTTTTCATCCAACAGATCCAGTGGTGAGTCTTAATTGCAGCTCTTACCTTGACTATTTTTAAGCATCAGCTCTGTGTGATCTTCGAAGGGTGTGAATCAACACGAGTATGTTCCAGCAGAGGACTGTTTGTTAAGGATTATTGTACAGCGTCTTGGGTTTGGGGACTGCAGAATAACAATTCCTACAAATCATTGCCTGAAATATCATACATTTTGTTTCTCTTTTCATATTAATAAGCATAACACTGGAGATTACTCTGATTATTTTTTTATTGCAAAGAAATAATCCTTTTCAGATGAGGATTTTGTGTTTAACTTCCTGACTTCCATTAAACACCATCAGTCCAAAGACAATCCTGCTGTTAAAAAAGGGTTCACAAGCAGTTTACAAGATGCTGTAGGGAAAAAAAAACCAGTTTTTTTTCCTAAATGATCCTGAAAAACAGCTTGTTAGAGGATGGGAGAGAATTATTGATGTAGCTTTGCCCTGTCCTTACCCTCTTCCACAGGCAACCAGCATTATCCATTATCAAAGGCAGGATGATGAAACTCCATCACCTTGGCAACTTCTTTGATGCAAACTTGATTTGGAATTCCATGTAGAATAGTAATTTGGGGATGCTTTTGTATTTAAAGTGCCTGAATTTAAGTATATTCAGACTTCAGTCTGCACATGCTGGTTCTGCTCATCTCAAGGCCACCTTCAGCTCCAGCTATTCCAAAACCAGAGTTTTCCTGGGATGCCTGGGACATGATCAGTCCGTGGCCCCACTCTGCAAATACAAACCACTTAGGGCTAAGATAAAGAAGTGCAGAATGCTTCTCTGCACTTAAGGAAACAAAAATAATGATTCAATAGAAAATTATTTTTTTTAATAAGCAAAACTCAGGGTTTGCAAAGGGGATCAACAAAGAGTCATCAAACAAAACATTTGCACAGCCAGTTCCTCCCTGCGTTGTGTCAGAATCAGCTTAACCTTACACAGAGTTTGCTCTGGCAGAGCAGAGTAACAACCCTCTGTTGGTAACTCCTGTGTCCAGGTGTTGCAGACACACGTGCAAGAGTGAAGGCACAAACAGCTGGGCAGCTGATAAATCATCTTCCAGGTGAAAGGAAACTTCTCTGTGAAAACAAAAGTGACTCAGCCCATAGCACCAGAATTCTGTCGCTTTCCAGGCTTTGGATTTGAGGTTGGAGAGGATTCTGTCTGTGAAGGGAATGTGATTTTTCCTTTTTTGTTGAACTCTGGACCCTCAAGAGTTCGTTTGTTCTTCCTTCCTCCTGCAGGCCTACAGATTAGAACCTTTAATTCTGAAACACTACAGCAACATTTCTCCTGTCCAGATCCACTGGTACAACACAGCAAACCCTCTCCCTTACGAGCACATGAAGCCAAGTTTCCTCAACCCCACCAAAGAACCTACCTCAGTTCCCGACAGCGAAAGCGCGTCGGCGGCGCCGAGCCCGACCACGTCGCCGGTGATGGTGCGGCGGCACTACGGGGAGTCCATCACCAACATCGGCAAAGCCAGCATCCTGGGTGTGTCCTTCGTGGCCCTGGGGTCACCTCGGGGGCTTCTCCTGGAGCTTCACTGCTCCCTGGGGTGGAGCTGTAAAGCCAACTCTGCTGGCAGAGCCAGGCTGGGAGAGCTGGGGGTGTTCCCCTGGAGAAGGGAAGGCTCCAGGGAGACCTGAGAGCCCCTTGCAGAGCCTAAAGGGGCTCCAGGAGAGCTGGAGAGGGACTGGGGGCAAGGGATGGAGGGATGGAGGGGACAGGACACAGGGAATGGCTTCCCACTGCCAGAGGGATGACCTGATTGTGGCCTCCCAGTACCTGGAGGAGCCTGCAGGAAAGATGGAGAGGGACTATTTACAAGGGCTTGGAGTGACAGGACAAGGGAAAGTGGATTCAGACTGCCAGAGGGCAGGGTTAGATGGGATATTGGGAAGGAATTCCTGACTGTGAGGGTGGGCAGGCCCTGTGCCAGGTTGGGCAGGTTGCCCCTGGATCCCTGGGAGTGTCCAAGGGCAGGTTGGACGGGGCTTGGAGCCACCTGGGCTGGTGGGAGGTGTCCCTGCCCATGGCAGGGGGGTGGGAACAAGATGATCTTTCAAGTCCCTTTCCAACCCAAACCTTTCCGTGAATCTGTTCCTGTCTGTTTCACAGAATCAGAGAATTTCTCCTCAAATTGTTTGTTTTAATCCCAGCTGACATTTACTTTGAAGAAAGAAACCAGTTTACGTAGGTTGGAGTCAGGGCTTGGGGGCAGATGATGTAGTTTATCCTGTTGCTGCCTTATCTTCTTCTCCCCTGTTGAAGTGACATCCCAGTGATTTAATAGTTTCCACTCTACTTCATGGGAAAAAATTTAAACTAAAGCTTGTTTTCTGACCACATTTTCTAGGATTGGCAAATAGGAGAAAAATCACACCATGTTAAACTATTACAGTTACATTTAACTTGTGATTTTACAATAGGAAATTCAGTCTGTTTTAATATAAAGTCTGTTCCCTTCTGGCTTTCTGAGTCAAAATAAGCCCTGGTTTAAGTGAGCTTAAATTCCCTTCACTGGAGCTTATACTTGAGCAGGCACTTGCAGTTTTTGTTGACTCAAGGCTTTTCTTTAGCTCTCTGTGTGGGATTTGGAAGAATCCTAGTGCCAGGAATCTTCCCAATCAAATAAGTAAAGCAGATAAAAGCAGTTTAGTCCTAAAGTAGAAATACGTGGTATTTCAAAGCAGACTGGCTTTTTTGGGGGGGTTACTGTAGGAACTTTTATGTCTTGTCCATGAGGTGGCAGCAGAGTCAGGATAAAACATGACATAACTGCTCTTAACTTTTACACCCTCATTCCTGAGCGACCAAAATAGCCCTTTTAAAGGATGATATAACATTTTAAATGTCTGTAAGGACTCTTAACAAGAGGAATGTCTTAAATGTCCTGATGAGATTCTTAAGTGCAGGAGGTGCCAACATTGTTGTAAAGCATTTTGTCTTGGGCTTTTTATGAGAGAGGAATGACAGCATATCTTTAAAAGCAGCAGATTTCTCGCTGCAGAAGTAATCTCATGTATTTTTTCCCCTAAATGCAGTTTCCAAATTACAGCTTTTGCTTGTACACAAGATTTGGCTCAGGATAAACAGTGCACTCTTCAGTCAGATGAGCTCTTCCCACCCTGGAGTGTTTTCAGCCTCCCGTCACTCAGCTCTTAATTAGTGGGTGCTGCACTGACTTTCATTTGCAGTTTGATTTATGCTGCTTGGGGGTTTTTTTGCTGGATGCAGGAGCTGCGAGCATCGGGAAGGGCCTCGGTGGGATGCTTTTCTCGAGGTTTGGGCGATCCAGCACAACCCCACAGACTCTGGAGACGGGAAAAGACGGAGCCGAGGGGGAGGACAAGAAGGCCACGACTGTTGGGACACCACCTTTGCCCCACAGCAGCTCGGGCTTCCTGGAACCCACAGGTGAGTGGTGAGTCCACCAACAGACCTGGCACTGCCACAGGTTGCCCAGAGAAGCTGTGGCTGCCCCATCCCTGGAAATGTCCAAGGCCAGGGGTTGGACAGGGTTTGGAGCAACCTGGGCTAGTGGGAGGTGTCCCTGCCTATGGCTGAGGGTGGAATGAGATGGGCTTTTAAAGTCCTTCCAATCCAAACCATTCTGTGATTCTCTGAGTCTGTTCTGTCTTTTGAGTCTCTCAAGACTCCAAGGGCTGACTCCTTGTTCTTCCTTTAGTCTTTTTTCCCCTCTTAAAGGACGTTTATCTGCATATGTGTTTGTACATACATGTGCACCATATACATCCATGTGACTGTATGAGTTTAGGCTCATGGGATCTGCATGTCAGTACTTCCTAGACATCCAATAGGAAAAGCAATATAATTGCTTCAGACAATCCCACTTGCCATTTATCATTAAATGGATTTATCTAAATTTCATAGAATGGGTTGGGGAGTAAGGGACCTCAAACCCACCGGGTTCCACCCCCTGCCATGGGCAGGGACACCTTCCACTATCCCAGGTTGCTCCAAGCCTCATCCAGCCTGGCCTTGGACACTTTCAGGAACGGGACAACCTGTGCCAGGGCCTCCCCACCCTCACAGGGAAGAATTCCTTCCTAGTATCTATTCAATCTGCCCTCTTTTGGTTTAAATTCCTTCTTCCCCATACACTTCCAATTTCCCCAGCAAGTCCAGTTCTGAAGCAATCTGGGTCTAAAGACACACATGACTGGAAGCAGGAGCTTCCCCCTGTCCTGATCTGAACCACCCAGAACAGAAAGTGCAATTTTAGCAACTGAGGCATTTTTTTTTTTAAAGTACAGATACTTCCTGTAAGGAAATTCATACTTGATCTCAT
>JAWWEU010000158.1:62337083-62362210 GCA_035583155.1 Acropternis orthonyx
CTGTCCAACCTGCCCTTGGACACTCCCAGGGATCCAGGGGCAGCCACAGCTTCTCTGGGCAACCTGTGCCAGGGCCTCACCACTCTCCCAGGGAACAATTTCTCCCCAATATCCCATCTAAGCTTGCCCTCTGGCAGTTTAAAACCATCACCCTTCGTCCTATGAATTACTCTTCAGGGCTGAGTGATCGCCTCCCACTCACCATGAGCACAGCTTTGCTGAGGAACTCACCCAAACTCTGCTATCACGAGGCTTGTCCTGGTGGGGTTTAATTTCCCCAGTGACCACACTCAGCAAGGAAACTCATTCCCTGCCTGCTTGGCTGGGATCTCCCAGAGCTGGAGCAGGGAGCCCACAGCAGACAGGTCTGTCTCCAGGGAACTGCTGGTCTCTGCTCCCTCCCAGGTAACAAGTGACAGGACAAGAGGAAACAGCCTCCAGTTGCACCAGGGGAGGTTTAAATTGGATGTTAGGGGAAATTTCTTCATGGGAAGGGTTGTCCAGCCCTGGCACAGCTGCCCAGTTTGGTAGTGGAGTCCCCACCCCTGGAGGGATTTAAAGGCTGTGTGGATGTGGCACTTGGGGACACGGGCCAGTGGTGACCTCGGCAGCGCTGGGGGAATGGGTGGGCTCGATGATCTCAGAGGGCTTTTCCAACCTGAACAATTCCATGACTCTGAGCCTGTCCCAAACCTGGGGGTTACCTGGAGCACCACGTCCAGCCCATTTTCAGTGGGCAGCCTCTCAGGGTAGCTGGGTTGAGCTTCCTGCCCCAGAGCCACCTAAAGTCAGGAGGGATTGATGTGTCAGCTCCCCACCCATCACCAGGCTGCTTTCTAGGGATTATTCACTTTCTTTCCCAAGTCCTGGGGCTTGTCTGGGTGTTACAACTTTAACATCTGCAGCCCGAGTCTTGGGAGGGGGAGGGAAAATGCAGAGGCTTTGCTGCTTCAGACTCTTTTCCTGCAGTGAGTTTTGACTCTGACTGGCCTCAGCAAGTGCCGGTGCCCGGGAATGCCTGGGAATGTCCGCAGCCCGTGTCATTCCTGCGTCCCCAAAGGAAAGCCGGAGCCGTATGGATTTTGCAGCAAACGTTTTGCCAATTTCTAGTTCTGTTTCATAATCCTGATGGCATTCTTGGCCTCCCTGGGGTTATGATTTACGGTGGCATATTCCCAGCCTTTTGGGGGGAAGCAGGAGCTCTGGCTGCAAGCTGTTCCTGGTGGAAGTATCAGGCCCCTCCTGAGTTTCCCCTGTGCTATCAGGAGAAGCTCTGTGCATCTCTGAGCACGGATAAACACGCTCTGCTCCTCAGACACGTCTGCAGCGCTCACTTGTGACGCTTCAAAAAGCTGCGTTTGAATCAGGCATTAAAAACCCTGCTGCAAAATCTCACCCTCTCCAAGCAATTCAGTTAATTAACCAGCTCAATCAGCTCCTGCTGACTCTCCCTGAAGATACCCCTCCTGAAGGAGATTTTTTCTTTAGATTTGGACGAAATGCAGGGGTTGAGTCATGATTTTCTCCCTGGCTCCGTTCTCAGAGCAGGGAATGTTGTCCACAATACTGGCTGTTGCCATATGCTTTTTTCATCAAGTTAAAGGGTGCAACTTTCTTTTTTGCTTCCCCCTCCACTGACTCACTCCCCAAATATGTTTCTGGTTAGGATGCCTTGCAACTTCTTCCTGACAGCAGGTTTTCTAGTTTGCAGGCAGCAATGGGAGTGGCCTCTGTGAGCTCTGAAACGTCCCAGCTCCTGGGAGGAGAGGACGGGTGTCCTGGAGAGGACGAGCAGCAAGACGCTTACCTGATTTTTGGGTTCTTGGTGTGTTTCGGGAGCTCTTCTGCCCTAGAAATGGTTTTCCAGAGCTGGGTGTTCCCTCTCCGGTGCCGTTCGCCTGTGGATTGTTGTGCCTGGGATGTCTAGGAAATGCCCAAGGGAATTTTGATGAAATCTCCCTGCTGGATCCTGTGCAGGGCCAGGAGTTGGCCTCGATGATCCTTGTGGGTCCCTTCCAGCTCAGGATATTCTGTGACTCTGTGATTAGGTGGACTTGGCCTTTTATCTGTTTACTTTAAGAAATGCTGGAAGTTAAGAATGGGAGACGCTGCCTGGAAAGGATCTTGGAGGGACAGACAGACAGACAGACATGCCCCTCCTGGATTTCTTTTAAGGCCTTGCCTTCAGGCCACCTTCTGTTGACCCTCAGACCTTCACCACTGGTGCCAGATTTCCTAAGTTAGGAGCCACCTCGCTGCTCCCAACATCCCAGTGCGCAGCTTCCAGCACTTGTCCAACGGAAGGAAACGGCTCCCCAAAAAAGCAGGCTATAGATCATTCCAGTGATGCTTCCTGAGCCTGACCTTGCTCCTGTGAGCACGGGAGGGGGTGTCTGAGAACCAGAGTCCATTCACACTTGTAGCTGTACATCCCATCCTCACTTCCCAAAGTCCTCACAGCCCAGGAGATGCCAGAGGCCAGGAAGAACAGCTTGGCCTTTTCCAGCTGCAGGAACTGAGATGCTGGGAGTTAAGTGACTGGCCCAGAGCCAAAGGGCTTGGAAACAAGCCCAAATCTTCCTTGTATTAGCTGGGATATGACTGTGCAGCATTCCTTGCCCTGCTGGAAATGTCACCCATGGTCTCTGAAGCAACTATCCTGCAAAGAACATCTCTTTTTTTTTTTCCTCCCCCTGAAAGTGATTTTCCTTACAGGACAATCCCCATCCGTTTGATCTTGTGGGATGCAGGAAAGCAGGAACATGCCAGCCTTTGCAGCGCTTCTCATTTCCTACAGCCTTGCCTGGAAAGTTGACTCGGGGCTTCTCCACGCTGGGAATTTTCCAGAGAAAGTTATTCCAGCTGAGTGATTCTCCAGCAGCGCATCCCCGGGGGTTGGGGTGACGGCAGGAGACATGTAAGGACACTGCAGGGTGTCCCTGCCTGATCCTGGTTCCTCTCCCAGGGAGAAGAAATTTGGATTCTCATTCTCCCTGCCTCTCCTCAAAGAATGGGAGCTGCTCTTCCCTGTGCCACCTGGAATGTCACTTGCCATGACCACAAGCTGCTTGGGGACAGAAGGTGGCAACTGTGGTGTCACCTGCCGAAGCCACCTGAGATCCCAGTGCTGCTCCCAGGACTTCAGGTTTCCTAAGGAAGGAGGTCCCATCTTTCCACTGGGCTCTCTTCCAGGAAGGACAGAGCATTTATAACCAGCCCTCCACATGGTAACCTCTCCTTGGAGATCCAGGAGTGACTCCTGCAAGACGGTGCCTAATTTCCCTGTGATTTGATGGAACTTTGGGGGGTTTAGTGTGGATTCTTTTTTTTTCCCCTATTCTTTCCAGTGCTGCTATCACTGTTTCTTCGTGGCCTGGCTCTGTCATCATCCATTGTCATCACTTGGCAGATGGAGGAGGAGGAGGCCGGGGTGTTTCCTTGCAAGGGATAAATGTCGGAATAGCCCATCCTTGCTCGGCTGGCAGCATCTCCAGTGCCCAAACCACAGTGGAGAGCTGGAAGAAAAGCCTGGCCACTCCACAACCCTGCAGGGGACTGGAGGCTTGGAAAAAAAGTACCCTGGCAGCCCAACCTCCTGGATTTTGCCTTTTAGAAAAAAAAAAAAAATTCTGGATGTGTCAGGATTTTGGCCGTTGGATAGAGAAGGGTTTCCCAAAATCAGCTGGTGCTTGGTGTGGAGAGCTTTGGAAAGCAAACAAGGGGATAAATGCCCTGACCCTGGTCATCACTTGGCAGGCCAGGATGGGAGAGAAGCAGGGGCCTGTTTTGGGATTCCCAAACCTGCCCCAGTGCCCCTGAGAAGGCGGAATTGAGCATCCCACTTGTTGCTTCAGTTCCCGGTTCCCAGGGCTCTCCGTGTGTCCGTGCTGCCCGGGGAGCAGCAGCCCCACCTGAAACCATGACACCCATCATGGGGAATAACCAACCACCCCCATCCTGACAGGACAAGGGGTGATGGTTTCACACTGCCAGAGGGCAGGGTTAGATGGGATATTGGGAAGGAATTCCTGGCTGGGAGGGTGGGCAGGCCCCGGCACAGGTTGCCCAGAGAAGCTCTGGCTGCCCCTGGATCCCTGGAAGTGTCCAAGGGCAGGTTGGACAGGGATAGTTGAAAGCGTCCCTGCCCATGGGATTGGGGATTGGAACGAGAAGGCTTTTAAATGTCACTCCCAACCCAAACCATTCTGTGATGCTCCAATTCTGTGATCTCTCTGCCACGGTGACCTCCTCTGACCCCATAAAATTCCTCCTTCCCAAGAGCTTCCCGAGGGCCTTCAGAGCCACTTCAGAGCATTGACCTGACTTTCTCCTCTTCCCCGTGCGACTCCAGGATGTTTCCTATCACGCTGCCATGGGCCTTGGCTTCTCCTCCCCGCCTCCCACGGCTGTGTGCAGCGGCGTCTCGCAGCACATTCCTTCGCTCCGTAATCTCCGGCTTGCTATCTAAGGAGTTGAAGGATATTTCCACCCCGACAGTGCCAGAAAACACTGGCAACCACCTCCGTCTCCCGTCCTCCGCACACACATCCAGCTCCTCGGTGCTCTGATACCCTGCCACGTTCAAACAGCCGTCGCTGACAGGCAGCTCTGGAGGCAGCAGGTTGTTTTCCTTACTGGCTGGGTTTCTTTTTCCCCTTTTTCCAAGCCCCAGCTTGTTCCTGCAGTTTCTTGCCCTGGTGACTGGGTTTGACTCTCCACACTGAGAGTCCGTGCCGTGCCTGCAGCACCGGAGATGGAAACACACCACATGGCCGTGGTTTGGCCTCTCCATTCCCCAGGGAGCAGCAGGTCCAGGATGTGCCTGAATATTGCTAATTCCATAAATATCATTCTGCTGCACTTCAGGAGCAATCCCCAGACCAGCTTCCTATGGCTCCATCTGGCAGCAGGGATGAAAGGTCTTGTTCTTCTGGTGCTTGTCACCTCTCTGCTCCCACCTGGGGTTTGTCACTGGCATTTTTGTTGGTCTAGCAGCCATGTGCTGAGGTCTCAGCCACCCACAGCTGTGAGGACATGAGTGGATGCCCATCATTCCAACATGTGGTGGAGTTTGGACATCCTCAGTGCTGGATTCGGCACGCAGGGGGCACAGAGATTTACCTGCAAATGGGGACTGGAGAAACTCCGCGCGTGACAATAACTTCAACCCCACTTTTGGAGAGGACACCGAATCACAGAATGGTTTGGAAGATCATCCTCCAGTCTGAGCAATGAGCTGCCAAAAGCTCTCAGTGGCCAGAGAAGGTGGGAGAGCCCTGCTGGCACAGGGTGGGCACACAGACCACCCGGCTTGCCTCTTTCCTGGCTCAGCTTTAAAACCCTCTGACGACGGTGATTCCCCTCCCTCCTTCACTCCCTAGATCCAAACTGTCTCCCCAAAGTGATAATCTGAGTTTTTCTCACAGTGATCTTTCCACTGCCTTTTGCCCATTCCTTGTGGAAAGAGGGAGCAGCACATTTTCTCCCTCTTCCATCCCTCCCTCTCTAGATAAACCCTCTTTTACCTACCTGAAGAGGTTATCATCATTCTTTTTTTTTCTCTAGGGTAAACAGCCTAAATTCTTCCAACCTTTCCTCATCCATCCCCCTCCTGTCTCCCCAGGATCTGCTGATGAAGTGGGATGGGGGGTTCCCATGTCCCTGCTTTGCAGGGGATGTGGGGCTGCACCAGGAACTGCTGGAGCACCACAGCACCCTCAGCTGCAGTCACTGTGTCTTCCAGAAGCTCCTAAGTCACCTCAATTCCAGGTTTCAGTGGGGTTTCAGGGATTCCCAACATGATTGCCCATTCCTGGCCAGCTGAGAGCCCACCTCTCCTTCCTCCAGGAGCTGCCAGTGCTTCCCCAGCTCTGCTTGGAGATGAAGTTCCTCCCACCCGGCTGATTCAATAACATCCACCTTATTAACCCACCCCGATGTGCTCTGTCTCTGTTTTCCAGCACTAACTGCATTACCCTCCCGCCTGCATCCGACCTTTCCGGTGAAGACTGAGGCTGGAAAAGCACAAAACCATCCAGCTGTCTGGGCATTATCCACCTCCAGCTTCCCCTGGCACAACGGGCTCCCGAATCTGCTCGGGGGCTGCAGCTACATGGGGAATCTCGGGTGTCGGAGAGGCAAACAAAAGGTATCACCCCCTTCAAGAGATGCTTTGATTTCCTGGTGGATGTTCCCCAGATCCCTTTATTCAGCCCGGAACACTCCAGTGATCGGCACAGAGAGACACGGATGTGACCAGGAAATCTGAGCCTGGTGTCCATCAGGGCACCAACCCTCCCACGTCCCTGCAGCTTCCCCGTGTTAATTTCCCTGGAAAAAGGAAGCAATTTGGGGTTATTTTTTAAACCACTCCTGCACACAGGTAATGTTGTGCTTTTCCACAAAGCAAACCACACCAGCCATCCCAAGTGATGTGATCCCGGCTCCAGCAGGGAGCTGCATCCTCAGTGGTTCCAGTCCCTGCTGTGTGTCCAGCCTTGGCTTCTCCAGGTGTAAAACAGGGAGAAAATTGCTGTAGTTTCCTTGGCTGTAGCCATTTGGACCGGGATATTACCAGGGAATTTGAGTGACCTGTGCCCGTGGAGGCTGCTCATGCACCTCCCGAACACAGCGAGAGGAGCCAGGATATAGAATCCCAAAAATCCCAGAACGGTTTGGGTTGGAAGAGACCTTAAAACCATCTAGTTCCAGCCCCCTGCCATGGGCAGGCATACTTGGTTTTGGTTAAAAACAAGACAGAAAAGCAGTCTGGGGAGCCCCATGGACGTGCAAATGAAGTGGTTGTAGGAGGTGATGCTGAGTCGCTCCCCCTGAACGTGTCACTGGGGGTCAGAGGGTAGTTTGGGGGACCCTCAGAGGGTGAAAGCGTCCTGTTCCATCAGGGCTGAGCCCCCCAAACACCCCACAGTGCCACAGGTGCCCCCATGGCGTCGGTGCTCTGCTCAGGTGCCCGTTATCACCCGGCGCTCGCCAAGCTCTGACGTGAGAATTGATAAAAACACTCCCTCGGTGTTTTTGTTCTCTGGCAGCGCAAGAGACAAAGCAGCCAAACCTCAGCAGCTCTGTCCTGGGTGCCCTCCTCCTCCTCCTCCTCCTCCTCCTCCTCCCTTCCCTCCTTCTCAGCTTCCCGCAGCAGGGGTGGGATTTATCGGGAGGGTGTAATTTATAGGACAGGAGTGATTTATGGGGCTGCTGCTCTACTTGTTTGGCCTTTGGGGCTCTGCAGCCTTGGAGAACTCCCTGAACTGGCGTGGCTTGCTTGGAGTCCCTTATTCCCGAGGTTTTGGATGCTTCTGGGATCAAGCAATGGGAATGAAGTGGTGGTGTTTCTGCTGCCAGACTCTCCTTCCTTCAGGCTGGGCTTGGGGGCAGTGGACCCCCTCCCTGGGGAGCTCAAGGCACGTGGATCCTTCCCAGGATGCCACATGAAGGAGAGGTGTGAGATTTTGGGAGATAATTGACCCACAAGTGTGTCCCAGCTGTTCTCCACATCTGGGTTTCCCCACTCTCGCCCTCTGAGATGCTGCTGTTGCATCCCTGCTCATGGGGATGAAGAATAAACCCACCTCAGAGTGGTTTTGGGGGCTGGGGAGTGGGGACGCGACTCTGGCACCAGCGTTGGTGGTGCAGCCACCATGGAGCATCCCAGTACCATCCAGAGGGGACAGGTGGCCCAGGCCTGTGTTTCTGGGCATTCCACAAGTGGGAAAATCATCCCAGTGCCTCCCCATCCTCATGTGCCTTGAGCACCACTGGACAGCCCATCCCCAAGGGCTGGATTTGCTTCTCCGTTCCACAGTCTGGTGATTTTCCTGCTCCAGAGCGAATTCCAGGGAACATCCATAGGGGTGGGAGTGGTCCAGCACATCTCAGGGGTGTGTTGTTCCCTAACAAAGCCTGACTGATGAGCTTCACCTCGCCCTGATAGAGGGACAACCTGGCTGGGAGCCAGTTTCCCCCCCCCGGGGACCGTTGGGGAAAGGAGAGCTGGGGCTGGAGAGATAAGGGATGTGTCGGTGCCAGGGCTGGGGTGGGGTGGGGGGTTGATGCTGCAGCACTCGGTGGTGCCGGCTGTGGGGCTGCCACTTTGGAATCACACAGGACAGGGCCCCACGGGGTGCTGGGGACACTTTTTCTCCCCTCCTTCCTGACCTGGGAGACCTGCAGGGTGCTGGGTGCCAGCACAGGGTGCATTCCCACAGCTCCGCTTCCCATGCAGTGACTGCCCCAAACGGGCATGAATAGAAGCTGTGAATAATTGATGGTGCGATTTGGGGGATTTTTCTTTCCCTCCCACTGCTCCCCAGTAAATCATTCCCAAATAGATGTTTTCCACTATCTTGCTAGCTCTGGGGATGAATGTCAGATCCACCAGATGAATTATTTAGGATTTTTGGTGTTTCCTCTTGCTGACTAAGAGTGGATAAATGACGCTGGGTGTTTCTTCTGACACCCCAGAGTCACCAGCCCCGGGGGATGGTGATTCAGTGTTGCGTGACATTTGGATTTTCTTTGAGCTCCTGCTCCATGGAAGATATCCAGCCTTCCAGCGTGGACTTTGTATTTGTAGAGGCAGATGAATAGGAGGCCTTCTGGATGTGGAGAAAAGCCAGAACGGGAAAGGCAAAGGCTCAAAAATTCTGATGGACAATAGAGTGTGGTTTAATATGGTGTATGTTATGGGAGAAGAGGGGAGTGTGGGAGATGTTTGAGCCTTTGGAGGCGATGGTCCAACATTCCCGGGGCTTCTGGAGATGTTTGAAAGATGGATGGGGATGGCAGCAGCTGAGAGGGACACATTCCTACATCCCTGTGCAGCAGTTACTGCTGGGAGTCATGAGGTGACATTAAGAGTCCAGGGTGAGGATGGTGAGGGGTACCAAACCCATCCCTCAGGCACAGGTGATGCAAAGGAAGATCAGCAATGGGAGGTGGTCCTGGGAATGGCTGTTGGGAGACACTCAGGCACCAGGAAGAGAGCTGGAAGCATATTTTCAGCCCTGTGGATTAATCAGCTTCTAGGAGAATTCACCTGGGATTTATCCAACTTTTCCAGCACGTGGGTTCAAGTTAACAACTCCCTCTGGCTACAACAGATGTTTTAGGACACTCCAGGACCCACCAGCCCTTTCAGAGGGACACAAAGTTCAAGGATCCTTCTGACCCTGGGGACAACTGATCAGAGAATGATTTGGGGCACGTTGCCTTCTTTGTAGGCCAAGGCAAGAGTCACACTTGGCAGAGGCCACTCCTGGCAGCTGGGAACATCAGAAGGACATCAAGAAAGGATAAAAGATAAATGACGGCACAGGGATTAATGTCAACAAGAAACTAATGCCTGGCACAGGCCAAGCCAGGAGAGCAGCAGAGTGGTGTGTTATGAAGAGCTGACTGCTGAGGAAAAAACTTCCCAGCCTGAGGCTTCAAGAGCTTAATTGAGCCTAATTCCTGGAAAGAAGGTGAAGAGCAGACAGAGAAGGGCCCTGCAGCGGGGGTTGTCCTGCAGCACAAGCCGGGCAGGCTCTGGTGTGCCGTGGCTGATGTCAGGAACCTGCAGCATGGAAACGAGGTGAGATTTTGTAGCTGCAGGGCAGCAAAACCGTGGCTTGATTTACCAAAGGAGGAGGTTCCTCGCCCCGCCTTTGTGTCTCTTGTCTGAGCACAGCCATCTCTTGCAGGCTGGGATTTATTCCAGATGCTGTCAGGAGAAATTGTGACTACTCCATCCCTGGAAGTGTCCAAGGCCAGGCTGAGTAGGTCTTGGAGCAACCACGTCTAGTGGAAAGTGCCCCTGCCCATGGCAGGGGGTGGAACACCATGGTCTTTAAGGTGCCTTTGAACCCAAGTCCCAATCCCATTCCAGGATTCTAATCTATGATTTTGTAACCTTTGGGCATGAAGGACCAGGCTGGATGGTTGTGACAGTCTCAAATGTTGATCCCTGGCTTCATCCCACATGTCCTTGGTCATCAGAAGGGAGGGGCTTTGGGCAAGGGATGGAGTGACAGGGCAAGGGGGAATGGCTTCCCACTGCCAGAGGGCAGGGTTAGATGGGATATTGGGAAGGCAATCCTGGCTGGGAGGGTGGGCAGGCCCTGACACAGGTTGCCCAGAGAAGCTGTGGCTGCCCCATCCCTGGGACTGTTCCAGGCCAGGTTGGACAGGGCTTAGAGCAACCTGATCACAATCACAGGGCAGACTAAACCTCCCCATCTCAAGTGACTCTTCAAGATCCTCATCACAAGTCTCACTCATCCTTTCATGACAGGGATACTGGAATAACTCCATGCCTGGCCCAGGTGATGGCACACGTGCAACACACAGCCGTGACATCGTCACTGCCCTGCACATGCATCCAGAAAAATAAAAGAGCCAACGTCACACGGACATTTCCGAAATGACAAAATCGGGGAAGAACGAATGTGACCAGGAATAAACAAGGAAGCAGAGTTACCCAGCATGTTTCCTTTGCCAGGAGCGTGACCTTGTCTCTGCTGGGAAATGGTCATTTGTGAAAAGGGAACCTTGGCTACGTCTACCAGATGCTTAGGGGTGGAAGGGGATGAAGATAGAGAGGGGTTGGAAGGAGATGGTCTTTAAGGTCCCTTCCAACCCAAACCATTCTGTGGTTCCATGATTTTGTGAAGCAAAAACCCCTGTGAAGAGGAACGGTACCAGTGGCAGCAGGTTGGGAGGTGTTGGAGACATAAAATGTGCTGGAGGGAATAACTAGCAACTGCATTCCGCCTTTTTGAGGTTTTCTTTTGAAGCGTCATCATTAAGGAAGAGCTGGAGACAGGGAATATCAAGACCCAGGTGAAGTGGAAGGGTGACAGGGGCCACCAGGTCAGGGCATTTGAGGAAACAGAGCTTTTGTTTACACGGAGATTTGGGGGATTTCTGTGCCTGCTCAGTCCTGCTGCTTTTCCAGCTCGGATCACCCAGCGAAGGCACCCGCACACACAGGGCAGAGTTCCGTGCCTGGTCACCCTGGGAAGAGCCAGTCCGACCGGCTTGCCCGCAGCCCTGGAGCAGCCAAGCAGGAACGGCAGCTGCTTCAACAACTGCCCAGAAGAGTTTAAAAACCAAAATAAAGGTCACGAGCACACACCCACACACACACAAAAAAAAAAAAAAAAGGGGGGGGGGGCAAAACTAACTGAACAAACCCACGAGAGCGCTTTCCCGAGAATGCCCACTGAGCCATTTCACGGGGGATAAAAAAGCCATCCTGGTTTCCACGGGGCCGGGGCCGGGGGAGCGGCGGGCTGGGAGCAGCGCCGCGGGCAGGTCTGGTAGGTGTCATCCCTGTCCCGATGGAAAGCGGCCGCGCGGTTCGGCACCTTATTTGGCCATTGCTGCCTGTAGGGAGCGAGGAGTTGCTGCAAACAGTGGGAAGAGCCCTGGGGATGCTTGGCTGCTTCTGACGCAAGAGCCCAGCCGGTGCATTTTTGACCTTGCTTTGCCTCTCGGCCGGGCGCTGGAGATCGCGGTGCCTCTCCCTCCGCACACCCACTGGCCCAGGGAAGGAGCGCCGGGGATGGAAAGGGCAGGGGGGAGCGGCTTCGCCGTCCTCAGGGAAAGAGGAACGAGTGTGTTTAAGGGCAGAAGGAGCCGGCAACCCGTGCTCGGGGCTGCAATCAGCTGTGCTGAAAGGTTACTCGCTCCGCGGAGCCGTATCCAATTGCATCAGCTGGGAACCGCGTCCAACACGCCGGGCTGAGAGTAACCCTTTCTATTTATTGCCCTATTGTTTGGCGCTGGAGGGACACGGAGATACCATCTGGGAAGGCTTTGTTGTTACGGACCGGCTTTCCCCTGCGCTCCAAAGTCACCTCTAAGTTACGCTCCCGCTCCCGAGTTTGGGGGGATTCGGATGGGGGTTATGCAGACGGGGATTGAGGCCCTGGGAGGATTTGAGGGGGAAGGTCATCTGCTCTGTCCTCCCTCTGTTCAGGGCAATGTCACTCAATCTCTTGGCAACAGAAGTCCAAATCCTTGGATAAAACCTGTTTTAGTCTGCCCAGAGCGAGCTCAGGAAAGGTTTTATTAGTGCAGATGGTAAGCAGAGCAACACCACTTCATAAATATCTCCATTATAACAGCAAAGTGACAAATGGGAAAACACCCATTGAGGGGGTTTGTTGCCTCCACGGCACCAAAGCAACCTTGTCCAGGGGAAGGTGTCCCTGCCCATGGGAAGGGGTTGGAATTGGATGTTCTTCAAGGTCCCTTCCAACCTGAACCATTCCATGATTCTGTGGTCCTAAAGTTCCCGTTGTCATCTGCAGCGTGGGACGCAGGAATGGTGCTCATGGAGGCAGCTCTGGGCTGGCAGAGCCAAACCCGAGGCTGCCGAGGAGGGCACGGCTTTGCCGGGGTGTGAATTCCCACCGCCCGGCACAGAGTGGGACACATCCACCTCAAACCGCAGCTCCTTCCGCGCGGCGGCTGCTCAGGAAGCCCAGTTGCCTGGCGGGATGTGTGTATCGCTGGGTGGAGAGCTACAGGAAGCGGATAATATTTTTTTTTCCTCCATTTGTGCCGCTTCAGACTCTTTTAAGACAGTTCCCATTTCCCAGATTCACAGATGATGAGGATGGAGGGAGCCAGCCCATGGCCTGGTCTCGGCGCGGGCATGGACTGCTATGCCAAGGTAGGGCTTTGCCAAGTGGGAAGGGTTTTTCCTGAGTTTGGGGCCAATGTTAGAAACCACCCTAAAGGGTGCAGAGTGGGCACGGCTGCCACGGAACCCATGTGTGTTTGGGACACCAAGGTCCCACCGGCCCGAAGGGATGCTCTCCCAGCCGCTCCTGAGTTCCAAACTCTGCATGCCCTGGGATCACTGGCTGTGAGCTGAGCCAGGCCAAGCCAGGCTGGGATGAGCCCGGCCAGGATGAGCTGAGCCCAGCTAGGCTGGGCAGAGCTGAGCTGTGCTGAGCTGGGATGACGAGGCCAGAACTGAGCCGGAATGAGCCATTCCGGGATGACCCCAGCTGGGATGGGCCGAGGCGAGCCAAGCTGGGCTGTGCCAAGCTGGGATGAACCGGGCTGGGATGAGCTGGGTCGGGCAGAGTCGGGTTAGAGAGCCGGGCCAGGCAGAACCGAGCCGAGCCAAACAGAGGTGAGCTGGGCAGAGCCAGGCAGGGATGATCCCACAGCCCGGCCGGGATTATCCCAATCGTGCCGGGCAGAGCCGGGATGAACCCAGCCGAGCCGGGATGAACCCAGCCGGGCCAGGATGATCCCAGCCGGACCGGGATGATCCCAGCGGGGTCACGATGATCCCAGCCGGACTGGGATGATCCTGGTCGGACCGAGTTGATCCCGGCCGGGTTAGGACGATCCCAGCTGGGCCGGGCCGATCTCGGCCGGACCGGGATGATCCCAGCGGGGTCACGACTCCAGCCGGACTGGGACGATCCTGGTCGGACCCAGGTGATCCCGGCCGGACCGGGACGATCCCGGCCGGACCGGGACGATCCCGGCCGGACCGGGACGATCCCGGCCGGGCCGCCCCCCGGCGATTCCCGGATGTTGGAGCGGCCCCGCTTTCTCCGTCCTTCGCTTCCATAAAAGGCCAAGGGGCCCGGCAGCGCGGGGCGCGTTTTTCCTTTAATTATTATCCCCCCTCCTCCTCCTGCCGCCGCTGCTCCCTCCTCCCCGCGCTCCCTCCTCCTCCTCCCGCCCTGCCCGCGCCGCTCCTCCCGCGGCGGCCCCGCAGGCAGCGGCCGTGGCGGCGGGACCGCGGCGCCCCCTCCCCGATCCCGCCCCCAGCGCTGCCCCGGGGCGCGCAGCGGGCCCGTCCCCATCCCCGTCCCGGTGCCCACCCCGCTCCCGGCCCCGCCGCTGATCCCGCTCCGTTGCCGGGCGCGGCCGGCGGCGCAGGAGGCCGGGGCCATGGCGCTGGACGGGATCCGCATGCCGGACGGCTGCTACGCGGACGGGACGTGGGAGCTGAGCGTCCATGTCACCGACCTGGGCCGCGACGTCACCCTGCGGGTCACCGGCGAGATCCACATCGGCGGCGTCATGCTGCGCCTCGTCGAGAAGCTCGGTGAGTGCCCCGGGACCCCCCGCCCTGACCGGCAGCTCCCCGGCTCCCGGCACCCTGCTCCAGCTCCCAGCACCCTGCCCAGTGCAGTGCTTTAGCTCCCAGCACCCTGCCCAGTGCAGTGCTCCAGCTCCCAGGCAGCTCCCTAGCTCCCAGCAGCCTCTCTCAGTACTGTGCTTCAACTTCCAGACAGTTCTCCAGCTCCCAGCACCCTGCCCAGTGCAGTGCTCCAGCTCCCAGCACCCTGCCCAATGTAGTTCTCCAGCTCCCAGCACCCTGCTCCAATACCCTGCTTTAACTCCCAGCACCCTGCCCAGTGCAGTGTTTTAACCCCCAGCACCCTGCTTCCAGCTCCCAGCACCCTGCCCAGTGCAGTTCTCCAGCTCCCAGCACCCTGCCCAGTGCAGTTCTCCAGCTCCCAGAATCCTGCTCCAATACCCTGCTTTAACTCCCAGCACCCTCTCTCTCAGTACCATACCTTGACTCCCACCATCCTGCCCCAGTACAGTGTCTGAGCACCCAGTGCCCTGCTTTACCTCCCAGCACCCTGTCCCAGTACAGAGCCTGAGCACCCAGTGCTGTGCTCCAGCACCCTCCCCCATTACTATGCTTTAGCTCCCAGCACCCTGCCCACCCCAGGTGCCCACACCCTGCCCTAACCCCCCTGCCAGCTCCCAGCAACCCCTCTCCCCCTGCTCCCTTCCAGCCTTCCCCCTCTCCCCCTGCTCCCTTCCAGGCTCCCCCCTCTCCCCCTGCTCCCTTCCAGGCTCCCCCCTCTCTCCCTGCTCCCTTCCAGGCTCCCCCTCTCCCCCTGCTCCTCATCACCCCTCCAGCCACAACCAGCCAAACTTTAACCCCCCGAGGCCTCAGCTCCATCCTCCAGGATTTTGCACAGTTAGGAAGCAGCTCCCTTTTTGGGATGGGGGATTCTCGATGCTCTCCCACTTCACAGCAAAACCTGATCCCAGAGTCCCGTGCCAGGGGGCCCGCTGTGTCCGTGGGGTGATCAGCGGGGTGACAGGGGCGAGGGGGACCTTGGGGACAGCGCGGTGGCTTTTTTGGGTGCCCACCTGGACAAAGAGCCGTGGGGCGTGTGGGAACGCGCGGCCGGGATGCGAGCTGCGGGCGCAGTCCCCGCCGAAAGCGGGGCGCCCCAAAAGCCTCCCCCCGGTGTCTTTATCAGCTCTTTATGGCTCGGCTGTGTTTGCTCGGCGGCGGAGCCCGGGCTGGTGGCTGTAATTGCTCCAATAAAATATTAATTGCGAGGCCCCGCGCGTGCCTGCGGCCGTGGGAGTAGCGGAGCTGTCAGCTGCGCCGGCAGGTCCCGCTCCGCCGCTCCTGTGGCTCCTTCTCCCATCTTCCCCCCACCTCCGTCCCCGTGCTTAGGTTTTGATTTATTAATTATCTGAAGTTGCAGGAAGGAAGAGACGGATATAAATACGCTGGTTTCGAAAGGAAGGGAGCGCTCGCATCAAAGAGTCTGGCGCTGGAGTTGGTCTGAACTCTCCGAAAACTTGATTTTAGGGGTTTTTTTCACTTCTGTGCTGGAGCTGCGGAAAGTTTTGCTGGAGTTGAGCGCTCAGGGTTAAAAAAAAAAAAGAAATAATTAAAAAAACCCCCAGCTTTCTAGAAATGGTAAAGAATCTACCCGTGAATGAACGAGTGATTCTCCCCTCGGTGTGGAGACGCCAAGGCAGAGGGAAAGCCAGGCATGTGCGCGGGGCCGGAGCCCAGCGAGGACCGAAATTCGCTCCTTATGTAATGCATTGCCCCCCCCCCCCCCCAAACGTTTGCCCGGGTCCTCTCCACTTGTTAAATTAGGGATTGTATTAGAGGGAAGGAATGCAGCGGCGCCGGGGGATGGTGGATGGTGCTCCCCGGGGGGCTCAGCCCCAGCGCCCCCCTCCCCGGCAGGGTCAGGAGCCGTGGATATTCCGGCTGTTGCCTTCCCTTTCCCCTTGGCTTTTGTCGCCCAGCCAAGCTATACGTATTTAGTTGCTTTTAATCTTCCTGCGTGTCAGCTCTTCCAGCCCTCTCATTATTTTTATGGCTCTTCTTTTGAGCTCCTGCCAGTTTGCCGGGGTCGGGTTTAGCGGAGTGGGGTGGGACGGGGCTCGCTCCTCGTCCTCCCGTGCTCCTCAATGCCTTCCTTCATCCAGCCTCTGCGCTGCCTCGTCTCCAGATAAATTCATTTTGCAATTTTTCCACGTTGAAACCCTTCCCCTGCATTTTTAACCCGTTCCTCCCCGTCCTCCCTCTGTCCCTGCTGCTGTTTATTTCCTTGTTCTAAACAACTCCCAGCATTAAAAGAATGATTTGCCTCTTGCAGAGCAGATCTTTGCTGTGAGTTTTAAGAAAATTTCCTAAAAATAAAGCTGCCTTGCAGTTCTAGGTTTCCCTGTGGGATCCCCTATAGGATCCCCTGTAGACTTAGAGGAGGGGAAGCGGGGCTTGTACCTTGGGCAAGGGTTTTCCTGCGCCATCTTTTAGGACAAATCCTGTAGGTTTTGTGCTGCCGGAAGGCAGAGAAAGGAGATTTCTCTGGCCTGCCTGGAGTTTCACTGAAGTTTTGGACACCACTGGGAATTTGCAGTGGATCAGCCACGCTGGGGTTGTAGGATGCTGGTAGAAGCTCTTCAGCCATTAGTGAGCAAGGGGAAAAATGCCTTCCCTCTTCCCAGCAGTAAGGAGAGCTTGGAAAAGGGAAAAATCTAGATTGACATCAGTATTTTCTGATGCTTGTAGGAGAAAAAGATAGCAGTAAATATCCCTTTGCCTTGGAGAGAGTTGGGATGAAACAGGAAGGCAGCAAAGGCTCTCCTCCTTCATTGCAAGGCTGCAGGTATCCATAAATCCCAGGGACTCGGTCCTTGCCTGCGCAGAGCGGCTGCGGTCAGACTGTTTGGGAATAGGCAATTAAAATCTGTCGCTAATGCAGGCAGGGATTGGAAAAAGCCCAAGCAGCAGATAGGGATTCTGGTTACTCAAGTGAATTGCAATGACCTGTTGGCTCCACTGTTATTCATCACCCGCTGGATTAAGCCACTTCGTTAATTGAGCCGTGCCAAGTTCTTGGCAAAGTCATCCCTGAAAAGTAGGGGAAAAACTGCTGAGGTTTTAAGAGCAGTAGCATTTAGTTGCTCCACACGGGTTGGGGTCTGTACTGGAAGCTCCTGGTGCTTACCCAGGGTTTTTTAGGAATTTTGCCACTATTGACTTACAAACAAAAAACCAAAAAAAAAAAAAAAAGAGGTTTAAAATCACTGGGAGCGGAGGAAGGAAGGAAGTGGACGCAGCTTATTGTTGTTGTCAACTTAAGGCTGTTTTAAACACATGGAAGAAAAAAAAAATCCTGCTGTTTTCAAGTGCTCTTGGGAGGAGCTCTGTGGGATATATGGAATTCTGTGGCATATATGTTAGGGGGATGTGTGGTTGTGGGAATAAAAGAGTGGCTGACAGAAACAGGGCAGGGGGGACAAATGGTGTCTGGCAGAGGAGGCAGCTTAAGACAGATGACCTAAATGTGCACTGAGCAGGTTCAGAAAGTCCGTGGATGGGAGTTTTGTGATGGAAATGTGGATTTCTCTCCAGGATTCTCTTACAGGCGGTGTATGGGTGGCAGCCAGCTCCAGTTCCACAGGCTTGCTGATGGGAGCACTGGGAGAGGACTGAGCACCTTTAGGGGTTTGTACCTGAGGAAAAAAGATAAGTGAGTGAAAAAATCCAGCTAGGCTTGGAGTTAGAGCAGTCCTGCTGGACCAAAAGGCATTAAGGGTGGCTTGAGGTGCTGCCCTGTGGTGTGGTGGCATCCCTGTTTTATTGAACTGGGATGGGCAGGAGGACTGACATGGATAAATGTCAGAGCAAACCCTCTGCCCTGAAGGAGAGTAGCTGATAATGGCAGGCAGGGATGGCATCTCCTGAGGCCTTGGGTTTTTTGTGAGTCAGAGCTTGGATAAGGGCTTGGGCAACTGGTTTAACCTCCAGTGTTCCCTCTGGTAGCTCCTCAGCTATCTCTCTTCCATCACTTGGGAGAGAGGGTGGGATGTCACCTGAGGACTGCCACAGGAGTTGTCCCATGCAAAGAGTTTGGCACTTTAAGCTCTTTCTTTTTCTAGTTTAGGCTGCAAATGTGTCTGGGATTCACCCCAGGGGCTCTTTTCACCATCAAACGGACTTTGCTGTGTTATTCTCCGAGGATTTCAGCTCTACTCCTGGCGAGATCAATTATAATTATTAGTGTTCTTCTCCCTGTGAAGTCTCCTTTCCTTAATGGACCCCTGAAAGGGTTATGAATAAAACACCAACAAAGTGCAGCGTCATTGATTTGCCCAGGTTTGTGTTTGAGGTTTTGCAGTGCTTATAAACACTCCAAGCCCTTGTGAGAGTTGCTGGGGAAATTCTTTGCCTTGAAAGTGGAATGAACTCTTTGGAACAGCTTAGGGCTATGAGAGAGAAATGCAGAGTCCTTGTCCCAGCTCCTTTCTGTTGTAAACATGAGGCAGGATGAGGCTGCAGGGCTTGTCTTGCAGGTGACTTGCTCCTTGTGCTTTGGACTTCGCTGGAATGCTGCGTCCAGCTCTGGGGTCGGCAGCACTGGGAAGGGCATGGACCTGTTGGAGTGAGTCCAGAGGAGGCCATGGAGATGCTCCAAGAGCTGGAGCCTGTTTGCCATGGAACCAGGCTGGGAGATCTGGGGGTGTTCAGCTGGAGAAGGGAAGGCTCCAGGGAGAGCTGAGAGCCCCTTGCAGTGCCTAAAGGGTCTTCAGGAGAGCTGGAGAGGGACTGGGGACAAGGGATGGAGGGAGAGGACAAGAGGGAATGGCTTCACATTGGGAGAGGGCAGGGTTAGATAGAATATTGGGTAGCAATTCTTGGCTGTGAGGGTGGGGAGACTCTGGCACAGGTTGGGCAGAGAAGCTGTGGCTGCCCCTGGATCCCTGGAAGTGTCCAAGGGCAGGTTGGATGGGGCTTGGAGCAACCTGGGCTGGTGGGAGGTGTCCCTGTCCATGGCAGGGGTTGGAGTTACTGGTCTTTAAGGTCTCTTCCAACACAAACCACTCCATAATTCCATGATTGTAGCCACACTGTCCAAAATTTCTTACCTGAGCATCAGTTCATGGTGCCGGGCCTGAGGTCGGGGTGTTTCTCCAGGCGGCGCCACCACGACGACACCTGAGCACCTTCACCTGTGAGCTCTGCAGGTGCTCATCTGTCCACCAGTTGTCACATGAGATGAGAGGGACATTTCCCTTCAGAAGGAGCACTCAGTCACTCCTCAGTGCTGCTTTTCAAGGGCGTGACGTTCACGAGAGGGCTCTGAGGGCCCTTCACTCTGCCAGGAGCTGTTTTGTGTTCCCTCTGGCCAGGTGGGAGTTTGTCTGGAATAACGTGACAAATGTTGGTGGTGTTTGCTGCTGGAGGAGCTCAGGCTGTTGTGGTTTGGGCAGGCAGGACTCCTCCGATGATGCACCCACACTGACCCTGCTCCAGATTTCCCTGGAAGATTTCTTCCCAAGGTTTTGAACAGGAAAACTTGTGCAGCTGGCAGGAGGCTGGGATGGTGAGCACAGAGGCTGGGGGGATCTGACAATCTGCTAAGCATCAAAGCCCTCCTGCTTCAGAAACAGGATTTTTCAGGATTTGGGGCCATTTTGACTTGGAATTGGTACCCTGGAAGCTGTTGGATGCTGCCCAGCAGGGATGCTCCCGGCAGAGATGCTCCCACTTCAGCAGCATCCTGCATTTCCACCCTGCCACTTGAGTAATACCTTTTGTTTCTGGCCTGTGCTGAACCCTCATCCTCTAAATAACACATTTTGAGTGATATTTAGTGACAGTGCCTGTTAACAGACACCCCAGCCACGCACACCGACCTGTGCGGGACCAGCTCGTTACTTTACATCCAACCTTGGACTCCAGGAAGCTTCTCCGTGGGCTCACACCCAATTGCAAGATCATGGCTCAGATAATGTCCTCTTTGTGAGCCTAAGTGGAATATTCAGCTGAACTGCCCAAGAGAGAGGGATTTAGGGTGGGGGAAGGTAAAAGCCGTAGAGGGGCAGCTCCAACCTGCAGGCACAGCCATTAATATCTACACTCAGAGTGGTAATGACTCAATCAAAAAAAAAAATGTAGGTTTTGTTTTAATTTAACTTTTTCTTAATTCTATCACTGTATGGTGAGATATATATATATATATATATATATATTTCTGATTTGGCTTGAAGGAGCCTGATCGGAGGGGAAGGAGCGCGGGGCGGGAGGCTGCGGCATTCCCGCAGATACCAGAGCTGGGGTTTGTCATACCACAGACAGGAAATTGTTGGGTTTGCTGCTCCCACCCAGCCCAAATCAGTAGTTTCCTCTTCCAGCTCCCTCAAGTTTCGATTTGACGTAAGGCATGGGGGAAGCCGGCATGGGGGAAGCCGGCATGGGGAGCTGCGCCCACGTCACTCCGAGGGAGCTAAAACCATGGAAATCCTCACAGTCACACGCTTCCCTTTTTCTTTCTTTCTCCTTTTCTCTTTTTTCTCCCCTTGTTCCTTTCGTTTTTCTCCCACTGTTTGCCATCAGGGTGTTTCACCCAGGCATCTGGTTGAGTCTGTCTCAACCATGTGAAAACTCAGGTTGTGCTCCAGATAGAATCCCTGGAAGTGTCCAGGGCCAGGTTGGATGGGGCTTGGAGCAACCTGGGCTAGTGGGAGGTGTCCCTGTCCATGGCAGGGGGTTGGAATGAAGTGGGATTTAAGATCCCTTCCAACCCAAACCAGTCTGTGACTCCACAATTCAGCAAAGCGAGCACCTGGATTTTAACCCTTGGTCTTTGATGGGGGGTTAAAAAAAAAAAAAGGATTGTGGATAACTGCATGAAATTGTGGATGTGGGGACTGTTTGCTGAGTTGGGAAAGAGACGAGGGAATATTTGCACTGCAAACTTTAGTCGTTTCAACATCACTGGTGACATCGACGCTGCCAGGGGATTTCTTTTTATTGGTGGTTTTTCTTCCAGACAAGGGGAAGGAAGGGGATTTATGGCCCTGGTGGAACTTTTGGCACATCAGCCCGGCATCCAACCCTGGGCAGGTTTGGGGAAAGAGTCTCCCAGTGTTAAAATATCTTTGAGGAGCTGCATTTCTTTGTTCTCCATCTGAAATGTGAATTAACTGATCACTTAGAAAGGGGCACAGAAACAAAATCAAGGAAAACTCGGCTGGTGGCATTTGATTCTGAATGTTCTCAGTGGTTTCCAGTGGGTTTTGGGTGCAGTATTTGGAAAAATCCTGAGACCCCCAGACTCCAGCTCCATGGAGAAATAAAGAGGTTGACCAGAGTTGCTTTGTTTTTTAGCCCGGTTTTGTTTTTGACACGTCGATCTTGTTGTTCAGGCTGGGGTTTCCGCCAGGTAGAACTGATGGGACAGGGGATGAGAAGTGCCCGGAAAACTAAAGGAAAGCTGGTTTATTTCATTTTTTTTATTTTTGGAGAACTGGTCTCCTCAGTTTTTCTTCCACTCTCCCAGCTCCCACTGAGGCTGTAGCACCTCTGGATACAGCTCACACTCTTGTGGCCGTTCAGATATGAACCAGATATGAACCTCCTTATAGGGAGCTGTGTGCAGGGCATGTCCCTGTGCCAGCATTGATCCCTGTCTTCCAGACCAGGTGGAATTTGGAGACCTGCAGGTTTTAGTAAAAGCTGGCTGAATTTGGCCAGCAGGTTGAGAACAGCAGCAGGAGGGGACGCATATAAAAGCAAAGCCTGCATAAACTTTCCCCTTTGCACTCTCAGCTGGTTTTTAGCTTGCAGAGCAGCTCAACAGCAGCCCAAAAATCCATCTTGCCTATTAATACATTTTAAATCTCTTCCCAGCCCATTACACGTGTTTGTTTGGTAGTTGTTTCCTTTTGTTTTCCCCTCCTCCCTGGAGACAGATGTACTTTTGGAAGGGTTAATTGCTGAAACTCCAGATTCAATTAGAAAGTCTGTGCTTTATGAAATTGTCTGGAGCGAGCTCTGTCACTGTCTTGCTCAGCTTCCCTTCCTCGGTGATGCTACACAGAGCTCTGCTGGGCACCATGTCCAGCTCCAGAGCACCTGCAGCAGGAATTGTGCCCACTGCCATCTCTAGTGTCCTGCCCTGTGGCTTTAGTGCCTGGGCTTGGGCCTGTGATGGGTGAGGAAGACCCAAGATGAAGCTTAGAGGTGTTAAAGCCCTTTAAAAGTGTGTTGTGTTCATCAGTGAGCTTGGGCCAACAGGTAGGAACCAAAAATAACCACAGAATCCCAGAATGGTTTGGGTTGGAAGGGACCTAAAAGATCATCTCATTCCAACCCCCCGGCCATGGGCAGGGACACCTCCCACCAGCCCAGGTTGCTCCAAGCCCTGTCCAACCTGCCCTTGGACACTCCCAGGGATCCAGGGGCAGCCACAGCTTCTCTGCCCAACCTGTGCCAGTGTCCTTCTTCAGACCACAATCCCACCTGGATCTGCAGGAGAGGGCCCAACACTGGCTCGCAGGCTTGAGGTGGGATGATGCTGCCAGAGGCATCCTGAGGGCTCCAAACCTCCCTTTCCAGGGGATTAAGCTTGAACCAGAGATTAGCCATCGTTAAGGCACTTGGGGAATTGCCTGGTGAGAGGTTGGGAATTCAGATTGCCCATGGTTCTCCTCGCTCTGCCTTATGCGTCCGTCCTGAGACGCGTTGTCCTCTGGCTCTGGTGCTGGGAATGATGTCTTGGCCGGGACCAGCTCCCTGTGGCACATTCCTTGGGGATGAGTCAGGACTGCAGCCTGCTGTCACCGGCACCCTGGGACACTTGTCCTTTTTGGAGAGGGAAGGAAGCCTGATGGAGGGTTGGAGGGTGAGGGAGGCTGGGCTGGTTGTCAGGGCAGATGAGCGCTCCCTGGAGAAGTGCTTTTCCTTCCTGCCTTCCTTCCTCTGCTGCTGTGTTGGTGTCCGATGCTTCTTATTTTGTGCTGGATGAATCATGGAAACCGCCTCCCTTAATTGAATTTTCTGCCATTTCTCATGATTCCATGGAGGCTGGAGCAGCCAGTGAAAACCTCCTCTGGATGGATGCTTGATGAGTAGGGGGGTGGGGGGGAGCAGTCAGGAAATCAGGTTGTAAAGGTCCTGTTTCAAAAAAAATTAGGTTAAAACAAAGTAATAATCCACCTTTGCTTTCCTTTATTCCCTGCGGTAGAAAAAGGAGCAATCCAAATTTCTCTGGGCTGCTGGTGCAGGGATTTAAAGGAATTCTGCATGGCACTGGCAAACACCTTCCTGACCCATCAGTGCTGGGGATTTTTGAGGAGCTGAGGTAAACCCAACTATCAGCTTCCTGATATTCCAGCTGGGTTCAAGCATCGCTGGGAAACTTCCCTCCCTGCTCAGGGGTTTAAACAGGGCTGGGAATGGTTGTGCAAGCATTTAAATGGAGCAGAAAGCCACCAAATGTCTGAAAAGCTAAAAATTACAGGGAAAATTTTACAGGAAATAGTGGTGCTGCAACCCTGGAAGTGTTCCAGGCCAGGCTGGACAGGGCTTGGAGCAACCTGGGCTAGTGGAAGGTGTCCCTGCCCATGGCAAGGGGTGGATGAGATGATCTTTAACGTCCCTTTCCAACCCAAAACATTCTGGAATTCTGTGATATGGATATAATACATTTATTTGTTTTACTCCTGTGGTATCCCCCAAACACAAAAAGGGGATTTTCCTCTTCTTCCCACAGGATGTTCAGGGCAAAGGTGCTGGTGGGTGTGACCAGCATGAGGAGAAGGTGGAGGAGATCCTCCTGTTTCAGTGGCAGTGCAAGGAGTGGATTCTGTGGTGGCATCTTAAGGAATTAAACTTCCAAGTTAGTAAATTCAATCTGAGTTAGGAAATTTCCAAGTGCTAGTCAAGTCATCCTGCTACCACTGGGAAGAGCTTCCTTCCTAGAGTTCACTTCACAAAAACAGGCTTGTTGGGATTTGCTCTTCTCCCTAAAGCCTGTACGTGGACCTGGCTCTGGAAGAGATGCTCCAAAGCTCAGTATCCCGTGGATTGAGCATCTCCAGTGTGGAGGAGCACAGCCCTTCCCTGGTAGGAGCAGCATTTCAGGGATATTCGGGGTTGATGTATCAGTTCCTACCCCTGCCTGGTCAAGTCATGGACTTTGCATTGCAAACCTCACTTAGAATCCCAACAAAAGGCCAATCCTTTTCCCAGCACGTTCCCTCTTTAGCAGGAGACGCTCCGTAATTCTTTGGGCAAGGACACATGGAACATCCACATGCAGCATTGCATCCCGATGTGCTCAGTGTCCTCCACGGGTCCTTTTCCCCTCCCTGTCCTCCTTTTTTCCTTGCTCTTGGGTCTCTCTCTGCCACTACCCGGGGCCTTTGACGTCCGGATTTCGCGGCGGTGATCCATGAACGTGTTCCCTGGCACGCCGGAGCGAGAGGGAGGTCTCCTGCACTGGGTTGTGCTCATGGAATCGCAGCGTTGGGAACAAGGCTCCTTTTGTCCATGGCTTTTTTTTTGCCTTTTTTTTTTTTTTCCCCTTCTAATAAGTCAAGCCATTTTTCGTGCAAGAAACGTTCTTCTGAAATTTCAATTCCAGCACAGGTCCGCCCTGTTTTGGACACCTCCGTGGGTGTGTGTAGATGTTCTCCTGAATGTTTGGTGTTCCTGAAAATAAAGCAGGATAAATCTTTTTGTACAGGCATATAGTGATAGGACAGGGGGGAACGGTGGGGAGATTTTTAGTCCCAGCTCCTTTCTGTTGTAAACATGAGGCAGGATGAGGCTGCAGGGCTTGTCTTGCAGGTAATTTGCTCCTTGTGCTTTGGACTTTGCTGGAATGCTGCGTCCAGCTCTGGGGTCGGCAGCACTGGGAAGGGCATGGACCTGTTGGAGTGAGTCCAGAGGAGGCCATGGAGATGCTCCAAGAGCTGAAGCCTGTTTGCCATGGAGCCAGACTGGGAGATCTGGGGGTGTTCAGCTGGAGAAGGGAAGGCTCCAGGGAGACCTGAGAGCCCCTTCCAGTGCCTAAAGGGGCTCCAGG
>JAWWEU010000158.1:62382081-62395676 GCA_035583155.1 Acropternis orthonyx
TGCTCCAAGCCCCGTCCACCCTGCCCTTGGACACTCCCAGGGATCCAGGGGCAGCCACAGCTTCTCTGCCCAACCTGTGCTAGGGCCTGCCCACCCTCCCAGCCAGGAATTCCTTCCCAATAGCCCACCTAACCCTGCCCTCTGGCAGTGGGAAGCCATTCCCTGTGTCATGTCCCTCCGTCCCTCTCCAGCTCTCCTGGAGCCCCTTAAGGCACTGGAAGAGGCTCTCAGGTCTCCCTGGATCCTTCTCTTCTCCAGGTGAACACCCCCAGCACTCCTATCCTCTTCCCAATCCAGGCTGTATTTCAGAGCTCTCCAATCTTTTTCCAGCCTTTCCCCATTGCAGTGGGATGGCTCCGTGTCCGGGTCGGTGATTTTCCAGGTCAATTCCCACAAATTGAGTGAGCCCGGTTTAGAGCAGATGGAGGGTTTTCCCCCCCCTCCTGGTTTTCCCAGCACCAGCAAGGGACTCCTGGCCCTGCTCCAGCCCCTTGGAGGTTTCAGTGGTATGATGGGCAGTGGGCTTTGCTTTCCCAGAGAGCTCCTTCCCGCTTGGAAGTGGCTGCAGCAGACCCAAAGTACCACCTCTGTGGGAAATGACCCTAAAATTCCCTTTCCCATTGCTCCCTGTATTCCCATGGCTTGAAATACAAACACACTGGGACACTCCTCTTTTTGAATGGTCCTTAAATGATTCAGGCTGGTCCCGGGCAGGGAAGTGGGAGAGATTTGCTGTGAAAAGGAAACACTTTGGCCAAAATCTCTTTAGAAATCAGGTGCTTTAAAAACAGTCTGTGTGTTCCAGCCTCTTAACTGAACTTAACTCTTGGATTGGCTTAACTCTTGGATTGTTCCAATGGAAGTGGGATAACCTGGCCTGTTACCTACATGGCTAAACAGGGGTTCACATGCTGATTTCTGTGTCAATTTCTATATCTATTTCCACTTCTATTTATGCATTACTGTGTATTATTATATTTCTATATTATTATGTATTGTATTTATATATGATGTAGTGTGTTTCTATATTATGCATTATATTTATATATTATTTATATTCATGTTTTTATATTATTTGTATGTATATTATTTATATTTAATGACTGGAAGTGGTACCAGGCTCTGTCACAGCCTCTGCCAGTGCTTATATTTACATTCGAGTGGCTGGGCATGGGAAATTCCACATTTTATCCAAATGTTTTGTTACCTTTCCAGCCAAGGACAGTGCTTGTTGTTTTCCATCAGGCTCGCAGGGAAGGTGTCCTCCACTTCAATTTTAACCATTGCAAAGCAGAAAAATCAGCCAAGGGAGATTCTGCACATTGCTGGACCTTGTTCCTAATGAAAGGATATTCTTTCTTCCCCTCTTTTTCCCCCCCTTTTCCCCTCCTGCTGTTATAAAAGTGGTCCCTTTTCTCCCCAGACATCAGGCATCCAGAAGAACTCTCCCTTTTGAGGAAACCCAGAGATCCATCAAAGAAAAAAAAGAAGAAGTTGGACGATCAATGTGAAGATGACGCCTTCGAGCTGGAGGGTCCTCTGATCACCCCAGGGTCTGGTGAGCCAGGAAACAAAATGGGAAGGGGGGGGAAAAGCAGCACAGCCATGCCAGCCTGATGTAATTCCTTAAGGTCTGTGCAAGAAACAGACCCCAAAGGGATGGCACAAAGTCCTGCAGGGCTGCAGCACTCGGTCACCGATGCATGTCTGGAGCTGTCACGCATTTCGGGGAGCAGAACAACACCAGGCTTCCTAAACCAAACCAGAACGCAAGTGCGGCCACTCTACCACTCAGGTGGTGTTACTGAGAGGTTTTCCTAAGGAAAATCGTTCCTAGTGGCAAATTCCAGGTGTGTTTTAGGCTGTGCCACCGTCCTATTCCGTATTTATAGCCCAGCAAGAGCAGTGTTTTATTAATTGCATTAGTGTTGCCTTAGGGTAATAGTGTGGTTATGGATTGTAATGCTAAAAAAAGCCCTTTTACTGCTGGGAGGTGGTTTGCCAGTCTGAATTCCAGATCCAGAGCAGTACTGGGGAGAGAATTGTTGATGGAGTAACATCCCTGATGGAATAACCTCCCTGATGGAGGAACATCTCTTTCCCCAGGCAGAAAATCAGTGCAGGCAGAGGGCTTTTTCCAGCTGCTGGAAGTCTGGTGTTTGAAGGCAAATGGCAGGAGTTTAAACCATAGTTTTGGCCAAGAGGGAGCACTTTATCCCAAGCGGACTTTGTGGAGTCGGAGCGATGCCGGGTGGGCGAGACACATCCGGCTGCCAAAGCTTTTAGGCTTAAATCCGCTGATCTGAGGGTAGCAGAGCAGTTTTAATTTAAAAAAATACCTTGGAATTCAGTGAACTGGTATTAATTGGTGTTAAGTTACCTGAAGGGAAGGTCATGGAGCGTGGTTAATGCCAGCCATCGTGCTGGACTTGCAGGGAGAAAAGGTTTTGCACCACGGGCTCCATGTCCAACCATCAGCACAGATCTCAAGCAAGGGAAAATAATCCTTCTTTTGCTCTTTCTCCTCTCAGCTACTTAAAAAGACTCCTGGGCTAGTCCTCTCCCACTCCTGGCTCAGGGAATTTTCCCTGCATCGGGCAAGGCTCCAGCCAATTTTCATTTCCATTTGGCGTTTTCATCTTGAAAGTGTGTACTGAGCCTTTGCCAAAGCCAGTGTTCGCAGAGAGCATCTCTGCTGGATTAATAGGAAATACTTGGCCTGCTCTGGGGGGAAAGGCAGGCAAAAGAGAGGGTTTCTTTTCATTATTCATTGCTCTTTCAGAGAGTCACTTTGCTGCTTTTGCTTTCCTTGTGGATGAGATCACTCGCGGCAGGTTGAATTCCTGTGTGTTCGGGTGCCATTAGATAAAAGTCGTGGGTTTAATCTGAATAAACTGTTTCCAGCCTTGTTCCAGCATCAGTCTGTGTGCTGAATGCTTCTGGAAAAGGAGTTAATAATTCAGGATGTGCTGATTTCAGTGTGTGGAGATGTGGTGGGTGTGTTTTGTCACTGAGCATCCCAAAGCTGGCAGTGGAACCATTTAAATCCCGTCTGGCCGAGCTGCCAATACACCCACAGGTCGTGTTGCCCAACACTTTCCATTAGAAGACCTGTATTCACTTGTTTGTAGGAATTAGCCAAATTTGTAGCTATTTCTGCTGGAACTTTCCATGACACTGCCTGGCCCTGGGCAAATTTTTTAAGGGAAGCTTCTTTTGAGATGTTTCAGGCATTTGGAGAAGGTGATGAGAACAGTGAAGGGGAAGCTTTGCTCTGATGGAGCAGACACTCAATCAGAGGAATGCAGGGGGATATCCATGGAAAAACGTGCCCAGCTTGGGGCAAGAAGTGGGATTTTCTTTTGTTGGTCCAGCTGATGCTCATCCCTGTGTGCTTGAGCCACGTGAAGGCTGAGATCTGCACATTGTGAGGAAGGATGGGGAGGAGGCAGGAGCATCCTTTGGGATGGTGATGGTGGTTCACTGCTGGTTCTTGTTGGACTGCTCTGCTCCAGTGTTGTAACAGCCCATGGGGAGAGCACCTTTCTGCTGCTTTTATAACCATAGAATCATAGGATATCTCAAGTTGGAAGGGACCATAAGGATCATCGAGTCCAGCTTCCAAAGTGTAAGTACCTGGTCTAAGTGCCTGGCAAATCATCCCTGGCCTTCTCCTTGCAAGTGTGAAGCTTGAAGGGGAATGTCTCCAGCCCTTTCACCATTTCTGCTGCTTTTTTGCTCATGCCTGGATCAGTCTTGATGGGGGTTCTCACCGTGCTCACTGGTCCCATCCAGACCAGGATGCCAGCAAAACCAGCAGGAGCATTAAAAGCAACCTGGTGGTTTTCTTGCTTGATGGTTTTCAGTTATATTTTCCATCCTGTCAGGCAGTTTGGAATTCCATTTCCATATTATTTGGTGTTTCCCAGCCGTGATGTTGGCAGTCGTGGGCTGCTGATTTGCGCTGTTCCTCCTGCTCCTTGACATACCCATCATGAGAAATCAGTTTGGAAAAACAGGGTTTGGAAAGGTTTTTTATTGGTTTGGTCTCGGACTTTTGCACTGTAGCTCAGCTTTGGGCCATTCCTTGTGCAACGAGGGAGGAAGGATGGCTTGGAGTGAGGGGGTGGTTTGGAGCAGCAGGAGGTGGCACAAATGACCTTGTCTGTGACATCTCAAGCCTGTCACGGCCTTCAACACCCTCAGCAGTGCTCTGGGAGGCAGAGTTTGAGTGCAGTGAGTTGCATGTCTGAACAGGCTCGTGATTTGAAAAGGACACAGCCCTTTCCCAAAAATCCAGTTTGTTGTTGGACCTTCCAGGTCCTGGTGGGCAGATTTATGTCCAGCAGATGCTGCTGAGCAAGCTCGTTGCCCGGGGTACACATGCAGTGGAATTCCTGGCATTGGGATATGGTGGTTGATCCTCCCTTATTTTGAAAATCTGGATTTAATATTAATGTCAAAATCAGTGTTCTTGTGAGATGAACAGGGGCTGTTTCATAGAGTGGTTTGGGTTGGAAGGGAGCTTAAAGACCATCCAGTCCCACCCCCTGCCATGGGCAGGGACACCTCCCACTATCCCAGGTTGCTCCAAGCCCCGTCCAACCTGGCCTTGGACACTTCCAGGGATGAGACAGTTCTCTGTTTAGGTCTCAGCTATTTTGGGGTCTGAGATACCAAGCAGGATTTGCTTTTTTCCCTTCAAATTATTCACTTTAAAAGGTTTGGGTGGGAGGTTTGGGGTTTCTTTTGTCTGCACTGAGTCTATACAAGCTGCAAAGCTTTGAAAGGCCCGTGAGTAACGTTTGCTTCGGGATCAGTTCTGCGCCACATCGCCCCACGCGCTCAGCACCTTAATACCGACTGCGGGTGGCCATCTCAGCAAGCTTTTTCCATGTGGGAAACGCCACCTTTCCGTGCCCAGCTGTTCTTGTAACATCAGTAGAATAATGGGAAGTCACACTCTGGTTGCTTTGCTGCCGAGTCCACCAGCGCCGCTGCCAACACTCCATCTGGGTGGTTGAACCTCACCTGTGCTGTTCTGCCTCCTTCTAAAAATGCCCATTTTTGGCTTCTGTCCTTTCCTGCTCTCCGGGTGACTTTCTCTCGCCTTCTCACTTCCCTCCTTTCTTTTCCCTCTCCATAGGCACCGATATTCTTTACATCGGCCCCGTCAAAGGTGAGCTCCACCTCAGTAGGACTTTTGCCCTCTGCCTCTGGTCTCTTTGGCTGCACCCTTAGTTTATTTTCCTGCTCCTCTAAAACCTTTGACTTCCAAAATCTTTAAGCAACAGGTAATACCGGTAAGTCGGGGGCCACTCACGTCCCAGGTGCCACAGAAACTCCAGGGGCAGGATTCTCCCGACGTGGGAGACCTGTGTCTTTTCCAAACACGTGGGCTGGAATGAGTTTTCCATCAGTTTCGCCCTTGGAAAAGAGCTGAGAGAGAGGAGAGGGACAGCTTTCCGTGGGAGAACGAGCAGCGCAGTGTTTTCCCATTGTGGAAAGATAGTGGTGGAGAAAAGGGAAGGTTTTCCATCCGTTGGCTTGGCTGGGAGGAGGCAGGGCTTGTCCCGAAGGTAACTCCTGGCTTTTGTTCCCCTTGCTGGTAGGAAATATCTATTCAAGCCCAGGACTGTATAGCAAAACGATGACGCCGACGTACGACGCCCACGACGGCAGCCCCCTGTCACCCACCTCAGCCTGGTTCGGTGACAGCGCCCTGTCGGAAGGCAATCCGGGCATCCTGGCCGTGAGCCAGCCCGTCACCTCCCCGGAGTCCTTAGCAAAAATGTACAAGCCCCAGACGCTGCTCGATAAAGCCAAAATCAACCAAGGGTGAGTTTGGGAGTCCAGGATTTGGGGGGTGCTTTTTTTGCTGATTCCAAGTCGCGTTCTCCGGAGCGTCGTCGCTTTGTGTGTGTTACCCACAGGTGGCTGGACTCATCCCGATCCCTGATGGAGCAGGAGGTGAAAGAAAACGAGGCTTTGCTACTTCGGTTCAAGTACTACAGCTTTTTTGACCTGAATCCAAAGGTACAGAAGCTACTTGTCTCGCTTGCATCTTGCAGGCAAAGGCTTGGAGCAAAGGATGTGTGGATCTCTTGACGTGCTTTTGTGTTGGTAAACCTTCTAAAAAAAACAGGAAAATATGAATGAAGTTCGAAAATGGGTCGTGAGGGCATCAAATCCAGGATTTGTGCTCCCTGTATACCAGTTTCTTAATGTTTAAGTGTTGCTCAAAATGCTCTAAGGGTTCTTGGAGCCACTCGGTGGGAGAGGGTTTTCGGTCTCTGATTGAAGTGTTGAGATGAGACGTCAGAGAATCCCAGGGTGGTTTGGGTTGGAAGGGACCTTAAAGACCATCCCATTCCAACCTCTGCCATGGGCAGGCACACCTTGCACTTGATGAGGGAGTTTGCCTTGAACTGGACTCATATGTTTTCCGCCCATCCCGTCCCATCCCATCCCATCCCATCCCATCCCATCCCATCCCATCCCATCCCATCCCATCCCATCCCATCCCACGTTTCCCTGCTGTGCCGTAGTACGACGCGATCAGGATCAACCAGCTGTACGAGCAGTCCAAGTGGGCAATTCTGCTGGAGGAGATCGAGTGCACGGAGGAGGAGATGATGATGTTTGCAGCGCTGCAGGTACGGGACAGCCCGAGGCTTTGGGTTAAACTTGACTCCGGGGCTTTGCAGATTTCTCCATGGATTAACCTGATGAATCAAATCGTGGAATCACAGAATGCATTGGGTTGGAAGGGGCCTTAAAGCTCATCCAGTTTCATCCCCTGCCCCGTCCACCCTGGCCTTGGACACTTCCAGGGATGGGGCAGCCACAGCTTCTCTGCCCAACCTGTGCCAGGGCCTGCCCACCCTGCCAGCCAAGAATTCCTTCCCAATGTCCAGTCTAAACCTTCAGCTTCAAATCATGTGTTTTAAGCCTCACCTTGTCTTTGGTGGGAGCTTGACCTTCTCCTGCTGGCAGAAGTTGGATCATTTCCCCTTTCCTAATCCACACTTGAATTTATTAGATAATTTAAATACTTGCTGCTGATTATTTCTCATGAAAAAGAACTTGACCTGCTTTCCCCAAACCTGTTTTTATCTATCTTAACTTTTAGTTTTGCCCTTCTTATCCCCGCCCTGGTACATACACGGGGTTACTGAACTGTGCCTTCCTGGCCCTGTGCCCCCCAAACAGCTGGGGGGGAGGATCTGTGGGTTTCCCTGAACTGTTTATTTATCTCTTTTATGAACTCCTTGGTGTGATTTGGCATAAATGCTACACCTGCTATTGACTTCTGTGGCAGGCGCTTATTCCGTGTGGTCTGGCACGGCTCGTCGCTGTAGGACGCAGGAATATCCCCCTCAGGAGCAGGGCTGTCTGCTCCAAGGGCCCCTCCCAGGAAAAACAGGAGGGAAAACAGAAATATAATGACTTGGTTTACATCCCAAGCACTCCAGAGTGGGTTGGGCACAGTCCTTCCTGGGAGATTCCATGGAGGTTGTGGTTTTCCAGCGCAAAAACAGATGCAAAGACACGGAGTAACAGAATGGGTTGGGTTGGAATGGACTTTAAAGCCCGTCTTGTTCCACCCCCTGCCATGGCCAGGGACACTTCCTACCAGTCCAGGTTGCTCCAAGCCCTGTTCCACCTGGCCTTGGACACTTCCAGGGATCCAGGGGCAGCCACAGCTTCTCTGCCCAGCCTGTGCCAGGGCCTGCCCACCCTCCCAGCCAGGAATTCCTTCCCAATATCCCATCTAATCCTGCCCTCTGGCAGTGGGAAGCCATTCCCCCTCGTCCTGTCCCTTCATCCCTTATCCAAAGTCCCTCCTCAGCTCTCTTGGAGCCCCTTTAGGCACTGGGAATGCATTCCCTGGTGGGAATAACCCAGCCAGCCAGGTTTGCACTGGGCAAAGCATTGCCAGAGGTCGAGGGAGGGGATTCTCCCCCTCTGCTTGGCACTGGTGAGGCCCCACTGGAATACTGGGTCCAATTCTGGGCTCCCCAGTGCAGGAGAGACATGGACATGCTGGAGAGAGTCCAGTGAGGGGCCACAAGGATGGTGAAGGTCCAGGAGCATCTCTCCTGTGAGGAAAGGCTGAGGATTGTTCATCCTGGAGAAGAGAAGGGGATCCCTGGTGGGAGGCAGGAAAGGACGTAGACGGAGGTGCCCAGGGGGCAGGACCAGAGGCCATGGACACAAGCTGGAAAACAGGAGATTCCCTCTGAGCATCAGGAAGCACTTTTTTACGCTGAGGGTGACTGAGCACTGGCATAGGTTGTCCAGTGAGGTTGTGGAGTCTCCACCAAGTTATTCAAAACCAAATTGGGCGTGAGTCTGGACAACAGCTGTAGGTGGCCCTGCTGGAGCAGGGAGTAGGACCAGGTGGCCTCCAGAGGTATCTTCCAAACTCATCCAGTCTGTGATGCTGTGGAAAGAGCAGTTCTGCCCTGCGGGTTCCAGAGAGGTCCTTCAGGGGTTGTGCCACCGCCTCCTTGGACTGAAAACACCCAGGATGGTCGTTCCTGACTGATCTGCCCTCAGGCCTCAACCCCTGCTGGCCTTTGCCCCGCTTTTCCACGCCACTTCCCAAGCTTGTTGGCTGTGTCAGGATGACCCCGCGGGGTCTGGCGGATCTCAGGAGCATCCTGGGATAACGCTGTGCCTTGCCTTCCAGTACCACATCAACAAGCTGTCCATCATGTCCTCGGAAAACCACCTGAACAACAGTGACAAGGACGTGGATGAGGTGGATGCTGCACTCTTGGACCTGGAAATTACCTTGGAAGGTGGCAAGACATCCACGATCCTGGTAAGGGTTGCAGGCACACCGTGGGGAGGTGGCTTGTGTGTCCCCCCCTCCTTCCCTGCCTGGGAATTTTTCCAGGCATCCAACCTTTTTTTTCCCCTTCCTCTCCCCCCCTTCCCTTTTTTTTTTTCTATTTCTTGATGAGAAAGTTGCCCCCAGCCCAGCAAAGCACCACGAAACGTAGACTCCAAAAACTCTTTAAACAGGGTTTTTTTTAGATACCAAGGGATAGTTGGGGGGGGGGAGGGAACCGCAGGCAGTAGCTGGAAAAGTCCTGGAGGAGCCAGGATCTTACTGAAACCAGCACCCCCACATCAAGCCACCTTCCTGATGAAATAATGGAAAACTAAATTTAAATCAATTTGATTTCTGTCCTCGCTGCTTGACTTTCCCAAACACCGAGTTCTCCACGCTGAGGTTTCTCTTCCTCTGTTTCTAATTCATATTTTACAGCACCTAAAACGGCTGCTGTGATTTTCAGAACTAATTTATGCTCATGAAACCTTGTTTTTACGAGACTGGATTTTAGCCTATGTCTGTATTTCAGAGGATTCAGGGGTTTTTTTTTTTTTCAGATATGCTGTTCTAACGCTGCTTTTCCACCTTTAAAAATACAAAGCTTTAAAATTAAAGTGCATTAAAAGGACTCAGTCCTGTCAAGCCTTGGCCCAGCACGGCTTTTCCAGGCTTTCTGCGTATTTATACCATCTCTGACTTTCGTTTTAAGTTCTTTCCAACCCCAAAATCCCTGAAATTTTCCGGTTTTACACTCCATATAATTTTTTGCAGTGTTTGTGAAGGGTCTTTTTGAATTCACCTCCATCCTTGGATGCTTTATTGGCATTAACAGCAGCAGAGCCCTGCCACAGGAACCAGTGGCCACCACAGGAACGACGACACATTTTTATCACCGAGACATATTTCCTAATTTCTTTGCAAAACCAGATTTGAAGCGCATCACTAAGGAGCAAGCCCCGCCAGATAAGGGTGAAGAGGACAATGATTCATCCAAAAAAAACCCATCCCTTTCCGTAGGGCTTGCAGGCAGGAGCCATTCCCAGCTGCATTCGAGTAATTGAATACGGATAATGGGCAATTACTGGATTGTTTGTTTAGATTCTGCATTTTTTTCCCTGTGGTATCTATAAACAGTTCAGTGCAGACTCAAAGTAAACTGCCCTGCTACTGGAAGCTGCTGAAGCAATCCTCCTTTTTTTTTCCTAACCCTCGAAAACCCTTTAGTTCCAGCTCCTGGGAATTGCAAGTGCCCCCCCCCTCCCCAATACACTTTCCTCACGCAGAAATGGAATTTAAATCCAATATTGAAAAATCCAGGGTCTGGTTGGTGGGGGGTGGGGGGGAAGTCTTTGTAGCCACAGAAATCCCTTCCCTGGTCAGTTCTCTGCGGAGGAGGAGGAGGTGCATCTTTTCCTTTTGTTTGGAGCATAAGGAAGTACCTAAAGGAGGAGAAAAATCCCAGTGCGAACACGAGCCGCTGTGACCGCCGCTGACCTCGCGGCTGGGAATTGGCTCCAGCAACAGCAGGAATTCCTCAAAGGAAAATAAAACCTTGTCCTCCGCTTTTCCTAGCAGCACTGCTGGGCTGTGCTATGGATTATATTCCCGGGAAGTGGCTCTGAGGCTTTCTCAGGAGCAGTTTCGTGACCCCTTAAGGCCCGATATTGCTCCCGGCTTCCTTCCCTGCACCACATCCCTTCCCTGCTGGATCCACTATCCCAGCTCCCGGAGTGAATGGAATAATCTTTGATTTTCAGGGTGACATCACTTCCATCCCGGAGCTCGCCGACTACATTAAAGTCTTCAAGTAAGTGCTGATGGGAAGAGCTGCTCGTGAAACTGGTAATGGCAATGAATAATTAATGGTCCTACCTCTTAACATCCTTTTTGGGTTTTTTTTAATCTCCTGGCTTTAAGAGATTCAAAATACTCAATACTTGAAGTTGATTAGTTCTTAAATACACAATTCAGGATGTTTTCCTGCTGGGAGAGTCTGCTGCATCCCGTAGCGTGTGCTGGGATATTTCTTTAACACGTTTAATTCCCAGGAGATAAAAAACCACCCTACAATTTGGAATGAAACCTCAAAACCCCCCCTCAAATCCTTCTCCTGGTTTGCAGGAGGCTGCTTGGATTCTAATCCGCTCTCTCCGCCCTCTCTGTGCCAAAAGGAGCAGGTTTTAAGTTGACTCGGCTCCTCTTCCAGGATTTAGGGAATTGTTTTAGTTTGCTTTGACTTGGATGGGGGAACGTGGAGACCGGGAACAGCAGCGCCTGGAATTGGAGTAACATTTTTGGCAGCCACGACTGCCTTTTGCAATTTATTGCTGGCTGCGGCGAGGGATCCAGTGAAAGTTCTGGAAACTGGGAATGCTGATGAGATTTCACAGCAGAACTGTAAGACAGAGAGGGGGGAAAAAGGCTGTAGGCAGCAAAATAGCTCTGGAGCAAGCCTTTATGTTATTAATTGTTTGGTTCTGAGGGCAAAACCTGGCACTCACGGCTCTGAAAAACTCGAATTAATAAGGTCTCCGTGTCTGTCTGGGATTGTGGTCTGGCTTAATTGGGGCAAAGTTGCAGGGCTGCAGCCCCTCAGTGGGTGTTTCTTCCCCCCCTGGAAGAAACAAACAAACAAAGAAGTTGTTCTTCCCTTTGATCTGCTGATTTGCCAATAAA
Organism: Acropternis orthonyx; assembly: GCA_035583155.1. Classification (NCBI taxonomy): domain Eukaryota; kingdom Metazoa; phylum Chordata; class Aves; order Passeriformes; family Rhinocryptidae; genus Acropternis; species Acropternis orthonyx. The sequence continues at coordinate 62,393,603 of JAWWEU010000158.1, forward strand.
ATTAGGCACGACTCAGGGAGCTAATTGCCTGCAAATTGGAGTGCCAGGAGATGGAGCAGCCAGAAGCTCCTGGTTCTTTGCCTGGTGAAAGCCCTAAACCCCCAGGGTTGGGACCTGAGGCTGTCAAATTGAGCAGAGAATTCCATTTGCTCCTAAAACTGGGGGTCAGGTGGTATTTTAGTGCCGAAAATCCACTGGAAATGGCACGATGTTGGGAGCTGACCCAGCTTTGGACGTGCCTCTTGCCACACTTCAGCTGGGGGAGGAGCTGCATTATATGTCCTTAATATCCCATAGGTTTAACTCCTGTAAATACGTCCCTATACGTGTCTGGTGTTGATGCAGAGACTTGGAATGTTTCTCTCTCCCCTGCCAGCCAAAATCATAGAATTCCAGAATGTTTTGAGTTGGAAGAGATCTTAAATCCCATCTCGTTCCAACCCCCTGCCATGGGCAGGGACACCTCCCACCAGCCCAGGGTGCTCCAAGCCCCGTCCAACCTGCCCTTGGACACTCCCAGGGATCCAGGGGCAGCCACAGCTTCTCTGGACAACCTGTGCCAGGGTCTCCAAGCCCTCACAGCCAGGAATTCCTTCCCAATATCTCTGTATTTTGTATCCAACATCAAAATGCCCTTCCTGCAATTTAAAGGAGCCCCCCCCCAAAAAAAAAAATCCAAAGACAATAAAGATGCATTAAAGCATCTTTAACAGAGGACGGAAAAAACCTGCACGTGTGGGATGGCTTGGCTGGAGGCTGGGGACTTCTTCCATAGTGGGAAGCAGCTTTCAAAGGAAATTGTGGTTGTGAAGTTTTCCCAGGGCAGGGCTGTGTGTGCCAGGGCTTTTGGAGGAGGAGGAAATCCAGCAAGCAGTGGATGCTCCAGCTCAGGTGCCCATCAGAAGTGTGGGAGCGGGGAGGTTCTGGGTGTTTCTCCTCCACCTCCCTGATTTCCTTCTGACCCAAGCAGCCTCCCGCCCCCAGCTTGCTTTTGCTTGGAAATGGAAGTGCAGATCCCTGAGGACAAGCAATTGGAGCCATCACATATTTGATCCCTGCAGGTGAGGGATCAGCAGCTGTTTCCGGGATGGAAATACGAGAAATGCAGGAGGGGCTGCAGATCCAGCCTTAGAATAAGGTTTAGAAATTAGGGAAGGTTAAAAAAATTCAGATACTTGGAGCTCTACAAAGGTCCCGGAGTCGTTGTGGGATGAGCTCCAGGTCCCACCATGCCAGTGGCCACTCAGCTTTGCTGCAGGTTTGCAGGGCCATCAGTTCTCCTGCAGAATCAAGCAAAATCCATGTTTTCCATAGAAAAGAGCTGAACCTTTTGTGATGTGGAGTGTTTAAACACAGAACAAGTGCACTCGTGCATGGCTGGCAAGCGTTTGGAAGTGGCGCTTCCCTTCGGAGCTGAAGCAAAGGGGTTCTCGTTTAACGCAGTGGGTGGAGAGGCAGATCTTGCAGCGGTCCATGGACATGTCTGCTTTTGTTAGACAGCTCTCCAGCTCCCCTCACTTTGCCCCAGATTGCCTCCGTGGGATCGAAAAGCCCAAACTTGCAATTGGAGCTGAGCTCTGCCGTGAAAGGATGGCTGAGCCCCGGGGCAGGGACTATCCGAGCGGTGGGAATAACCCAGGCTGCTGACAGCAGCTTTCCAGGGGGGGAAATAATGAGTTTCCTGGTGCAGCAGCTTGCTGGAGGAGCTTCAGCCAAGTGTGATGTCCCTCCATGTGTCTGGCAGGCCCAAGAAGCTGACGCTGAAAGGCTACAAGCCCTACTGGTGCACCTTCAAAGATACCTCGATCTCCTGCTACAAAAGCAAAGAGGAATCCAACGGGACTCCTGCTCACCAGATGAACCTGAGAGGTAAGAGAAGCATGAGATGAGGGAAGAGAAGCTCCTTTTTATTCCACTAATAGGCTGCTCCTGCTGCATCTTGCTTTCCCACTGCTTTATCGCCTCGGCACGACATGCCATGGTTGGGTAAATGTGTTTAAAGGATTGAGGTTGCTCGGGTTTGATAGAGTGGCACAGGCTTGGATTTCTAAGCACCAACATCTCCCCAGTGGCA
>JAWWEU010000158.1:62410459-62423498 GCA_035583155.1 Acropternis orthonyx
CAGGGATCCAGGGGCAGCCACAGCTTCTCTGGGCAACCTGTGCCAGGGCCTGCCCACCCTCCCAGCCAGGAATTCCTACCCAATATCCCATCTAACCTTGCCCTTGTTTCCACATCTTGTTTCCTTTCAGAGCACCTGGGCCCTCTGAGCTTAGGCGTGAGCTCTACCCCACCAGTGGAGAGGGAATTCTGAATAAGCCCATCTAATTCCTGCTCACCCAGGAGGCAGGGATGGGCAGATCTCACCTGGGACACTTGGGAAAAATCAGGTTCCCAATTTCCTTGGTGGCTCTCAGCAGATTTAGGTAGGAGGGCAAAGACCTGCTGTTCCCTATCGGTGCCACTGAGGAAAGAGTCCGGTGTGCTTTGCTTTTGCCCTGATGTGGCAGTGAGGGCACGGAGAGCTCTTGGGAATGGCAGACATGGGAAGGGCCCTGCCTGTCCTTCCTGAGGGGCAGAGCTGCCCCAAGGCCACCTCCAGCCCCCACCCATGCTGTGTCCCACCACGAGGAACCACATCTGAGTCACATCATCTCACAGCTGAAAATCCCATGTCAGGCATTTCCAAGGATACGGCCTTACATCCGAGGGGCTCCCCTGGAACTCGGGGGGAGCTGCAGGCTTGGAGTGATGGCCATGGGCAGCTGCTTTATCTCCTGAATGTTTTCCCCCTTCCCATAAACAGGAGGAGCAGATGGGAACGTGTTTGAGACGGACTGGGAAACGACAGAGGGGGAGGGAGAGCGGGGTTAAATCTTCAAAAGCACTGGAGTGCTGGATCCTGGAAGAGAACCGAAGTGAGAACAGGGAATGTCACTGGTGGGAGAATGAGCTGAGCTCCAGGGAAAGCGCCAGGTGAAAGCTTCAGACATTTTCCAGGGCACAGCCCAGCCCCAACTGCTCCTCGGCACCCACAGCCAACCCCCCTGTTGTCCCAAATGTCCACACAGCCTGGGAATGAGAACATCTGGAACCTCCACTTCCCGAATTGTCCTTCAAGCACTCTGTGGCCAAGTCAATCCCCACTGCTTAATGACGCCATTAATTAAGCAGAGTTCAAAAACAGCCCTGCAGGATTTCCTGCCTCCCCTCCAACTACGCCACAAGGTAAGAGGAAGGAGGAGAAGCTCATAAAGCAGAATTAAGGGAAGATGCTCCGTGGAGCCCATGGTACATCCCTGATTAACTGTTTTCCTTGCATTTTGAGTGATTCCTGATCCCCCTTGCCCAGGCACACCCGGAGCACAGCTCACCTTTCCGATCCCATGCAGGTAAGTTCTCCAAGATACACTGGGCTCCAGTGTCACTAAATTCCCAGGAAGCGCCCAGGCAATGGGAATGCTGGCAGTGGCAGGGATCTCATCCTCTGCCCGGCTGCAGGAGCAGATCCAGACAGGGAACAGGCTGAAATCTGATGTGTAATAACTCCACCTAGAGGGAAAAGGGATGGCCAGGAGAGATGGGACAGAGCCAAGAGTGTTCCCAACTGCCTGTCTGGCACCGAGGAGGGATCACAGCCTGGACACAGGGATGGCCACTGAAACAATCACAGGATCATGGAATCCCAGACTGGTTTCAGTTGGAAGGGACCTTAAAGACCATCTTGTTCCACCTGCCATGGGCAGGGACACCTCCCACCAGCCCAGGTTGCTCCAAGCCCCGTCCAACCTGCCCTTGGACACTCCAGGGATGGGGTAGTCACAGCTTCTCTGCCCAACCTGTGCCAGGGCCTGCCCACCCTCCCAGCACTTTGGGATCAGAAGCACCATTTGGGCTTCATCCACCATATATCAGCCAGATTTGTGACCTGATCCCAGCTCCAATCTTTTGGGAGGAGCTGATGCTATCTTACTTCCCATAAAACAGCCACATCCAAAGGAGGGTGAGAGCCATAAAGACGTTTCTTTCTAGAGCTATTTTTGTGTATCTTTTAAGCTCTGACTTGGACTCTAGGCCAGGATGTTTGAGCATTAATGTTTCGAGATGTTGTCAGCCTCAGGCAGGGATTTTCTCCATGGAAAAAGAAGTGGGTTTGGGGATATGAGCAGGAAAGATGAGAAACCCTGAAGACACCAAACACTTCCAGCCTCCACGGATGGCAGGTTGGGGCTGCAACACACCTGTGGGTTCCCAACGCTTCCCCTGCAGTTAAATTGCATTTGGCTGCTTGGATAATGATGGGATAATTACTTTCAGCAAGGCAGACACAGTCCAGACCCCCTTCTCCTTCCATAACTGCTCTAATGCCATCCTAAGCCCCAAGGAAATGCCATTTCCCAAGTCTCAGGGGGCCAGCTGGACGGCAGCAGAGCTTGGCCAGGTTTCCTCTTGACTTTATTAAGTTGGAGCAGGTATTTAGTTTCTTGTTATCCATCTGCAGGAAACACCAGGGGAGATGCAGCAGCATCTTTCTTAAGCAGGCACTGGGTCCTCTGCAAAATCCAGGTGCCCGGAGCTGGTTTATGCAGCTCTTCACACATTTCCACCCCTCAGGATTTAGTGGTGGTTGGATACAGCCCTGTCTATGAGAGGTTAAAAGGAACCAAAGAGGCTGGTCCCTGGGTATTCCAAGCCCTGAGCATGTTTCCAAAACAGAATGTAAACACTTTTATTGTGGCAAGGATTTATTCGTTCTTCCTGCCTTGTGTCATGGAGCCGAAGGGAAGGAGAGCACTTTTTCCCTCCTCATAAAGCAGGGTGTGTTCGGGATCAGGCACTGACATCAAGCAAGTGCATGGCTCCTTTCCCATCTTTCTGAGTGTCCTGCTGTCAGGAATTTTCAATTTCCCTGCTTTGTGACCTCCCTGTTCCAGCGCTGGCAAATACGGAGCAGCCAGAGGATATCACCTGGTTGGAGGGGGGGTTTTTTCCCCTCTGCAACAGAATGTGCTGCAGTGGAACTGGTGGTGAGGAGACATGGAGATGTGGAAATGTGGAAACCAGTGGAAATGTGTTATTTCAACTTTCCCCTTGGTCTTCAGCAACCACATCCTGCCCTCGGAGGTACTGGGAAGATTTCACTGTTGGCTGCTGTGGATCCTCACTGGCCCTGGTAAGAATCACAGAATTCCCTGAGCTGCAAGGGACTCACAAGGATCAGATTCCAACTCCTGGCTGTGCACAGACACCCCAACAACCCCACCCTGTCCCTGTCCCATTGTCCAAACCCTCCTGGAGCTCTGGCAGCCTCGGGGCCGTGCCCACTGCCCTGGGGAGCCTGGTCAGTGCCCACCACCCTCGGGGGGAAGGACCTTTCCCTGATATCCAACCTAACCCTGCCCTGGCACAGCTCCAGCCATTCCCTGGGTCCCATCACTGCTCACGAGAGAGAAGAAGCAAAGCCCATTTCAAGTGTTGGCTCAGCAAAGTGGCTGACCCCTGATCCAGCTTTCCCACACTAATCAATATAATTGTCCTGTTGGAGCGAGTCCAGAGGAGGCCACCAAGGTGATCACAGGGATGGAGGCTCTCCCCTGTGAGGAAATGCTGAGAGGATTGGGATAGTTGAGCCTGGAAAAGAGAAGACTCTGGGGTGACCTAATTGTGACCTCCCAGTACCTGAAGGGAGCTACAAGGAAGATGGAAAGGGACTATCTACAAGGGCCTGGAATGGCAGGATCCAGCTCATTTCCCCCTCTGGTTTAGACTCTTGCTCCTATAACATCCCCCTGCAGAAGGGTTTGTCAGCACCTGTGGTGGAAAATAGGACAGCACTGGTCTCCAGGACTCACAAGCTCAACCCTGTTGGGGCAAAGCAAGAGGTTTAACCGAAATAAAGGATTTTTCCCTCATTTTTCAACATTCCACCACAGCACAGGAGCTCTGGAGGTCAGGAGCTGAGACACACACACAGAGGACTGCGCTGCTCAGCTGTTGAATCCCACGGGCCAGATGGACCTTCTGGGTCAGGATATCTCCACACGGTGAGGGTTGGAAGTCGGGAGGATGCACCTGGACAAGGCGTGCCCAAAAGTCACCGTATTCCCGGTGAATATCCAGGACCTCTGCCCTGAAAGCTCGCTGGGGAGAGCTGGGCTGACCCCATGTGGTCACGGCGTTGTTATGGCACGATTTTGGTTTTAAAAAGCCTTGACTTTCCACACTTACTCAGGCAAAATGTAAAAATCTACCTCATATCCATAAGATCTTTCCAATAGAATAGGCAGCGTGGAGGGAGTTAAGCTGAACCTCTGTCGTTCTTCGGGCAGTGGAAATGTGTCCACACTCCCAGTTTCCCTGTTCAGCCAGCTAAAGCAGCACAGCATGAAGTTCATTTTTACCCTGGATGGGAAATTCCCAGTCCTCTTAATCCCTCAAAACAAAGGAAATAAACAGAGAAGGGGCAGGAGGGGAAAATCATGCTGGGTTTGTGCCTTTCCCTTGCCATGAAAGGTTGAATGTTGCAGTGACTTCCCTGGCTCCAGGCTGGGAGCTTCGCCCCGGATTTTGGGTGTGCCTGAGCCCGGGGAGGTTGGTGTGTGTGTCATCTGGTCACTCTGGGCCTGAAAAAGTCAAAAATAAGGAATGTTGATTGTTTCCACGGTTACAGAGTGATTCATTCCCAGGGTAAAGTAACGGGGGAGACACATGGAAAATGAAAATCATGTCTCAGAAGCATTTTGTGTAATTACTGCACTGCCCCGAGCTACAAGCATGCACTGACCTCAGTTATTCATAAAACAGTCTCTAGAGATGATCTCAAACTTGGTTTTTTTATTGAAAAGGAACTAAACGCCTCACTCATGGTCTCTGTCGGCCCTGGAGGCCAAACAAGGCCCGACCCAGCACAGGTCCTGTCCAAGGGGAGCAGCGGAGCCTCCGAAAACAATCCCACGGAGATGGAAACTATCAAAGCGAGGGCCTGGAGCAACAGGACAAGGGGAATGGCTTCCCACTGCCAGAGGGCAGGGTTAGGTGGGATATTGGGAGGGAATTCCTGGCGGTGAGGGTGGGCAGGCCCTGGCACAGGTTGGGCAGAGAAGCCCCTGGATCCCTGGGAGTGTCCCAAGGCCAGGCTGGATGGAGCCTGGAGCAACCTGGGCTGGTGGGAGGTGTCCCTGCCCATGGCAGGGGGTAGAACGAGATGATCCTTTGAGGTCTCCTCCAACCAAAACCATTCTGCCACTGCACTACTCCAAACCCGGCCCAGGGCAAACGCCTCACCCTTCGCGCCCCTGAGGCGCAGCGAGGCGGGGGCCGAATCGCCGGCAGCCCCGCCGGCCTCGCCCTTCCTCCCGCCGAGCCCACGGGAGCTTTCCGTGACGGTGAGAAGGCTCTCCAGGCCGGGGGTTGGGGGGGGGGGGGGCTGACAGACCCCGCCCAGCCCCGCCGCTCCCGCCCGCCATTCCCGGCCCGGCCCTCAGGGCGGAGGGAGGGGCGTGGCCTCTCCGACCTCGCGCGGCCGGCTCCGGGATGGCCGTGGCCGGCGGGCGCCGATTGGCTACGGTTCGGCCTGGCGGCGGGCGCCGATTGGCTGCGGTTTGGCCTGCGGCCGGCGCCGATTGGCTACGGTTCGGCCTGCCGGCGGGCGCCGATTGGCTACGGTTCGGCCTGCCGGCGGGCGCCGATTGGCTGCGGTTCGGCCTGCCGGCGGGCGCCGATTGGCTACGGTTCGGCCTGCCGGCGGGCGCCGATTGGCTGCGGTTTGGCCTGCGGCCGGCGCCGATTGGCTGCGACCGCGCCGGGTTCCGGCGGGGCCCCGCCCCTTCGCCACCCCCCCCACCCCCCACCCCCCCCTTGCCACGTCCGTGCGGCGCGTGCGGCGGGGCCGGAGCGTGAGGTGAGCGCGGGGAGGGGACAGACTGAGGGGACCGTGTGGGGAGAGGGGCTGGGGGCATCCTGTGTCGAGCGAGGGGACCCCCCACGAGGGGCCATGAGGGGAGAGGGGGTGAGGGGACCTCCCGAAGGGACCTCCTGAGGGTACCTTGTGGGGAGAGGGGCTGAGGAGAACCTGTGTCAAGTGAGGGGACCTCCTGAGGGGACCGTATGGGGAGAGGGGCTGAGGGTACCGTGTGTGAAGTGAAGAGACCTCCGTGAAGGGATCCTGTGGGGCGAGGGGGCGCTGTGTGAAGTGAAGGGACTCCTCCGAGGGAACCCTGTGGGGAGAGGGGTTGAGGGTAGCATGTGTGAAGTGAGGGGACCCCTCTGAGGGGCCCTGTGGGGAGAGGGAGTGAGGGGACTCCCCTGAGGGGATCCTGTGGGGAGAGGGAGTGAGGGGACCCCTCTGAGGGATCGTGTGTGAAGTGAGGAGGCACCTCTGATGGGTGGGTTTTTGGAGAGCCCCCACCCCTCGAGGGGGCTGCTTCAGCTGTAGGGAGCCCCTGAGGGGCCATGTGCGAGGTGAGGGGACCCCTTGGAGGGACCATGTGTGGGGCGAGGTGGTGTGGGAAACCCCGCTGAGGGGTCGTGTATGGTGAGAAGGGGTGTGGAACTCCCTTCAAGGGGCTCTTTGGGGTGAGGGGACCCCCCCGAGGGGCTTGCTGTGACGTGAGGGGGTGTGGGACCCTCCCCTGAGGGTCTGTGGGTGAGGGAACCTCCCCAAAGGCTGTGTGTGAGGTGAGGGGGTCTGGGGGCCCCCCAGGCTTCTGTGTGTGGGGTGAGGGCATCCCCCAGAGGGGCTGGTTGTGTGATGGGGTCCTGCTTCACCTGAGGGGAGCTGTGGGGTCCCCCCCCGGGGCCACACGTGGAGGAGTCCCTGGTGGCTCTGTCCCCCTGTCACCAATCCCAGGGGGGTTCTGGGCATACCTTGCTCCCTCTCCCTCCCTGTCCCACTCCCAACACACGTGGGGATCCCAGGACGTTGCAGAGATACTTCAGCTGTGCACCAGGACGACCCACAGGCCAGAGACCTTCCTCACCATACATTAATCCTTCATTTAATTTTTAACTAATCTAATTAATCTAAGTCATATTCCTGCCTCCAGAAAAGGTGTGAAGCTTTAAAACTTCGTTCTTGCTCCAGCTGTGCCAGAAGTAGTTTGGAAAATAACAATTTGTCACTAATTGCTCAAAGAGCATCACAGATTTTATTTCCTCCATGGGCTTTTCCACTGCTGCCTGAGCCTGGTGCGCTGTACCCCTGAGCTGGAATTCGTGAGGTTGGTTTTATTCTGTACAGGGCACTGTTTGGATGTTGGTGTGGACACTCAGGAATGCCAGGAAGGCTTTGTAAGGGGACAGAGGAACAGCAACATTGCAATAGTTGAGCTCTAGGAACAGAGATATCTCTGGAAATGTTTTTCTTTGCCCTTCATCTTTCCTGCTGTTTCATTTTGGAGATCCGTGCTGGATGAGAATTTGTGTTGCTGTTTAATTGCTGTAACAGCTTCTTTTTTTTTTAACTTTTATATGCAGAACTAAGACAAGAACAGGGATTTAAAGGCTGGTGTGTACCAACAGGTGGCATAAAAAAGAGATTTTGGTGTTCTTTTTTTATTTTAAGAAGCTTTTTTTTTCACTTGGGTTTCCACAGCCACTTTTGCTTTTGAGACTCCTGTGTTGCATTGCAGTAGTTATGCTTGATAGGTAACACCTTCTGTACTTTCTCTGGGCAGCTTAACAGGGCTGTGAGGTGCCTTATTGTAAAAAGTGCTGTCCCAAATACGTTTTTCTTCCTGGTGTTGATTTGGCCTGTCCACTGGTGTGTGGCTGCTGTATCACTTATGGTGCAGCTGAGGAAATTTGAGGCTGTACAAAGAAATCCATCTCAGGAGAAGTTCCCCTGAGCTCTGCTCATACCAGAACCCTGACCAGGTATTCACAGGTGACCAAGTAAGAGAATTATTTTCCTGTATCATGGAATCCCATACTGGTTTGGGTTGGAAGGCATCTTAAAGGCCACCTCATTCCACCCCCTGCCATGGGCAGGGACACCTTTCACTAGAACAGGTTGCTCCAAGCCCCATCCAACCTGGCCTTGAATGCAATAAGGAAAATATATCCCTTTGCTTCCTCTTGCTCTGAATAAAGCCCCATTCTCAAGTCTATTTAATCATTGACAGGTGTCACCGTCACCTTGGCAGTTTGTTTTCCCTGTTAGCGGGCACTGCAGGGCTGTGCTCCACAGCTGGGACAGCGCTGGGCTCTGTAAACCCACAGAGCAAACAGGACGGCCTGGGAGGGGCAGTTGGGGCTGTAACTGTGCCATCCCCTGCGTTCCCAGCTCTGGGATGTGGTGCCTCGTGCCCGAGAGGTTAGTTATGGGATGGGGCTGCTTGGAGTGAGTGCATTATTCCTACTGCTGCTTTTAAATGGAACAGGAATGCAAATGGTCTCTAAACAGAATGTTGGGAGGTTTCTTGGGAGCGATGCCTTCCCCTTCATAGGGCTGCAGCCAGTTAAATGTCCTACTCAGTGTCTTATCTGGTGGTTTTTTCCAAGATAAACACCAAAGCGCCGCGTGTTGACTCGATGACGTGTCGTGGTGTCAATGTGCTCTTTGTTTACCCAGCGGCCTCGTTGGGTGAAGGTTGAGGAGCTTCACTTGCACATAAAACGAACAGCAGTTTATTCACCTCTCCTTTCATCCCTGAGGAACATCCCAGGGCATGCCACAACCCTGCGAGACAGCTCATTGAGAGGTGGAAGCAAACCAAAAGGTTCCTTACCAATCCTGTTGCAGATCGCCTGTTGCAGCCATGATGCCGGTTGCCACCGGGATTTTGGATGACACGCCCATGTTTGACCCAAGGATTCTGCATGAACTTGACTGGAGTGAGAACACCACGACGTTTTCTCCCGCTATTTCTCCGCTGGATCCAGGGGATGGGCTGGTTCTGAGACCACTCTGCACAGCTGATTTAAATCGAGGTAGAATCCTGTTTAGTCATCACTGAGGGCTGAATCCATAATGTGTATTTGTGCATGAGCTCTTAGTAGATTGGCATTGCGTGACCTCCCTGATTTGGGTTATTTTTATCAGTAAGCAATTTCATGGAATCATAGGACATCCTGAGTTGGGAGGGACCCACAAGGATCTTTGAGTCCAAGTCCTGGCCATGCACAGGACACCCAACAATCCCATCGTGTGCCTTGAGAGCTTTGTTCAAATGCTCTCGGAGCTCTGGCAGGTTTGGGACTGTGACCACTGCCCTGAATTTGAGCACTTGGCACCATGGATTTGTGCTGTGTTAGGTGACCCTCAAAATTGGTTTTACTGTTTTAATCTTCAAGTCAAATATCCCAAATAATCCACAACTTCCTCTTCCCTGCAGCTTTAGAGAGGGAGCACAATTGTTCATACTGTTCTCTTTAATACCAAAGCAATGTGAACCAGCATCTTGGTGCATGAATTCTCCTTCAGTTCTGTGATTTGGATAAAAAGGTTGTTTTGGACACAGAGCTGAATATCACATAATTTTAGGCTTATCCTTTTCTTGCACCTTCTGCACTCAAGGTGCAGTTTGCTCGGATGCTTCAGCTGATCCCTCAGCATTGCCCAGGGCGGGAGTTTGGTGGGATTGCAACTCTCCAAACAGCAGTGTCAGGTTGTTCCTTGCTATTTAGAGCTAATTGTGTGTGTCTGTCTCTCACTGAGGGTTGTTTGTTTCCCACTCTTTTCCAACAGGCTTTTTTAAGGTCCTGGGTCAGCTGACAGAAACCGGAGTTGCGAGCCCGGAGCAGTTTATCAGTGAGTATATCATTATTCCTTGGCATTTCCATAGAGGTTTTTGGGAACCAGGGGATACGGATACTGACAGCAAAGCTGCCTGGGTGTGAGGCAACCTGACTGCCTGATGCCAAAGGGAGTGATTAGCTCAGCTCCCCTGAGGCAGCCTTTGGCACTTAGTGTTGGATCCAGTTGCAGCTGTCCCTGAGGGCTGCTTGGCTGGGTCAGGCCTCAATTTTGAGTTTGCTTTTGAGGCTGAGCTTTAGACACCTGGTAGAAGTAGGATGGATTATTTGGGGTGCTTCAAGTCCTGTCCAGCCTGGCCTTGGACACTTCCAGGGATGGGGCAGCCACAGCTTCTCTGGGAAACCTGTGCCAGGGCCTCACCAGCCTCCCAGCCAGGAATTTGTTCCCAATATCCCACCTAACCCTGTCAGTGGGAAGCCATTCCCCCTTGTCCTGTCCCTCCATCCCTTGTCCAAAGTCCCTCTCCAGCTCTCTTGGAGCCCACTTTATGTCCCTTTTAGATCTCCTTGGCTGGGCAGTCACTGGGGAAGCAGCCCAGGGATGCAGGAAATCATAGGAACTAGGCCAAGCCCATCACTAACCTTCATCCCCACGTGCCACATTTACATGTCTTTTACATCCCTCCAGGGATGGGGACTCCACCACTGTCCTGTGCAGCTGTGCCAGGGCTGGACAGCCCTTTCCGTGAAGAAATTCTTCCCTGTGAGGGTGGGCAGGCCCTGGCACAGGTTGGGCAGAGAAGCTGTGGCTGCCCCTGGATCCCTGGGAGTGTCCAAGGGCAGGTGAGATGGGGCTTGGAGGAACCCGGGCTAGTGGAAGGTGTCCCTGCCCATGGCAGGTGGAACAAGATGATTTTAAGGTCCCTTCCAACCCAAACCATTCTGGGATTCTATTGGTGCCCATCTGCACTGGGAAAGGAAGGATCTCTGGGAAGCTGAGGAAAAGGAATTTGTTTTAATATCTGCTTTTTCCTGAGTTAGTCTGACTCCTCGGCTTTCCGGTTCTGGGGTCTTGGGAGCGTCTTCCTTGTGATCCCACAGTAATGTGCAGTCAGAATCTGCTGCAAGTGTCAGACTTGCCTGCAGTTTAATCTGAGACTAAACTGACTGTTCCACTCTCTGCTCCCACAGAAACATTTGAGCACATGAAGAGATCAGGAGATTACTATGTTACCGTCGTGGAAGACACAAACCTTGGTCAGATCGTTGCCACGGCAACACTGGTTGTAGAACATAAATTCACTCACTCCTGTGCCAAGGTAAATCCTGTCACTGCAGCTGTGAAGGGAGGAAAATATCCTGGCCCTGACTCTGGGCATGTTGCTTTTAATGGTATTATGTTGTGGTGATGGCCTCAGGTTGTGCCAGGGACGGTTTACGTTGGATATTGGGGAAGATTTCCTCATGGAAAGGGTTGTCCAGCCCTGGCACAGCTGCCCAGGGCAGTGGTGGAGTCACCATTCCTGGTGGGATTTAAAAGCCATGTGGATGTGACACTTGGGGTCAGGGGTTAGTGGTGGCCTTGGCAGTGCTGGGGAATGGTTGGACCTGATGGCCTTAGAGGGCTTTTCCAGCCTTGAAAATGTAAATATTTTAAAAATACATATTTTAATATATCAAACATTTTCTGCCATCCTTGGGTGCTCAGCTAATAGTAAAAGGAAACTTTGTCCTTTCCTAAGGAAAAACTGCAATTGGAGGTCTGTCCTGTTCTCCCTCCCCCCCAAAAATGTGAGCTTCTGCACAGGTCAGAGGTGGTTCTGATGGAGCAGGTGGCCAAGATCCTGATGGGAACACCAACCAGACTGAAAACTGGGAGAGAGCTGGAGATCCACACTCGAATCCCATGGCAGGGAAAGGTGGCAGTGGGACCAGGGCTCCTGCAGGGAGTTGGAGGGGGAATTCCAAGCCTAACCCTTGCCTGTGTTTCCACAGAGAGGAAGGATAGAAGACGTGGTGGTCAGCGGGGAGTGCCGGGGGAAGCAGCTTGGAAAACTGTGAGTATTTCCCCACCTTTTCCATTCAGCAGCAGGTGGGCACCAAGCACTTACAGCTTCCTGCTGGGTGGATCTGCCCTGCCAGGCACCTGGGAAGAATTCAGCCAGCAGGTATCACCAGCTGGGAATAAAATGATCCATTGGAAAATGCAGAGAGTGCTGTCAGACCTCAGTGTTTTCACTCTGATAATTCATCTAATTAAATGTCCACTGACCCAGCATTTAACTGTTGGTTTCCTGTCTTCCCCAGATTAATATCCACCCTCACCTTGCTAAGTAAGAGACTGAACTGTTACAAAATCACACTGGAATGTCTGCCCAAAAATGTGGATTTCTACAAGAAGTTTGGCTATTTGGTATCCGAAGAAAACTACATGTTTCAACGGTTCTTTAATTAAGGACTTCAGGTGGTAGAGACTGTTGGTGGAGGAGCTTGTGCTACAAACATTCTCTTTGTGGAAAATTTATATAGTTTATCGCTGCAAATATAATGATCCCTATAAATAATGAACATCAAATGTGTAAATTCTGGGGAAAAGAACAAATTTATGAGGTTTTAGAAGGGTCCTCTGGGTTAGGAAAGAAGCTTAGAACTAATTTTTACTACTGTCGAGGTGAAACTTTTCTGTTCCAGCTGAGTTACAAAGGACTCGTTAAAGGGATGGTTTTTAACCAAAGGTATATATTTTTATCTCAAATTTTTTCTTGCATTGTATTTTTCTAAAGGTTTGTGCTTCTTTTCTCGGTGGCCAAAGGGGGCAGTCCGTGGGATTGTCCTGCTGGCCATGCTGCTGGAAGGATGGTGAAGCTTGGGAAGGGATGAGGCTTCTCTTATGCAGAATTACTGACACAGAACAGGCCTTAATTCTGTTCTTTCCATGACACCTCACAAAGTGCTGTTGGAGCCTTTATAGGCACTATTTTCCAAGGCTGGATTTGTTACTGTTTGTGCAGGTAGGAGAGAATCCTTATGGGCTGTGTTGGAGTGCCAGTCTAAAGATGGATGTGTGCTTCTCACTGCAGGGCTCCTGCACTTTAGCTGATAACTTGGTTTTCAGGATAATTAATTGTTTTCTGACACAGAAAACCCAAATGTCATTTGTGACAGGGCAGAGGTGACTGGGAAGCTGGAATGTCTGATGGAATATATCCCATCTGCAGTGAAGCTCTGGCCAGTAATCAGTGGAAAGGGGATTGGGATTGGCACATTCAGCTTCATCTGAGAGAGCTGGGGTTGTTCAGTCAGGAGAAGGGAAGGCTCCAGGGAGACCTGAGAGCCCCTCCCAGTACCTAAAGGGGCTCCAGGAGAGCTGGAGAGGGATTTTGGAGAAGGGCCTGGAATGACAGGACAAGGGGGAGTGGCTTCCCACTGCCAGAGGGCAGGGTTAGATGGGATATTGGGAAGGAATT
>JAWWEU010000158.1:62423598-62441486 GCA_035583155.1 Acropternis orthonyx
GTGGGCAGGCCCTGGCACAGGTTGGGCAGAGAAGCTGTGGCTGCCCCTGGATCCCTGGGAGTGTCCAAGGCCAGGCTTGATGGTTCTTGGAGCAACCTGGGCTAGGGGAAGATGTCCCTGCCCATGGCAGGGGTTGGACAAGATGGGCTTCAAGGCCCCGTTGAACCCCAACCATTCTGTGGACACACCTGGCCCCTCCTGCTGTCCTGGAGCCCCTGGGCCCAGGTGGGCTCCGCTGTTGCCGGTACGGATTTACAGCTCCAGCATCCTGCTCCCAAGGGCTCCTTGCTGCTTTGGAGCTTCCCTCTTGCTGTAAGCTTGGACAAATGATTTTAGCACTTTTGCCAGCGGTGGCAAGCAAATAATGTACAAAGCCCTGGTTTCAACAGTGGTGTTATGTGCGGAGAGTGACAGATCCCACATCCATGAATAGGGCATTATAAACCCCCGGGGCTCGCACGGAACAGCCCGTGTTGTTTGTGGGCCGTACACAGTGTCCTCCTTTGTGCTGTGGAGAGCAGCTCTACACCGTGCTGGGGGCTCTGCTTGATGTTCCTGAGGGTTCTCCACTCGATACAGTGTCTCCTTGGTGATGTCTGGTTTATTTATTGATTATTTTTTTAAAAGATATCTTTGTTTAAGCTGAATAAATGAAAACTGCCAACTGTATCTGGACTGTTTTTCATAGTAGGGCAGGTCCCCGGAGTGTGTACCTGTTGCCCTTGCCCTAAACTGAGATTCCACATGGATTTCTCTCCAGGGCTCTTCCCAACTGTGTTCTGCTGACAAACATGTGCAGGGCTTGAGCCCTGACTCTGAACTAACTGTATAAAACAGCTCCTGCTTTCTGCTGGTCCTAGTGACTGAGGTGGATTTTCTTGCCTTTCACATTTTTAATGAATTCCAAACTTGCACTAATTTAAAGTGGATTAGTTGAATTCCATGATATCTACACCATCTAAATAGCTCCAGGCCCTCATTAAGAGTTAATGAGAAGATTAGTAGGAGTGAGGAGCAGGTGCCTGTGGCCCTGGCTCAGATCATTGTAAAACAAATGAATTGGGTTGAAAGCTGGGTTTTGTGGCTTTGTCACAAAGCCTCTGCGGGCACCACCCGGCTCAGCTTTGAAGAGCTCTTTGTTCTGTCCCAGAGGTGACATTCCCACCCCTCTGGAAACAGCAGCTGGAGAGCTGAGACTGCTCGGGCTGGGGACTTAGAGGGGCCACTGCGGGGTCAGGTGTGTCCCTGGAACAACATCAATCCCAGGGGTGTGTTTGTCCCAGGAAGAGGGAAAATGCCACAAATCCCAGCGTTTAACAGCCACCTTCCTAAACTGCAGAAGCCACATTAATTAATAATATATGTGATATATTTAAAGTCGACCCTGACCTCCTTGAGGCAAACACCAAACTATATATATGTGTGTGTGTGTGTATATATATGCTTGGAAGCTCTTCCTAGGACCACAGAGGCATTTGGATACTTATATTTTGTTTATATTAAAAAATATATTGAAAATAATAGCTTTTTATATCTGAGACCCCCACAGGCTTGGGTTGGAAAGGACCTTGAAGATCCTCCCATCCCAGCCCCTGCCATGAGCATGGACACCTCCTGCTACCCCAGGCTGCTCCAAGCCTCATCCAACCTGGCCTGGAACACTTTTTTTGGTCAGAAATCAAGCCTAACAAGTCCCACCTTCTCCAGAGGTTTAATGTTACCTCCTCCCTCGGATTTAATTTTTTGGTTAATAGCTCTCCCTCCATGAGGAGATCTCCAGCTCCTTCCCTCTGCTTCCCCTAAGCTGGAAAAAAGGGAACTTTAGCACCTTAACACAGAGCTGTGGATCCCCAAGGATTTGGGTGCTGCAGTTCTGTGTCTGAACCTGGGCAAGGTGAAATAAAAAATAACAATTCGCCATCTGCTACTCTTTAAATCCACAGTGAAGGACCTTCCTGCCAGTTCCAAAAGCAAACACTGAAATACCCGCTGGCAGTTCAGCTACAGGAGACAGACATCAGGAAGTTTTAAATAAAAGGCTTAATAATAGAGATGAGGAAAATTAATCTCCGAATCCCTGAGGATGTGACAGGCAGACAGATCAGAACGACTGTAAAAAGCATCAGGATGTGGTAACAGCATGAAAAGAACTGGATTGGTGGAAAATCCTTAGTCAGGAAGTAGTGACAGAGTCTGCCCAGGAGCCTGGGGATAACAGACCCAGGCTGCACATGGACCAGCCTGCTGAGATGAATCAGTGCCTTCCATCTGCTGTTCATCCCTCCCTTTCCCCAGGGAGCCGAAACAGAACGGGAGGGGATGGTTCCCACCCCTCTTTCAGCAGCAGCCCCAGGCTGGCAGTGTCTGAGCTGCGCAGCCATGTGGGAGCCTCGTGGTGCAACAGCCGGGAATGTGTTTCCCAACAGCCCCAGAAGAATTCCTTTATGGAGAGTCACTTCACAGAACTTACCAAACCCTCTGCAACTGCAAAACCAGCCCTTGCACTCTGGGCCTGGGGGCTGAATCCTGACACAGGGCAGTGCTCCAGGAGAGAAGTCACTTCCTTTTCTCCAGCTGAAGATTTCCTAACTCCAGTACCATGCTTTTTTGTTTCAGATTTCTTTTTCCCTGAAGAATTCACGCTGCTCCATCACTGCTGGAGGGGGCAGAGCATATCAGCAGGGACAGGAAAGTGCTGCTGAACACGGGTTCAGCACTCCAGGGCCTTCACATTCCATGGGAGCAGAGGTATTAGGCTGGAAAGCCTCACCCCATGCCCTGGCTCAGCTGAACAGCCCTGACTCACTGCGGGGTGTTTCCTCCTCAGGTGTCACCCACATCTGTTCCAGAGCAGCTCTAATCCAGGCATGGATTTTCAATCCAGGTTTAACTACCCTGACAGAAGCCAAAAGCTCCACGTGCTCCAGAGGGACCATCCCTCAGCAGGCCTTCCCAGGAGCTGTGCAAGGTCAGGGAAAACAGACTCCCGCAGTACCAAACAACTGCACTGTTTCATTCCTGCCTTCAAATCCACACAAATGCTGTGCCCTCAGGGCGTCCTCCCAGCACGGGCTGTCCATTCTGAGGTGACAGAGGCCATTCCCATCCCCACACAGCCATCTCCCAGTGCAGGGGGACAGCTGGGTGCCCTGATCCCCAAACCTTGAGCCCACCTGCTCCATGTCAAAACACAGTCCAGCTACAAGCTGAGATTTCCCAAAACACACAAGTTTTTCTAAGAGCTCTTTGTAAAGTGCTCATTCCTCACAGTGCTCCCAAGGAGCCATCATTCCATTCCCAGCTTTTATGCAACGAGCATTGGGAAATAAAGCAGATGCAGAACAGGGGCTGTGCTTTCCCAACCTCTGTGCTGGTGGGACAGCACAAGAGTTAAAGCTGCACAAACCACCCTGACAGTTCCCCATTTGGAAACTTCAAAGCACCAACAAGTGTTTCCTGAGTTGACTCCAATGTTTTACAACACCTCAATCCCATTATGGGCAGTGCTTTGGGCCTCAGTTTTCAAACAATTTTTACCTCTAACAATGCAACTACTGTCTTACAACAGCAACTACTCCTCCAACAGGAGTTTGAAGATGCTTGTTCAACTTGAATTAACCTATAACTCATTTAAACAAGCAGCTTTTCAATGCTGGCTGAAAGAATTCAGCCCTGATGTGTGTCAAATTGGCTGCCCTCTATATTAGCACATGATTATTTTATTAAGTAATCAGTACCCTGTTAAACTTCCACTTGCATAAAATAGGGAGATTTTTAGAACAGTCTTTTGCCTTCAGCTGGCCCCAGAGTGTCAGTCTCAAAATAATTCAGTATACAATGAGGTTAAACACTGGTTAGCTCACTGCATAGTGAGGTTCCTAGAGCACATTTCTACCATGACATATACTGAGAACAAGGTGAGTTTTAGCAAACTTTTTCTTTACTAAAGTCTCTTGTTATAAATTACACAAATAACTTTATAAACAAATCCCCCCCCACTTGCATTTTGTTTAAAGTAATAACTTTATATCATACAAATAAAGAAATTTCAAGTATGAAAAGTGCATTATTGCAATAATACCTCTTTGCAAGTCCAAAAATCTTGGTTTTAGAATAAAACTGTAAAGTGTAAAAAAGGAGTAAAACAATCAGTGCCATCTATTCATTCAAGAAGTCCAACATCTTAAAAATGATGCTTGGTGTGTTGCAGAGGCAGATTTACATCTGAAAGCAACATGTAATTGAAGCAATGTGTGTTCGTTGTTTTGCATTATTAATTATTTTCTTTTTTTTTTCCCCCTAGTTTTCTTCACCTTTCTTGGCAGGAATTCAGAATACAAACAGTGCTTGTCCTCAGCTCTCATCCGTTCTGTGCTGCTGCCACTTGCATGGTTCCAAGTTCTTCATCCTCCTCGTGCACCCTCTTTAAACTTCCTGCAAAAGGGAAGTTCAGTCATAGGAGAATAGAATATTTAAGCACTGGAGACTGAAGTTTGAACTCAGCTTGCACACCAACTGCAGCCATCCCGTTCCCAAGAGCTTGTTCTGCTCCCAAACGTTTACTCAGGGAGTGCAGAAATCACCTCCCACACGACAGGAGGGGCTTCTCACCTGTACTCCCAGGTGGAACCGAGAGGGATCTCTCCAGCTGCAGTGGTGACATCATCTGGATGGTTAATTTTGCTAGATAGATGGCTTCATATTCCTGAAAAAGGGTAGGAATGCATATTGCAATTAATTGGGCATAATGCTTTGTAAGGATGGGGAGGACAAAGAGTCCACGAGGATGCAGTGGAGAGTATCTTTTAGTAAGGCACAGATTTTGGAGGAGGAGAATTCTTTGTTGTTTTGACATGAGTGACAGAAACCATCAAGAAGACAGAGCTAAAGAAAATTTCAAGGATTACTTAAAAAAATGGCTTAAAGGAACACACAAACTCAGGAGATACTCAATCATCACCTTGCTGCCAGCCCTCAGTAACAGCAGAGACACTGCAGATCTCTGTCAACACAGTTTGCCCACCTGACTCTTGGAATACGACAAAGCAACTCCAGGATTCTGCTGTTTGCTGTCCCAGACTTGTGAATCTCCTCACCTCTGAGTGCCAGTGCCAAGCAGCACCACTCATGTGCCACAGCATTCACTTGGCAGCTCCCTGAGCCACCAACAAAGATGTTTCAGAGCCTCTTAACCACTGCACAAACCAGGGGGGTTATTTCTCCTCCATTCCTGGAATTGCTTTGTCCAAAGCTTCAGTCTCCAGGAACTGGGGTGCCCACTCATCTTCCTGCCAAGCCCTGCTACAGCTCCTGACATTTAGTTAAGTCTAAGTAGAAATGTCTCTCTGGCAGGAAGATGATTCATTAAATGTTTTTTGAGTTATGATCAGAAAAAACAGTCACCTGAAGTTGATGGACAAATCCAGCATTAGGATTAATACAGAATCTTCTTTCTTGGACATAAGTAAATGCATCCCTTAAAAAGAGAAGGAGAGAGAAAACACTTCTGTGGAAATCAGACCCATACACAGGTTTGTGGTTTGAGTCTTCCTTCAGATTCTCAGTTCTTAGGAACTACAGAACCTGCCAGACTCTCCAGAGAACTCGTTTCACAACTGAAAACGTTTGGACAGACCAGGAAGCAGTAGGTGTAAAATGCTCTTTGCCCAGTGCAGTCCTCAGCTGGATTTCCTGTTCAACACAGTGCTCAGAACAACCCCTGGGGCCTCTCCCATGGTTTTACATCCATGTGGTTGGAGGCTGGTGTCCCATTTCAGTAGCAGCAGGTACCTCCATCTTAAAAAAAAAACGGGGGGGATTTAAACACACCTGCAGCGAAGTGAAATGGAATAACCAGCCCCTTGTGAAGTCTGGACTCTTCAGGCAGTTTCACCCACAGAGACTGAGTGAATACACAACTGTTTGTGTTCCCTCCAAAGGGATTATTCACTTACACCCCTTGAATTAAAGCAAAAACACCTGCTCTTACCTGTACTTCACCCCAAATGTCTCCATTATGTACGCAATAACTAAGGCAGCACTGGAAAGAAAGAAACAAAAATGAGTAAAATACTTTTCCATTGTTCAAAAATACTCAGAAGCAGGATGGAGAGTTTCCTACCTTCTAGAAATCCCTGCGTTTCCATGGACAAGAACTTTTCCTGAGAAGGGGAAAAAAAACCAAACCCACTCAACCACAGTTCTACAAATTGAAGAAAATTCTTGGAAATGTAGTTTTCCCTTGTTATGGAGAACTAGGAAGCAGCAAGAACATCCTAAGGGTAACAGGAGTGTCTTAGTTCACTCTAGATTGCTCACTGTGCTCTGTCCTGGGATACAGGAACAGGGACTCCTGCTCTTCCAAGGTTTCTGAGGGACAGAATCTGCCCTCCAGGACCACAATGATGATTTCAGGTCTTACATTAGAGAAGGGACATAAAAACCTCATGCACAGAAGATGTTTAAAGTGAAAAAAACCCAGATATACAAAGAGGTTCATTTTCCAGTAGAGGCAAAAGGAAAGAGCATTTTGCTCTGCACTTGTGTAAAATAGTTCAAATTAGTAATAAACCCCCAAATATAAGTAAACTTCATCCTTAAGAGCCTCTAACCACTAAATTAGTTTGAAAGCTTTAACAAAATCTTAGTAAACAAGGGAAAGAAGTTCATACGATTTTACCTCCACTTTGTAAACTTCCATCAATAAACTCTTTAGTCTAAAAAAGGAAAAAAAACAAACAAACAAAAAGAATTACAAGAGCCAAACTTTCACATTATTTTAAGTGCAAGTAGCAGCAACATCTGAATTTGGTAGAATTTCTGTATCACTCTTTATATTCAGTGACAGGAATGCACCTGTTCATACAGAATTAGACATCACCCAGCTGGACATTTGTATTTCTTCTGTACTTTTAACTCTCCATAAAATTGCCAGTGAAAAACTAGTGTGAAGCCACTTGTTTTTCTGGTGGAAGAAGGAACAAAATGCTTTTGCTGTGCTGCAAACTAACCTAAAATATGCAAACCCACAGCCCAAAACCCAGGGTTTATTCTATTTCCAAACATCAGATGTCACTGGCACTATTTACCTCAAAGTTACTCTTTAATTCCTCTGCAGTAGCATGTTTCAAGATTCTGCAAAACCCAGTTACCCACCTGGTTACTCTCTGAATTAGGTTTGGGATTTGACACAAGAGATGTAAATACTTCTGGGCTCAAAATACAAATTTCCCACAGGTCAAGGGGGCCCCAGAATTCCCCCATGACCCCATTTCTTTGAGGCCAGTCTCTTTTTCTTTTATTCCTTTTTTTTTTTTTTTTGAGACCATAACAAGACACAGCTCTCACAACTCTGCCTCTGCCCCCACACCTGTGAAAAGGAGTTAATTACACTTATTAAAGCATCAATAATAAGGTCACTTAAGAGCTGACAGCGCTTCCAGGTGCCTCAGGCTGGGTATCCCAGATTTGAACTGGTGTCTGATAGTTCAGAAAACTCTTCCTGGGCAACCCCATTCCCAATCCACACCCAAACAAACACTCACCATAGGGAAAAATCGTATTATATTCTCAACTGGATTATCTGCAATATCCAAGACTAAATACCTGCAATGAGAACAGCTGCCATGAGTACACAACAACACCGAGTTGCTACTACTGGTAGAACCTCCGCACCAGTTACTCACACCTGCAGGAGGGTCCCAGCACTTCCCTCCACCTTTGCTTCCTGCTCTGAGCCCAGAAATCCCACAGTTAAGGAAAACTCCGGAGCTGTCACTGTGAGGAGGGAAGTGAGGAACCTCCTCTGGCATCCCCTGCTAGAATCACCTCTCAAACCCAAGAGCTGAGCCTGAAGTTACTGCAAACTGATGGATAAAACTCTCCTTTCAGGCTGGTCTGGAGTCCAGCAGGACGAATAAATTCATGGGGTTGGATTTAAAGTCTTTCTGCAGCTCAGCACATTTTCCAAATGGTTTTGACAAAGTGAAAATGTTTGGAAAGAACACACAGACAGAGAAGAATCTGGATGGTTTCTCACCTAAATAGCTGCTGGAAGTTTGGTTTAATGAAGTTTGCTTCGATGTTTTGCCGTATGCATATTACATGGGTTATTCCATGTTTCTGAAGGATAGGTAGCTGTGGGGAGAGAAAAATAGTATCTTTTAAAAATTACAGATCCATCTACTACACAGTAATAAAAAGGGAAGGGCTATACTTAACATATCTAGTTAACAACCATGTATATAAAATAAGGATATAATATACATACTTAATAACTGTAAAAAAAGGGATGTATCTTGTCCTCAAGGAAAATCAGAGCTGGTTTTCTAGAATTTAGTGTGAAAATTATCTTTCAAAAAGAAAAAGCATTCCTAACAATGCCAAAAGGAACAGGCATTAAGGGAGGCATTCAGTGGACTTGTTTGTCTCTGCCCACCTTTCACTTGGCCTGAAATTGCAAGTCCCTACACGGTGTAGGAATTTTCAGCCAGCGCTGGATTCTTGCTGGAATGAGACCATGAAAATAAGATCATTTAAAGCCTGAGACAAGTTTGCAGAGCCAAGCTGTGCCTTAGCAGTGCTTGACCTTATTGCAGATTGAATTCTCCTTGTTTTGCTGCGTGAGTTCCCCGCTCTGACTTGTGTTGTAACACTTCAGCAAAGGAAATCAGTTGCCTGATCTCAAATGGTTTCAAACAGTTTAAATGTTCAAAGAATTATATTAGACTTTAACTGTAAGACTTAATTTTCACACAAACAGCTCAGACCATCCCATATTCCTTCTGCTCTGGGATCTTCCATGTTCCAGTTGAGGACTGCAACCAAATCTACCCCTCTGTAGACACACCTGAACAGATCTCCACAGTAACAAACCAAATCACCAGAGCAAAGCTTCCCTGAGAGAGAATATTCTGAAAATCATACCTTGCTTTTCATAGCTGAAGAATATGGGCCTAAAAATAACCCAGGTAAAATTTCCTAGGAGGAAGAACAGACATTTAATACCAACTCAGAATGATTTTAAATAACACATTTCACTCCCCTCAGAGCATGGCCATGGAAACAAGTCATTTACATTTTAGGGAGAGATGTGTTACCAAGTGTCATTTATAACAGGACAAGGGAAAAAATGGGTTTGGCAGGATAAAAGAAACATGATCTTTGTGCAGGAGATCTTGTTTTGGAAGTGGAACCAAGCCCTTTATTGGGACCAAGTTCCAGGTTGATTACGGCATCTTCCCCAGACCCAGATCAAATGAAGGGAACTCGAACTTGGGATATAATCCTGTCTTGGAATTCATTCCAAATTGCTCTCATGGAAAGAGAGGCACACATGGAAGTTCTTCTACCTTTGTCCTAGTAGTGGGAAAATACCAGTTTTTAACCATTTATCTCCCCACCAATACAGACATGGAGGTGTGTAGATCTTATCTTGTGCAAAGATTTGGCTGATACATGGTAGGAAAACTTTAATTGTCCATCCTTGTGGAGAACAATTCCAGGCAAATTTAAGTAGAAAGCAAAACTTTGACACATTTTTAGATATCATCTGAAAACATTCAGAAAGACCAAAGTGTAGGATTTGGGGCATTCTGAAAAAAAAAAAGACCAAAGTAATTTACTTTTTAGTACTTGTACACAGATCCAAACACACCTGCATTCCAAGCTGGCAAATTCTCACATTAATTAACCAATTAATTCTGGCTCCCATGGTGCTGCCTGACACTTCACCTGTAAAGACTCATTTTGATACCAGCTCTTTTTTCCCCCCTCACTAAATGCTCCAACGTGTTTTGCCTCAAACGGTAAGTGAAAGTGTCATACCTGCATCTCTCTCCTCATGGGATAGGTCCAATCCTTAAAAAACAAAATATAAAATAACTACATATACACAAAATATCCAGGCAGAGATCTGTACATGAGGAGGGGAAAACAGAAAACAAGCTTTAGAACATTCTGTATTAGTCACAGAAGCAAAAAAAAATTCCGTTGCCTGGTACATTCCTGCAGCCACTGGAAAAACAGAAGATAATAAGCAAAGCAGGTAACTCCCTTAAAATCCACACTGCCTCACCTAATACACCCCAGCTCCCTTCAGTGGGAATATTCAGGATTTAGCTTTTACAATTCCAGAAATGTGTGTTCAGGCCATTAAAGTGGAGCTCCACTTGTCCCCATCCCAGAGTGGCCCAGGAAGGATCCTGACAGGGCGAACACAACTCCTCCCTGCTGGTCAGTTCACAGCTCCCACGCAATCCCAGACCCTCAGCTCTGTGAGGGGTCACCCCCCATTCCCAGCTCAATCCATCAGAATGCCCAGAGCAAATGCCAGGATAACATTCCCATCCTTTGCTCCATTTTAGCACCGCCAAAGCTGAACAGAAAAATACTCCATTCCCGTTTTTCCTTCCGCGTATTCCTGTCTTTCCTTGCCTACAACTCCCACTGTCCTCTATTGTTTGACCCTCACATCCAAAGGAGCTGTAACAGAGATCCCAGTTACCAGCTGGAGATGGAAAAAAAAAGAGGGAATAGTACCACAATAGTACCCAATAACTGAATACCTTTATCTACAGAACTTTGCTATTTGATTCACACACATCAGCAGCCAAGAGAAAACTTTCCCTATAGTATATTCCAGTGTCCTCAAAACTATGGGCAAGTTAAACCCTAAATATTCCAGCTGTGAAGTGAGGTTGGGATTACATCAGGAAAGATACCTTAAACCTGAGCACCTCCACTTGCACCAGGAGCATCGATTTCCCATTAAACCTCTTTTTACTCACACAATAAAAATCCAGACACCCCCACAGTGCACAGGGAGGATTTTCCCGCTCTTGGTAGAGGAATTAGAAAGGATTTTAGTCAGTAAAGTTAGTCTGGAAAATACTTGGATTGAACCTGGGACAGCTTTTTGTGAGAAAGCAAACAAACATTAAGCCACTCAAAGCAATCCTTTGGATACCACCTAAAGTGGTGGCACAAACAGAGAAATAAAATGCACTGAAACGAGCTTTTCTAAAGACACAGAAATAGCTAAATTACTTCTGCATGTTCCAGCTGGAATAATAAAAACCCTTGGAAGGAGGAAAGTAAAAATGCTGTGACAAAAGATGGTATTTTCGGTATTTTCAGAACTGTATCCTTTGAAGGTTGACCTGAGAGTGTTTTGTAGAACCCTGTTGTCTCATTGCATATACAAAAGCATCACTCGCTCCTCAGAAAGCAAAAAAACCCCATTTTTGTCCAAGAACAAAAGCAACACTACGAGCAATAAACTCTGAGAAGCTTAAACTGCACTCCAGGAATATACAAACACTTAAGTGGGTTTATAATTCTGTCTGTGGAATTAAAAAGTCTTAATCTGGAGCATAACAAAAACACAAATTCATCACTACTTGGGCTGAGGGGACTTAACAACACATTGCAAATACTCCTCTCAAATGCTTTAGAAGCAGGATTTTGTTCATCCCAACAGCTGTAAACTGTGCAAAACAAGTAGGTAAGAACTGAGTCCAAGGGGACCCAAACCCAAAGACAGCACAGATGTTCTGAACAAGACAAAAAGAGATGTCAGCACAGGCCCCAGACGCTGGTCTTTGGTGTTCTTCAAGAAGCCAAAAAGACACAGTTTCCAATGGGATTTAGGCTGCAAAATAAGTATCTGAGAGATGCTGCTTGAAGAAAACATTTAATCTGAGGCAAGCACACAAACTACTGAAAGAGCGATTGTGGAGATTGCTGACAGCCCTTCAAGGCTCTTAAAACCAACAATGCAAGATTATTCAAATGCTATGCAAAATTATGCAAAATAACCCGACCTATTAATGGAGAGGGAACCCAAGCAGAGGTTTCATTTCAAGGAATTCATTCACCACCCCTGTTTTCCACACTGTCTGACAAACAGCAACTGAGAGTTTCCCTTTTTCAGCAGACCAAACGCAAGGATTTTGCAAAGAAAACAACTGATGATGCCAGAGGTGGAGGGAGGACCAGCATTCCTTGGTGCCAGGGATTTGGGAGGTTCTCCAGCACAAGTGGCAACTTGCTGGAAGGCAGATTCATCAATACTTGCAAGACACTAAAGAAGAGGAATGCAAAAAACAAATGCCACAACTCCAAAGTTTTACAGAGGAGCCACTCACCTCTGACTTACCTCCCCAGACCAGACTGGGATTCACTGATGGACAAGTGCAAGAGGTGCCTCAGCTGAAATTATCTGCTGTGATTTGTGTTTGCACAAGAGAAGTGCCAGGGACCCTCTAAAGCTCTTCAGCTCCTGTCCCAGAATGGAGTGAGTGGCAAGAGAAAAGGGAATAAAGCACATCCCAAAGCACCCCCACCCCTTCCCCATCCAAAGCCAATCTACAGCTGAAATAAATTGCAGATATCAATTCAGAGGTAACACTTGTCCAGGCTACAAAGAGCTTCTTGGTATCCAATATCCAGACTACACCAGGAGTAGCTCTGCCGGAATTATTTTGTCCATATTTTGCCACAGCTACATGTGCTTTCACTTAGAACAACTTAACAGCAAAAAAATGACACCGTATAATGGCACATGGACTTTTTCCTGACAGAGTGACCTTGGTCAGGACTTCAATTTAAAAATTCGTAATGTGGGTTTTATGTTGTTTAACAGCCCTGACACTGAGAACTCCACAAAGGCAAAGACTGGGGGTTTTAAACAGAGCACACAAGGACTCTCATGCAATCTGCATGTGCCTCTGCAGAAGGAATGCAGTGACAGGGATACACATGACAGGGCTTAACTGGTCCCGAACTGACAGTTTAAGTCTGCAGACCAGTCTCATTTTCCCCACATAAAAGGGACATCCCTGTCTGTCTTTGTCAAAGCTGAGCTTTGGCTGAAAGGCAATCCCAGCCTGCCCTTGCCTTAGGATGGTTAAACTCCTGCTACCTTATAATTAGGAGAGCCTGCACACCACAGACTGCTCCAGATGAAGGGAGAAGCTCTCAAAGGTGCTGAAAAACACACCAGGAAAATAAATCCCATCAGTTAAAGGAGAATGACACCAGGAAGTACCTTCCCCCGATTCTCACCGCTGCCTCTCAGCATCACCCACCACCTGAACGACCCTTCCTCTTCCCAGACCATCACTCAAATCCCTTGGAAAGCTGCACACAGCTCCCACTAAAACCTTCCTGACCACTCCAGGTGACCCTTTTCCAAAACTCAGACAGCTCTTCTGTTGTCAATTTACAGCATCACTTCCCTCCCCACCCAGATTTCTCTTCCCATCACAATCCATCACAGCCAGGACCTTCTGCGTGACTGACACTTCAAAAATCCAGGGCTGTCAGAATCCTCCTGCCTAAACCTGTTTCCCTGTCTAATGGAATATTCACATGAGTTGTAACACTCCAAGTCTCTCCTCCAAACCTGCTACAACGTCTTGAAGTGGAAGCTGCAGAAACTGTTACGGCGCCACGCTCCGACCTGCTCCAATTCCTTCCTCCATCCTGGCCAAATCTGGGCTCTAACTTTGTGCCACTGCACAGGAAATTCAAATTACAGCCTGCCAGTGCCAAAGCAGAGCAGTCAGAGGGCAGGATTGTGTCAAATGGCAGCATCACTATCAACCCCCCAGCAGGATCCAGCTTGGATTGTGGATGGGTCCTGATTCCAAAGCTTTGTGCTGAATTCCCAGGAAGGTTTAAGTGTAATTCACACAATGAAATAAGATCTTGGGCTTGAAAGAATTTTAGGCAGCTGATACAGTGCAACAAAAGGAGGGGAAGAGGGGCTATTATCATTAAAAACCCTACATAAAAATAAAACTAAATCAAGGCCTTTGTAAAATAGAACAAACATTGCCAAAAAAACCCCTTGAAATACTAAAGTAGTAATAGAACATATTCATTTGGCATCCTTTGATAAGAAAGCAGATTAATTCAATGAAGTACTGAAAACACATCCAAGGAAAATATTTGAGTGTTACTGAAACCTGTCACACCTCTCACTGAAGGGTGGAACTTCAGAGCCTCAAAATGAGCTCCAAACAAGAGTGAAATGAAAGGCTGTGTCTTCAGTTTTGGTGATGCTTCCTGTTCTTGGACAGTTGCGTTCATTAAAAAGAGCTTTGAACCAAAAGATTTGGGGGTTTTTTAATACATACAGAATTATTTCAGTTGGAAGGAACCTCCAACAATCTGACCACTGCAGGGCTATATATATATATTTATTATTTTTTTTCCAAGTAGAAATCCTAGTGTAAGGATATAACACACACAAAATTAAACCAAATCTTTCTGTTCCCTTGAGGTGTGGGCATGGCACTAACACAAGCTGAGGTTAATGAGGTTAAGCAAGGCTTGGACTGCACTGCTGTCCCAAAACTGGCTAAGGGCTGGTTAAAGTGGCTGGCTAAAGGGTGAGGTGACATTCCCACCCTTGCACAGCTGTTTAACCTAAAGGTCACCACCCTGAGGAAACGAGCCAGGGACTGAGGCAGTGTTTTACAGGGAATTCTGTGTATTTGTCAGGAGTGCTTGGACAATGGGAAAGTCTCATCCTACAGAGATTTTTGCTATTGAAAATACAAAGGAATACAAAAGCAGGAAGGTGAAGAGGGACAACAACAGCAGGGGGGAATGACAGACGAAGGAAGAAGGGGACAACAGGAAAAGTGATTTTAGCAGAGGGGAAACACAAGCCATGAAAAAGGATAAAAGGTAAAACTAAAGTAGAAATGGAAAGTAGAAACCTAAAACAATTCTTCTTTGCCTCATTCTGGAACACTGATCCCAAAGACACCTCTGCTGGCTCTTTAAACACCAGCAGCACACAGGATCAACAGCGCTGGCTTTTATTAGAGCACAAAAATAAAGAAAAAAATAAACAATAAAGCAGAACTCTTTGGCTTATAGGAAGCACAAAGGCGAGTGCCAGGAGTGCCACACTCATTCAGGTTATCAGGACTGTTTATAATGCTGCAAGAATGCCCTTTCCGTGCCCCTCCTTTTTTAACTAGTGAGTTGTGCTACACTGAGGCAGATAATTCTCTTTATAACCCTCATTTAGATAAAAAAAAAAAAAAAACAACCAAATATCCTTCAACTCCCTAGTCCTGCAAAGTGCTCCATTGTGCCTGTAGATCCCTGAGCACTCCAACAGGCTTCCCAGGGATCCAGGGCACAAGTTAATCCCAAACCGCTCCACTCCGGAGCACTTTTTGAGACGTGCAAAGCAGCCTGAGAGTATCCCACAGAGCTGGGGTCAAAATCTGCCACCTGATTTACATCCCCCAGCACGACACAGCACTTGTGCCCAATTTTTTGGGCTCTACTATGTGGGCAGGTGAAATAATTCTAATGATACAGCCTCCTACTTATTCTGCAGAGTCTGCAGAGGAGGGGAATCGCTGCGTTTAAGGGGGTTAGTTGGGTTTCCTATAAAAAGTAAGAGTGAAAAAAGAAGTTTGATGGATTTGTTCCACCTTTAGATAGACTAGTTAAAAAAAGCAGTCAAAAATACATCAGCATTTCAGACTAAATATAGCTGTCAAAAATGTAAATGTCTTCCAAAAAAACCCCAAGTGCTCAAGAGAGCTCAGTTTTTATGCATAATAAAAAGGGAAATATGGCTGCTTAGTCAACAATCTGCTAATTTAATTACAAAACCCATGGAGAGTCCTAAAAACATCCTAAATACATCATGAATACGAGTTTGCTAAGCCTGCTTGCAAGCAAATATGCTAATTTTTTAACAAGGAAATAAACTGGTAATTGCTGATGTGCTCCCATTATGTGTATCCTAGTTCTTTTTTTGTTTAAAATTTAATGGGAAAATAATTTCCATGAAATGTCTCACATTATTCCAGTCCTTACTGACCATCTTTCCAGAAGAGTTAAGATGTCTCAGCACTAAAAAGCCAACATGCATGAACTGTTATTAATCTGACTCTCTTTTAACAGGTTTTTAACCACACTTAGTTATACTGGGGGGGGAGGGGTGGGAAACACAGTACTTTTAAATTTAAGAAAGTTTGAGATGTTGGAAAATGTGCCAATTTTAGAAAAAGATACAAAAACCTAAGCTTAGAAGTGTTTCCATGCCACATGTGATCACTATTACCCACAAACCTTTGACATATCCTCTATCACCAGTCTGTAGAAGAACACACAGTTTATAGATATTCCTGGTATATCCCAGAAAAGCTTGGCAAGAACGATGAGTTTTGGGTTTTCAGGCATTTCCCAAGCTCCAAAAAGCACCAACGGCCAAGTGGCTTAAATATCCATCAATCTGCAACACCACATATGGATTAGGGACAGGGCAAACAACATCCAGGCTGGAAAACTGACCTATTTATCCAGAGTACATCCCTGCAGCCTGTCTGAGTCAATCCAGGCTGCTGTCACCCCTCACCACTTTTCCAGGTGCCAGGGAGGAGCGTGATGCTGTGCAGTCAGCCAGATCACTCCGGTGATTTGGCTTTAATTTTCATTATTATTATTTAATAATACAAGTGTCAGCAGGGAGAAGGGGGCTGGGGGTGGCAGTGGGGGGGTGACTTAAAGAGGTGACAAAGTTGCACTGACTCCTGAGCAGGGGGAAGTCAAACAGGGATCCCAGTGCTCTCCCTCCTCCCCTTCCTAAGATCTCCAAATCAAATCTGCCAAGCCAGCACTCAACCACTCACCACCACCAGTTTCCTGAACGAACATCAGGGATTACTCCTCATTAAAGGGCCTCCTCCCTCTAATGCACAGGAGATGATCTCCACCTTCCCATGGAAAGCTGCATTTTGTGGGAAGAATGATTTTAGTTCCCTCAGTTTGCTTTTCCAAAGCATTTTCTTAAGGATTGGGCTGAAGTCTTTACACTTTGCTTTTAACAAGTTGACTCCACATGAACTTTGATGTTCTCCACTGGCTTTACCTTTTCCCCAAATACTCCAACTATATATTAACTTATAGTTAGATCTTGTCATTTATTTACATGATCTCGTATTTAGATCAAGTCTGACACAAAAGTGACATGTTGAAGAGGAATTAACTTTAGGTTTTTAAAACCAGTCTCTGAAACTCCCCACTAATGTGAAGTTCTAACACACCATACATTGTATTATTGAGAGACAGACCATGAAAAAAAACAAAAAAAGAAAAGCTACTCTGAAGGGAACTGTATTATAATCTCAGTTTTCATCAGTTGAGAGTTGTCAGATTGTCAGTGACTTCAGTTCTTATTTTTATTTTAACCACACACTCCTCTCTAGCCATTCTAGACAGAAACACTCACAAAGAAAAGCCACCCAGGCTAATTTAGTTAACCATTCTCAGACATAACTGTGGGTAACACCATTGGTTTCCCCAGAAAGAAAAGACATTTAAAAAGAAATTATAAACCTCACAGGCTGACAGATGATTTGTGCTGAGATACCAAAGCGATTACAACTTTGTGAGAGCGATGAGGATGACTCCTAAACTTGCAATCCTGACAACAAGAGAGTCACTTCCAATATTCCACGTAACTCACCACCACAGCAACACCGAACTGCGTTGTTAAAGCAGAAATAAATGCTGATGCTTACAAAATATACAACGATCCGCAGATGTCTGGAGAGCTCAGGCGCTCTCTGAAGGCTGTGACATTTTGCACTGAATGTCTGAGGGGACACACAGAAACACCACCAGCGCCAGGAGCTCGGCCAAGCTCGGAAACCAGACACGGGCCGGGCCGGGCACACACACGGGCAGCAGTCCCGGTGGGCAATGCAGCCCCCGAGACACCCCCGGGGGGGGACACGGCAAAGGTGGGGGGGTGACAGGGACAGGGGGACACGGGGAGGGGACACAACAACGAGGGGACGCCGCTGGTGGGGGGGGGGGGCCGAAGCCAAGGGAGATGAACCGGTGTGGGG
>JAWWEU010000158.1:62458756-62469222 GCA_035583155.1 Acropternis orthonyx
CTCCCATCCCATCCCATCCAATCCCACGGGCAGGGACACACTCCTATAGCACAGGCTGCTCCAAGCCCCGTCCAGCCCGGCCTTGGACACTCCCAGGCACGGGGCAGCCGCAGCTTCTCTGGGGATTCCACTCCAGCCCCTCCTCACGGCTTTCATGGTGTGTTAAAAATTCTCCGCTGCAGCTACTTCTTGCACCCCAAAGGAATCAGTTCAAGATGCACTGAGAGGCCACAGCTGGTAAAAGCTCTTACACTTACTTGTGCAATAAGATAACTAAATAAAAAGCTGCCTCTGCAAATCTTGCTTTGTCCCAGGAGCTCATCCCAAAACACGTGCAAGGCAAGGCTGGTGACATGGGAAGCACTTTTGGTCTCTGTCGCTGTCAGGGAGGGATCAGACTCCTTTTCCTTGTGCTCTGCATCGAGGTGGGTATACTTGGGGTGAGACCTGGCAGGTTTGGTGTCACAGAATCCCACAATGGTTTGGGTTGGAAGGGACCTCAAAAATCATCCAGTCCCATCCCCTGCCATGGGCAGGGACACCTTCCACTAGCCCACATTGAAACAAGCCCTGTCCAACCTGGCCTGGGACACTTCCAGGGATGGGACAGCCACAAAAATAACAGGCTTTTGTAGTTTAAATGGGGTTAAAGATTTGGAGGAGTAAAGTATTAATGATCAGATTATTAGCAAAAAACCATACTGGGTAGTTCAAAAACAACTCAGAGCAGTGCATCGAGTAAATTTGATTGGTGTTTTTTTTTTTAATTTTTTTTTCTCTCTCCAATCATTCTGAAGGCTACAAATGGATCAAAATTTGTGGTTGGCTGTCGTCATCATCGTGTAGCTGCTCTATGTGAATATTCATTAAAAGTTTGCTTTGGTCTTGAATATTAGCCTTGCTTTTTTTCATCCCCTGGGTCCTTACTGGGCTTAAGTATTTTCTTTAAGGCTATTTTTACTGACAGAGCTCAAGGAGCATTTGGACAACACTCCCAGGGACATGGTGGGATTACTGGTGTGTCCTGTGCAGCACCAGGAGTTGGACTGGATGATCCCTGTGGGTCCCTTCCAACTCAGGAATTCCGAGCAGAGAATCAATTCTGTGATTCTTTAAGGCTGTTTATGGCTATTTCATACTGGTGTCTGCATCCCCTCTCCCCCTCCGCAGCTGGTAGTGCCGTAAGGAGTGAAGTGGTGAAAATGACACAACCCGGACCCTTGTGTGTGTTTTATTCATTTTATTCATAGAATCACAGAATCAGCCGGACTGGAAAAGACCTCCGAGATCATCAGGTCCAACCCTTGATCCGACACTGCTGTGATTACCAGACCATGGCATCGAGTGCCACGTCCAGTCTCATCTTAAAAACATCCAGGGACGGTGAATCCACCTCGTATCTGGGCAGCCCATTCCAATGCCTCTGTAAAGAGTTTCCTCCTAATATCCAACCTATACCCTCCCCTGGCACAGCTTTAAGCCCGTGCCCTCTTGTCTCACTGATGGTTACCTGGGAGAAGAGACCGACCCCCACCTGGCTACAACCTGGATTCAGGGAGCTGCAGAGAGTGATGAGGTCTCCCCCCGAGCATCCTCCTTTCCAGGCTAAACACCCCCAGCTCAGTGTCCCTGCCCGCCTGCGAGCTCCGAGACCCCACTCGGGGCTGCCAGGACACGGCGTGGGAGGGAGGGAAGGAAAGGAGGGAGAGAAGGGAGGGAGAAAGGGAGAGGAGCGCTCCATCGGGCGGCTTCTCCCTGGACTTGGAGCACGGCTGGGCCGGCGAGGGAATCCCCGGGCGGTGACTCAGCGGGGACGGGGACGAGCCCCGGGGGCGCTCCCGCAGCCGCTCCGTGCCGGACCGCGCGTCGCCACCGGGGCGGTGCCACTCGGGGCGGTGCCACCCGGGGCAGTGCCACTGGAGGAGGTGCCACCGAGGGCGGTGCCACGGAGGGGAGCTGCCGCGGCCGGAGTGGCGAGATGGCGGCGGGAGGAGCCGGCCGGCCGCCGTGGCTGCCGGTGCTGGGGATGCTGGGGATGCTGGTGGTGCCGGGGGTGCTGCCCAGCGGCGCCGAGCGGCGCTGCTTCTGCCAGGTGGGCACCGGGGCCGGGGTGCGGTGGGGTTGGGTGGGCGCCCCGGGGTGCGGGGTGTCCCTCCCGCAGGCAGCGGGCGTCCCGCAGGTCGGGAGGTGCCGGGAGCGGGAGGCGGGGGGGCGGCTCGGGGGGGTGCTCCACGTGGAGGGGCTGTGTTCGCTCCTGGGAGGTGCTTGGACGGCTGCGTGGAGAGACTTGAGAGAGCTGGGGGTGCTCAGAGGAGACGAGAAGGCTCCAAGATACATCTTAGAGCCCCTTCCAGTGCCTAAAGGGGCTCCAGGAGAGCTGGAGAGGGACTGGGGACAAGGGATACAGGGACAGGGCAAGGAGTGGCTTTAAGCTAAAGGAGGGTAGTTTTAGTTTGGATATTAGGAAGAAATTACGGATTGTGAGGGTCGGCAGGCCCTGGCACAGGTTGCCCAGAGAAGCTGTGGCTGCCCCTGGATCCCTGGAAGTGTCCAAGGCCAGGTTGGATGGTTCTTGGAGCAGCCTGGTCTAGTGGAAGGTGTCCCTGCCCATGGCAGGGGAGTGGAATGAGATGAGCTTTAAGGTCCCTTCCAACCCAAACCATTCTGGGATTCAATGATTCTCTTTCATGCCACCTTGACTGTATTATCTCCCTGCTTCCATCAGGAGAGGGCAGTGCTCCGGCTTGGAGAGCATTTCTTCCCCAAGCACTCAGGTATCTCTCCTTAGACGTTTCAGGGATGTCTCTTACTATAATGCCTGGGAGCTGCCTCACCCCCTCTCCTGCAGGTCTGCCTTGCTGTTCTCCCAGCTCTGCTGTCCTGGAGCGGTGATTGCAGCAGGCACCTGCCCCCTGCCCTGCCATTGCCAGGGGTGGGTGAGCTGGGCTGCTCTGCTCCTTAAAGCTTTTCCAGGGTTAATTCCCGTTGTTGGTGTGCCAGCTGTGTTACTGCCTGGCCCAGTGCACTTGGTGCAGCTTCTGTTGAGGTACAGTAAGGGGAGAACTGGGTGCAGCCAACCAAGCGGCTGGATGTGGGAAGAGATCACTCTGCAGATTCTTTCTGACTTCCCTTTGCACAGGCAAAGTGGCTGCCCCATCCCTGGAAGTGTCCAAGGCCAGGTTGGACGGGGGTTGGAGCAACCTGGGCTGGTGGGAGGTGTCCCTGCCCATGGCAGGGGGTTGGAATGGGATGATCTTTTAGGTCCCTTCCAGCCTGAACCATTCCATGATCCTGTGATAAGCACATTTGCAGGATCAAGGAGTGAAGGTGTTACAATGTCTACAGTGCTTTATTGTGTTGTCTTTAAAAAAAAAAGGAACTTTTATAAAGCCTACTCTTTCTGTATTAAAATTATGGTGCTTAAATGAGGGTCAGAAAGGGAGAGCGGAGAAAGAAGACAAATGGAACTGTGCACTTGGCTTTGGGTTTGCTTTCCGGGGTGGCTTTGACACATTGAGCTTCATGTGGGAATGGTAAATACAAGATTTGCTGATAAAGCATTGGAAAACATGCATTTGGAGTCTGTATCTCTGTAGGGTTTTTGCTTGCATCTTCCTGGTAGCAGCAAAGTTTGTCTCCCTAAGGACTGAATGTTGAGTCAGAAGCGTGGAATGGGATAAGGAGCTGTAACCACTAGAAGAACTGCCATTCTGGCATGGCAGTGGCTGGCAGGCTCCTTTCCTTGGGCAGGAGGAACTGGTGTTGTCCTTTTTGCACTGCTGGGTTGTTACTCCACACTTCCCCTTTGTGGAGCACGTGTGCTTCAGGTTTGCTTTCAGTACAAGTGTGTAGTTCAAGGTTTTTTATCACCTTTAGAAAAGCCTGTTATGTGGGGCACACATAACCACACAGCCTTTTAAATCACACTTGAGGGCTGCCTCGTCTTTTTTTGTTCGAAATAATCTGCTGATCACCTTGTGCAGAACTGGTCTGGTGGTTTTTATTTGCCACCAGAGAAAATACAGGGCAAGCCTTAAATGATATGCTTTGCTCTCCACTGTTTAGATTCTTGAAGGCCTGGGTTTAGCTTTTGGTTTCCTCCTGTGAACCATCTCTTTCTGTCTCATGAGCTTCTTAGACTAGGAAGCCTTGGCATGGGGTGACTGGGAGAGCTCTGACTTCTCCATCATCCCGTGCTGGGACATTTGACGAGGGCTGCTTTGGAGAGCGCTGCTCCAGCAATATTCCAGGTGCTGACTTCAGCAGGCCATGATTCTGGAAAGGGCGTTGCACTCCTGTCTGTCTGCACTAAGGGCAATGCCTCCCTCACCTGCTTTTTGTCACTGTTATTTTAGCTCATTTACTTGGTTTGCCAACCGGTCCTTGAAAGTTTTATTAGAAACATCCGTCTGTTGCTAAACAGCACTTGAGTTTCACATGCTGTTTCTGCTTTGCAAGCTCTGATTAACATTCCAATATCTGGGCTCCCTCAGACTTTCCAGGCAGCTCATCTGCCCCCCAGATATTCCTGCTTGCATCACTGCTTTAGTCAGCCATGAATGTCTTCTGTATATTCCTGGTAATTATTGTTCATTTGCTGTTTACAGGCTGATGCAGCTGCATTAAGGATGTGCTGCAGGTGTTTGGCAGACGGGGATTTTGACGAGGTTTCCTGTCTGGCAGAGGGCCGATTCCCTTTGGGAATGTTTTCGAGGGCAGGACAGTGTCATTGGGGGTGGGTCTGGGCATGGAGAGTTTCCTCGTCGGTACCTGAACAGACTTTCAAGCTGCTCTTGCGTTCCTGTTGAATTGGTGTTCGCTCAGCAGCCTTTGGGGCAGGAATTCATTCCTACCACAATTCCCCAGTCTCTGGGGGGTGGCTTCAGGGGTGCTTTCACACGGACAGAAGATACTGGGGGGTGATTCTGCCCCTCTGCTCTGCTCTGGTGAGACCCCCACCAGCAATACCGTGTCCAGCTCTGTGGGTTTCCCAGCACGGGAAGGACACGGACCTGTTGGAGCGAGTCCAGAGGAGGGACTAAGTTGACCAGGGGGCTGGAGCAGCTCTGGTGTGAGGAAAGGCTGGGAGAGCTGGGATTCTTCAGCCTGGAGAAGAGAGGGCTCTGGGGAGACCTACTTGTTGCCTTCCAGGACCAGAAGGGAGCATGCAAGAAAGATGGAGAGAGACTATTGACAAGGGTCTGGAGTGACAGGACAAGAGGGAATGGATTCCCACTGACAGAGGGCAGGGTTAGATGAAATATTAGGGCGAAATTCCTGTCTGTGAGGGTGGGCAGGCCCTGGCACAGGTTGCCCAGAGAAGCTGTGGCTGCTCCTGGGTCTCTGGAAGTGTTCAAGGCCAGGTTGGATGGTTCTTGGAGCAATCTGGGGTAGTGGAAGGTGTCCCTGCCCGTGGCAGGGGGTTGGAACAAAACAATCTTTAAGGTCCCCTCCAACCTGAACCATTCTGGGATGCTGTGACAGCACTTCAGCCTCTGTGGTGTAACCCCATCCTGAGGCTCCCATGTGAGATTTGCCTCTGTGTGAATTCTGGAATCCCCATCCTTATTTTCTGGGCAAAGTACAGGGGAGAAAGCCCTTGGAGTGGCACTTACAGCTTCCAGGCCAGGTGCTGGGCATTACTGTCCTCACCTGGCTGCCAGCTCCTTGCTCCAAGTGCCCCGGTAAGGATGAAAGGGAGACCTGGCTGGGCTGAGCACCACGGGGAGAGCCACAAATCAGTTCATAGAGCCATTGAATATCCCGAGTTGGAAGGACCCACAAGGATTATCAAAGTCCAACTCCTTTGAGCAGAACAGCTGCAAGGAAACTTCTGAGGGAGCAGGCAAAGCACCTGGGACTGGTGTGGCTTGTCCAGAAGAACAGGCACTGCCAAGAAAGTTGGTATGGGCTAAACCCAACTCCTCAGCCACTGTGACATTCCCCTCCCTGTGCCCTGCTGGAGCTGCAAGTGGGAGATGCAGCAAAGGTTTTGCCTTCTTTCCTGCCCGGCTGCGGTGGAGGGGTGAGAAGAGAGCCCTAAATCCAGCGCCCAGGGAATGTTTCTGTGGCACTCAGGGGAGCAGGGAGAGGTGGGAAGCGCAGGTAGGTCACAGAAGGCTGGGAGGGAGGCCAGGGAAGAGGAAGCACGGGCCAAAAGCAGGGATTCCACGGACTCCACGTGTGCTGGTGGGTGTTCCCCGCCGCGTTCGGCACACAAGGTGGGGTCTGTCGGTGCTCGGGGACGGAGTGGCTGTTCCGGAGCTCCAGCCACACGCCTTCCTCGGTGCTGACTCAGCGCCCGGAGCCGCCCGTGCCGCGTCTGTCCCGGCGGCTCCGTTGCATCTCTTGCCCAGTGGGAAAAAAACCCCAGCCCTTCCCATCTCACCACCCAGCCAAACCCACCGCCCCGGGTGATTCACTGATGGCAGCGAGCACTTGGCACATGTTCGGGGCTGGATCGATTCGTGTTTTATCTTAACTGTTCTAATTACCACAGGCTGGAGATGTAGGTAAATATTTTTTGTTTTTCTTGGAGGGTGGGGAGAGAGGTGTTTTAAGGCAACGCCCCTTGCAGGGCATGTTTGACACGTGTTGTAGCTCAGCTGCTTTGGCAGCAGGAATTGAAGTCCAAACCAAGTGAGCCTGGCAGCAAACAGGGCTGAGAAATGGGGTCTGGGGCTGGCAGGTGGTCATGGAGCAAGAGGGAACTTCTGGGATGAAGCCCATGCCCTGCCAAGTGGTCTTCCCTGAGTTACAAAGCAGGTCTGTGCTGCTTGGTGGTGGCATCACTGGGGCTTTCATCTGAGTTCTGAGGAGCTTTGGCTCTTGATGCTCTTGGTTCTGCCTTCATGGTGCTTTGGCTGTGAACTTTGGGCACACACAGGCTGGGAAATTGCCCATTTCTGCGCAGCCTGGCTGAAATCCTTGGAGGAAGAAGGAGTTTTCCCTAAATGGAGTTTCCCCCAGCAGTTCCACAGAATCACAGAATCAGTAAGGTTGGAAAGGACATCCAGGGTCGTCGAGTCCAACCTGTCACCCATCCCCACCTTGTCACCCAACCCAGAGCACTGAGTGCCACGTCCAGTTGTTCCTTGGACACCTCCAGGGATGAGGACTCCATGACCTCCCATTCCAATGCTTAACAACCCTTTCCATGAAGAAATTCTTCCTGAGAAGAATTTTCCCATTGCCCCCACAGGTGTGTTCATGGTGACATTGGGGCTGATCATCCCATCGATGCTTTAATAAACCAAGGAGTGGCTATTTGGAGATCTCCAAAGCGTGACCCCCATCTAGTCCTAAGTATTTTGGGATCATCTGCAGTGCTTCACCCTGGATTATTTTCAGGATGAGGATGGTTCTGGCTTGAGTTGGTCAGTAGACACAGCAAGGGCAGGCTGAAATGGTGCCCCACCCTGGGGGCTTGGTGGCTGCTCCGATGCTCTTACAGGGATGTCATTCCCTTGCAGGGAATGTTGGTTGAGCGTGGATGTGGGGAGCAGCTGAAGACTATCCACAAATCTTTTTGTAGGCCACTTTTAGACCCAGCCTATAAGCTGCCTGCCTCAAAGGATGCCAAGGTTCCAGGAAATAAAAATGTGGTTGGCTGGTGGTTTGTTGCGGTTTGTTGTTTTGATGTGTTTCTTCTGTATATATACAGTTAAGAAACAGCTTTAAATTGGGTAACTGGATTAGCAAATTGCTACTGTTTTTATTTTTACAGGGGTGATTCAGCCCAGTGGAAAGCTTAAATCGCTGTTAATCTTCATTAACATGCAAAGTGCAGGACAGAATTCGGTAAATGTGTGAGGGTGACGCACTGAGCTTCCATGTAAACACTCCAAAGAGGAGCGAGCCTCCAAATCATGCCTTAACAAAACCGAGTTGCTCCAGTGGAGTAGGGAAATCTGGCTATTTTTTCCCCCACCTCCCCGTTTCATGTGACTCTGCGCTCCAGTTTTGCCTTCCTTCTCACAGCTTCATTTCCACGGTGGCAGTTCTAATGGTTTTATTTAAGTTGCTGTGGAGCTCCTGGTGAATTATGAGGAGCGCCCGAGGGAGCTGGAGGGGGCTGAGCCTGGAGAAAAGGAGGCACAGGGGGGACCTTCTGGCTCTCTGCAACCCCCTGACAGGAGGGGGGAGCCGGGGAACAAGGGACAGGATGAGAGGAAACGGCCTCAAGCTGCACATGGGGCAGTTTAGATTGGATATGGGGGAAAATTTCTTCATGGAAAGGGTGGTCAGGCACTGGCACAGGTTGCCCAGAGCAGTGGTGGATTCCCCATCCCTGGAGGGATTTAAAAAGCCGTGTGGATGTGGCACTTGGGGACACGGGTCAGTGGTGGCCTTGGCAGTGCTGGGGGAATGGTTGGAC
The DNA here is from genome assembly GCA_035583155.1 of Acropternis orthonyx. NCBI lineage: Eukaryota > Metazoa > Chordata > Aves > Passeriformes > Rhinocryptidae > Acropternis > Acropternis orthonyx. Next base: position 62,467,134 of record JAWWEU010000158.1, read on the forward strand.
TCGATGATCTTTTCCAACCTAAATGATTCCATGATTCCCCAGGTAGTCACCAGGGGTGTGGGGGAAACAGAACTGCTTCTGTGTTGTGCAACTTTGTCGTCAGACAGTGATCAACGTGCCAGGAAGCCACAGCTGAATTTGTGCAACTTTTCTGCTTTTTGCTTTTGGTTGTTTTTTTGTTTGGTTTTTTTTTCCCCTTCAGGGCTTGCACAAAGCCTGTTGAGTTGTACAGGATGATGCAAGAAGGGTTTGCTTTTTTCATCAGATTTAGAACAAATGTTTTCCTGCCAAATGGCTCTCTGAGGTCAGGAAAGGGGCTCTTGCAGTTAATCACAGAATCCCAGCAAAGAGGAAAGTAAAGAGAAGTAGGAATAGAATCCCAGAATGGTTTGGGCTGGAAGGGACCTTAAAGCCCATCCCATCCCACCCCCTGCCATGGGCAGGGACACCTCCCACCGGCCCAGGTTGCTCCAAGCCCCGTCCAACATGCCCTTGGACACTCCCAGGGATCCAGGGGCAGCCACAGCTTCTCTGGGCAACCTGTGCCAGGGCCTGCCCACCCTCCCAGCCAGGAATTCCTTCCCAATATCCCACCTAACCCTGCCCTCTGTCAGTGGGAATCCATTCCCCCTTGTCCTGTCACCTTGTCCAAAGTCCCTCTCCATCTTTCCTGTAGCTCCTTTCAGCTACTGGAAGGCCACAATTAGGTCAACCCTTCTGCTCTCCAGGCTGAACATTCCCAATTCTCCCAGCCTTTTCTCACGGGAGAGCTGCTCCATCCCTCTAATCAGCTTTGATTTGATTAAATCAAATCGGTGGCTGCAGCACAGTTGGTTATCAGCAAGGACTTTCTTTGAGGGCTGTCATTGGTGTCATTGTTGCCCAGCTGGTCCCTTATGCAAACACCAGCTCTGACCTGCCAATTATCCTACAGGATTGCCCTCCGGAGGCTGATCCAGAAGGGAACCTGAGCTGGCACCCTCAGCTGTCACAGCAGTCATATCCATTCTGGTTAAACTTAGTTGACTTGCTGGGAAAAGGGAAAAAAAGCTATGGATTATTTCTTTGCCCGTAATGTTAAAAGGCAGTGGCCAAGTTGTTCCTCGCTGATTGTTTGATTTATTATATTTATTATATTTCTATTATCCCGCAGGTTACTGGCCATTTAGATGACTGCACCTGTGATGTAGAAACCATCGATGCCTTCAACAACTACAAACTTTTTCCTAGACTGAATGAACTCCTGGAAAGTGACTATTTTAGATACTACAAGGTAATTTTCTCATACAAGAATTGTGTTTATTTCCGTGCTGCTTGCTGTCTTTTTTTTATTTTATTTTTTAATCTGCCTTGAGTTTATTGCTGATGTTTTTAAAAATCAGATATTTCCATTTCAAGCCTGATCTTTTAAGGTTACAGCCAGTAAGTTGGACCCTTCTGTTATGAAGAGAATCTTACGTGCCTATAAGATGCAGGATTTTAAAGATATTTTCTTGCGCATTTTTCCCTCGTAAGAACTGAACCAGCAGATCAATGTAATGACTTCTTTGGGTGAGCTTAAAAACGCTGATGACTGGAGATCCATAATGAGAGGATTCCCAGTGTCTCCCCTTTGACATGGAAACCCTGGTTTAGTTCCCAGACACTCAATCCATTGGTGGCTTTTGCTGCCAGACCCTTGTCCTTCGACGGATTCTGCTGCCAACCAGTCAGGTTGCCTTTAATCCCCCTCTCTTTCAAGTCCACAAAATCATGTTAAATGTTAGTTATCATTGAAGAATGATACTTTATACCAACCTACAGGATGGAAAGATTGGGATTTGTTAACAAAGTCAATGTCCTTTCCCCTTCCAGTGTTGGGATTTGTAACAGAAACACTAAGATTGATCTGAATAAAGCAGAGAATCAGAGTTCCACAGAAGGGTTTGGGTCGGAAGGGACCTCAAAGCCCATCCAGTGCCACCCCTGCCATGGGCAGGGACACCTCCCACCGGCCCAGGTTGCTCCAAGCGCTGTCCAACCTGCCCTTGGACACTCCCAGGGATCCAGGGGCAGCCACAGCTTCTCTGCCCAACCTGTGCCAGGGCCT
>JAWWEU010000158.1:62469866-62481375 GCA_035583155.1 Acropternis orthonyx
TCTGCAAGGGGCTCTCAGGTCTCCCTGGAGCCTTCCCTTCTCCAGGGGAACACCCCCAGCTCTCCCAGCCTGGCTCCGGAGCAGAGGGGCTCCAGCCCTTGGAGCATTTTGGAGTGATGGAAATGTCTGTGTGGGAAAGCATGCTGGAGATCTGTCTGGGAAAACTGTGAAGTGGAATGCTGTCCTGGCTGCCTGGAGGAGATGTGGAATAGGACTGATGTGTTATTTGCAGGTAAACCTGAAGAAACCTTGTCCTTTTTGGGATGACAACAGTCACTGTGGAATGAGAGACTGTGCTGTCCAGCCCTGCCCCTCTGTAAGTGCCAAATCCATTCTTTTCCTTGCGTTTTTAATTTGTTTTTTACAGACCAAGAGCAAGCAGCAGATAAGTGAGTTAATCTTGTTAGTACAGCTGTGGCAAAACTGGGGCTCTGATAGAGCTTTCGTGGGTCCAGCAATCCTGATGTCCATCAGAAAGGCCAGAATACTAAATTCTGGAAGTTTCAGGGCAGGGTGGGCTTGTCATAGCTGGCCTTGGTCCCTCTTTTCGTTTCTCCATTATTGAGGGGTTTTTTGGGACAAGCCTACTGCTGGTTTTATGTTCATTGCCAGGATTTCACCCCATTGGCCCATGAACTGCTCTGGGATTTAGTTTTGGCTTTTCAGCCCTTTCCAGGGAATTCCAGGGAATCCCACCTTGGTGGCTGGATGGTAGAATGCCCCCCAGCCTGGCTTTGGGGGTTGGCAGCCGGCACAGACTGTCTTACCCCCTCATTCTTGAGTCCTAAAATGGGGTGATCATCTTTTTCCCCCTCAAAGTAATCCTAAATGTTGTTTAAATACCCTTTTTTTCCTTAAAAAGTCTATTTTTGGTGATGATTATGAGCACTGTGATGGAGTTATGTTACAATTAACAAAGTATTAGCTGGAAGTTGTTCTTATTTTAAGAACTGACTGTCACTGCTGTTCTTAATTATTTTGATTCCAGTCCATTTCATTCCAAAACCAACAAAAATAACTCTTATTGCTTAATTTTTCTCTTCCTGTGCTCCTGGCCATCATAGTTTTGGCTCCTGTGTCACAGGAGTGGTTTTATTGCCTTCCTACTCATGGAGGAAATGCAAGTTGAGGGGAATTTAGGGCCTGGCTGTGTGAGGCTGGCAGGGCTGACATTCCCTGTTGGAATGGCAAGAGGGAAGTTTTGGAATGACGTGCGTCAGGGGCTGGTGGATGCAATACCTGAGGAGACACCTGGGCTCCTGCCAGGAAGATGATGCCAAACATCAGCTGACCAGAGACAATTCCAGCTCCTCTGGAGTTTATATTGGCTTTGCCAACCTCACACTTGGATAAGCAAAGCAGAACCTGAGGTAGCAGCCTTTGGAGAAGAGGAATCTTGGAAAAAAAAATCACAATAAACCACGAAGGATATTCCTTCACCTTAGTCTAGGGGGAAGCAAGGAGCTGGATGTGTTGCAGGCTGGGCTCACACCTCGGCCCTTCTAGAACCTGTGGTCGCCTCCCTAAATCTTGCCCAAAGTTCGAGCTGAAAGGCCTCGTCACCCCACGTGTGGCACGTGCTCCGTTTTGTCTTTCAGGATGAAGTCCCTGATGCAATCAGGTCTGGAAGTTACAAGGTGGGTGTGTCTCTGGGCCCAGAACGATGCAGCTGGTGGGTCCAGTTTGTGCCACGGAATTGGTCAGGCTGGGATAGACCTTTGAGGCCGTGGAGTCCAACCATCAACCCACCACCACCGTGTTCACCCTTTTAAAGTGCCACATCCACACGTCTTTTGAACATTTCCAGGGATGGGGATTCTGCCACTCCTGTGGCTAAGCTTTTACCCCCTTTGGGATGCTGTAGAGCCCCTGAGGTGGCTGTCCTGGAGTCAGGTATTCCTGACATCTCTTTGTCACCACAAAATGCCCCTGTGGCAGCGCCAGAGGCATCCCTGAGTCCCTGCAGGACTCATCACCGTCGCGTAAGCCTCTGGGTATCTGCAGACATCCTGTGGAAACACAGGGTGGGGTGAATCCTAAAAATGTTTCTGGGGCTTAGCCTGGATAGTGCATTAAAGGCAGAATTATAACAGCAAAAAAAAAAAAAAAATTCCCTTTTAATCCTCCTCCCTCCCCACCCCTTTGCTTCCCGTCCCAGTATTCGGAAGAAGCCAATAACCACGCTGAGGAATGTGAGGAAGCCAAGAGACTTGGAGCTGTCGATGACTCCTTGAGGTTTGACTTCTTTTTCCGCAATCCTTCCTTGTCCCGAGGGAGACCTGGGGTCAGTGCTGTCTCTGAGGGTCTCTTTGCACGTGTCTTGCAGCACGGAAACCCGGCGGGCAGTGCTCCGGTGGACACGGCACGATGACTCTTCCGACAGCTTCTGTGAGGCCGATGGTACGGGGCCCTGCCAGGGCTGGAAAGGCTTGGATTGGGATTTTAAGCACCTCTGCAGAGCTTGGAATCATGGAATCCCAGAATGGTTTGGGTTGGGAGGGACCTTAAAGCCCATCTCGTTCCACCCCCTGCCATGGGCAGGGACACCTTCCACTAGCCCAGGTTGCTCCAACCTGCCCTTGGACACTTCCAGAGATCCCAGGGGCAGCCACAGCTTCTCTGGGCAACCTGTGTCAGGGCCTGCCCACCCTCCCAGGGAAGGATTTATTCCCAATACCCCATCTAACCCCCTTTTTGGCAATTTGAAGCCATTCCCCCTTGTCCTGTCCCTACAGTTCCTGATGCAGAGACCCTCTCCGGCTTCCTTGTAGCTCCCTTCAGGTCCTGGAGTCTCCACACAACCTTCTCTTCTCCAGGCTGAACAATCCCAACTTCCAGGCCAATGTGTGATATTCCAGCTCTCCTGGAGCATAAATAACATTTCTGCTCTTTTTCACCCCCTATTTCCCTCAGTATTTGGCAAACAATGTGCGAGTATTCCTGATAAAGCTTCGTAAGTTCCCAGGGCCTCGCTGTGTTTGGCAAGTTAGGGAAGAGGTGGCTGGATCAGCCCTGGAAAATGTCATTTTCCCTTTGGAAGTTCCTTGTCCCTGACCCAGCCCTGTCCTTCTCAGACATCTACTCTCCCGATGCCGAGTATGTGGATTTACTCCTGAACCCGGAACGCTACACGGGGTACAAGGGCCCGGACGCCTGGAAAATCTGGAACAGCATTTATGAGGAAAACTGCTTCAAGTAGGTGCTTTGGGACACAAATTCCACGAGCCTGACCTCTGCAGAGGGGCAGGAATTAACCCTCATCCTCCTGTGCCTGCTCAGGGAGGGCTGGCAGTGGTCGTGTGGCCACCCCCTGAGTGTTCCCTGTTGCTCCCAGACAGACACTTACGTCTCCCTGCCTGTTTTTTTCTAAGAGAAAGAAGAAAACCCCACTGAAAAAAAGAAAAAAAAAACAAACCCACAGAAATTCACATTTTGCTCTTTCCTTTCCCTGCCTGAGCAAAGCTAAAGCACAGGAGGGGTTCTTAGATGCCCTCAGGCTGTTTGACTGCAGAAGGAGCTACTACTGCTCTGTTTCTGCACAGCAAGGAGACAGTAACTTATTTACATATCTTATTTAAATGGTATTATTTTTCCCCTCTTAGGCCTCAGAATGTAAAAAGACCTTTGGCATCTGGTAGAGGTGAGTCACTTATTTATCTCACCAAGTGGGTGGGTAGTGATCTGATCCTAGTAAATGCCCTCTGAGCTGCTTCTCCAGCTGGATGAGAAATATTTTGGAGCTCTTGATCAAGTGTAGGGTTTTATGGCAACCTGGAAGTGGGTTTTTCTAGTATCCGTCGTGGAGAAAGGGTGTCTGATCCTCCACTCCTGAAGAAATGTGAGTTTTGGAGGGACAGGGAGCAGGGCTGGACCCTGAGCTTTCCCTGGTTTCTGTACTTGGCAGTGCCAAACCACCTGTGATGGCCTGAAGTGAGAACCTGGTTGGGATTCTCCATGGAAACCACCCAGTGAGAGAAGCTCTGCCCTAGAGCCAAGGGTGGACAGTGTAAATGGAAGTAGGGAAGGGGTTTGGAAGCATAAGAACATCATCAACCCCACTCCTCATCCCTGTGACCTGAACACCTCTGGCAGTACCCTCTGCCATGATCCCTTTATTTTTCCCTAAACTATGGAGGTGCTTTTCCCCCTGCTTTGACCCTGGTGCAAAGGACTGGCTCTTCAGGAGCAAGGAAATGTGCAATGTCCTTGGAAATATCAGGTTTTACTTCCTCTGCAAATATTGATCCCTCCTGCAATGGTCAGGTTACTCAGCTCCGGTGCTCATCTGGTGTCTTGGAGCTTTCTGTGTTCAAAAAAATTCCTAAAGCTCCTTGGAGAGGCTCCTTCTCTTGTCAGAGCAGAATAACAGAGCAGAGCTTGTGCTTTGGAGTTTCGTTTTGGTAATGTGTAATTTTTTATCCTCTTTTTTTTCCTCTCTCTCCCCACCACTTGTGCTTTTTTCCACCAGGAGACGACGGAGGTGAGTGGCCCTGTTTGTTTTGACTGATAACAGAAACAGATGTGTCTTTGTTGTGCTGCTCTGAGCTGTGCCATTAGACATTGCAAAATCATTAGTCAGGCAAACCAGGAATCACACAGAATATCCTGAGTGGGATCGCAAGGATCATCCCGTCCAGCTCCTGGCCCTGCACAGACACCCCAACAATCCCACCCTGTCCCTCAGAGGATCATCCAAACCCTCCTGGAGCTCTGGCAGCCTCGGGGCCGTGCCCACTGCCCTGGGGAGCCTGCTCAGTGCCCACCACCCTCTGGGGGAAGGAGCTTTTCCTGATATCCAGCCTAAACCTCCCCTGGCACAGCTTCAGGCCATTCCCTGGATTCCTGTCACTGCTCACCAGAGAGAAGACCCTGTGCAGTTTGCTCTGAGCTCCCTGTCCCGGCCCATCCTCATGTGAGAGTCTTAAAAGGTCCACCAGCAGTTTTTTAAGAGCACAAATCCTGTTTGATGCCAGTCTCTGAAGTGTGGGAAGCCTTCAGGAACAGGATTTGTGCTGTGGGGTTTTTCCAGAATCCCAACAACCTCTGCCTTCTGGTAAGAGCCCAACTCCCTTAGGCCCTGGGAAGGGCTGTTCCCAGGAGTTCTCCGTGCTCCACAGCATCTTTTTGTCTCCAAATCATCCCCAAATCATTTTCTTGCTCCCCAGATTACTTCCAGAGGTGTGGCAGTAGGAGTTTGAAACCCTGACTCGTGTGACTGCACACACTTGGTTGCACCCTGCGGTTTTCTTGGTTGGTTGGTTGGCTGGTTTGTTTTATAAAAATATCCCTCTCCTCGCTCTGCCCTGAAGAGGAAAGCAGTCCATGATCCTCATTTTTCCCAGCTGTGCTGTTCTGCCCCCCCAGCCCCTGGGGAAAGCCCACGTGCCCTGTCGAGCTGCTGCCACCCCGTGTTAGAGAAGCCTCAGTGAGAAGGGTGGGCAGGGAGACAATTTTCATGCTCTTTTAATGCCCCTTTCTCTGCTTCTGCCAACTGGAGTGGGCAGAGGCCCTCTGGGAGCAGCCTTGGAGGTGGTTTCAGGGCATCAGGGCTGTACCCTCACACTGATGTGTGTTTTCCTTTTGCTTCCAGGGCACACCTTTTACAAGTGGCTGAAAGGTAATCCTGGGTCTGAGCTTGGTTGCTCTTCCTGGGGTGGACACAAACTGGCCAGGGAGTGGGTGGGGTTGGTGGCCACACCCGGTGGGATTAAATTCCTGCCTCTCAGCCAGGAGAGGAAAACTCAGCGGATGCTTTCAGTGTCTTCAGTTGCCCATTTGCTTCCCTTGCAGGTGTCTGTGTGGAGAAACGAGCCTTCTACAGGCTCATCTCTGGTCTCCACGCCAGCATCAACATCCACCTGAGCGCCAGGTACCTCCTGCAAGGTAAGTGCCCCTTCCTGCCCCTGCTCTCCGGCCCCAGTCCCAAATGGACACTCCCAGGCCTCTGCCAAATGCTGGTTGGAGTCCATTCCAGCGGGATTTGGGCCTTCTGTGCTCTTCTCTTCCCTCCCTCAGCACCCAGGTTGTGTGACAGGATTAGGGATGCAGTTGTCACGTGCCTTCAGGGCTGAGAGTGGCTGGGCCGTGCTCTGTACCGAGAATTCCAGCACGTATTCCTTCTGTTCTTCCCCCGAGGTTGTTTTGGAGCGGGTTTCTGTGTATCCAGGCTGTCCCTTCCTAGCCTGGTTTTACGATGGTCAGGTTAGCAATAATCTCACCTGGTCTGTGAAATGCTTGGCTTTCCCAAGGCCCTCGATCCACTTCCACCTGCCATTTCCATTTCCTTTCCATGCTTTGGTCCATAAGCAGCTATCTGAGGAATCCAAGTTTCAAAACCAAGGTGATAGCTGTTGGAATTTGGGTAAGCCATTTAGATTTAACGAAATAATTCTCTTTCAGTCTCTACAGCCCAGGTAGGCCTCACCTCAGTGTGAGTTAGACCCCAGTGGAGCTGGGAGATGGGATAACAAGGAAACATCAGAGGAAGGGGATAAGCTGGGACTGCAACATCCCCCTGATATGACTGTTGCATCTTCCACTACCTACTTTATATAACCTTCAGTACAAAATAGGATGAGCAACAGAAATAATTCTTCGTGGGCTTGATAATGGAAGATAGAAGGCAATCTCCTCTGATCCTTGGATGCTTCTGTTCTCGTGCTTTTCCATATCATCAGGAATTCTCTTAAGGTGTTCATTAGGAAGCCTCAGGAACCATTTGGGAAAGGTCTGCAGGAGTTCTCTGTTTGCTGGGATTTGAGCTGGGTTAAAATCGTGCCTCTCTTGAGCAACTTTCAGGGAGAATTTCTTCCTGGAAAGGGTGGTCAGGCATTGGAAGGGGCTGCCCAGGGAGGTTTGGAGTCCCCACCCCTGGAGGTGTCCAAGGAATGACTGGCTGTGTCAGTCAGTGCCCTGGGCTGGGGGACAAGGTGGTGTTTGATCACAGGTTGGACTCGGTGATCTCGGAGGTCTTTTCCAACCTCAGTGAATGGTTAAAAGTTGAACCATTTATGAATAAATTTGGATCAGTGGAAGGGCTGTGGCTCGGGAAAGGTTGGATCTCCCTGACTGGAATCACATTTCACTACTGAACCTGCGCAGTGGGAGGGGTTGAACCACAACTAAACCCACCCACCTCCTGCCTTTGGGGGTTTCTTTTCTCTCTCAGATACGTGGTCGGAGAAGAGATGGGGCCCCAACGTCACCGAGTTCCAGCAGAGGTTTGATGAAGTTCTCACCAGAGGGGAAGGTCCCAGAAGGCTCAAGAACCTCTATTTTCTCTACCTGATTGAGCTGAGGGCCCTCTCCAAAGTGCTGCCCTTCTTTGAGCGCCCGGGTTTCCAGCTGTACACGGGGAATGAAAGTCAGGATGCAGGAATGAAGCACCTGTTGCTGGAAATTCTCCACCTGGCCAAGTAATTACGCTTGGGACCTGGGGACAGTGGCTCTGGAAGCCCTGGGATCTCTGAGTCTGCTTAACCTGTCACTTACAGCTCCCAGAAAGGCAGGTTGTGGGTTCCTTCCTGGAGTGATTTGTGCAGAAGGATTGTCAAATCGTGGAATGGTTTGGGTTGGAAGGGACCTTTTAAAGGTCATTTAGTCCAACCCCCCCGCAGTGAGCAGAGGCATTGTACCAGCAGTGTAATTTTGCTGGGAGAACATTAATATCTCTATGCAAATTGCAAGATTTGGGTGATTAGTCCCACAGTTTAATTAGTCCCACAGTTTAATAATCTCGGGTGCCTTTTGGACTGAGGAGAATTGAATTTAATAACTGCCTACGTGTAAGCCCTGAAATTGGCTCCCTGTGTGACTCATCTGTGGGACACCAGGCCTGGCTTTGTGTTTTTGACTAGAAGAACATCCTAAACTTGTTGGTAACAGAGTTTGGGGCTATTGGAAGGAGTTTGGAGTTAAGAAGAATAGAAGATAACCAGAACCAGGCAGCAAAGGGTGTCTCCTGTTGTGATCAGTGTTTGAATTTATCCTGTCATGCTCCTGTGTTTGTGTCTGTTAGAAAACAGACTGAAAATGCTTCAAAACCATCGAGCAATTGCTGGAAATGTCTCCAAGGTGAGATGCCAGCTCAGATGGAAAGAGGTAATAGAATCCCAGGATGGTTTGGGTTAGAAATCATCTAATTCCAGCCCCCACTGAGGTTGGGTCTGAGATTAAAACATGTCTGGAGATGTCCAGTGGCTCACACCTCTGTTTTATCCACACACCTGACTGTGCAGCTGGACTGCAGCCATCCAAACACCCTGGGCAGAAATAAAGCCCTCTTCATTCCCTTCCAGGTCTTTCCCGCTGCATTTTGATGAAAACTCCTTCTTTGCAGGGAATAAAAAGGAAGCTGCCAAACTAAAGGTAAATGGTGCCAAAGACCCACTCCAGGAGGCTTTTACCCAGACTCAGCCCCACTGAAGTCCAGGATTAAGTGGGATTAATACAAGGGATTAGTGCATAACCATGATCAACGCGAATGTCTTCTCCCCCAGGAGGAATTTAGGCTGCACTTTAAGAACATTTCCAAGATCATGGACTGTGTTGGCTGCTTCAAATGCCGGCTGTGGGGGAAGCTGCAGGTAAGGTTTGTCAGCGGCAGCGTGTCTGGAAGCACCTGGTGGTGGGATTCACGTGTGGATGTGGTTCTTGGATACCCAGGCACAGCTCAGGGCTGATTGATTCCTCACCTATCCAGGCAGCAGCGTGCTGATTCCAGCCTGTTGGACCTGGCAGCAGCTGGAAACTGGGATAACCCGCAGCTCCCCAGGAGAGGGGGAGGGGGTGCAGGGCCCCTGGGCTAAGTGAAACCCTCTTGCTCTGTTAAGATGGTGTTGCAGAGATGGAGAACTAAAGCTAAGCTTTGAATCAGGCTCTGGATGTCTCCCTGCTGTTAAATGATCCCCTTTGATCCCTGCACAGACGCAGGGCTTGGGAACAGCCCTGAAGATCCTCTTCTCTGAGAACCTCATAGAAAAGATACCTGAGAGTGGCCCTTCCTATGGATTCCAGCTGACCAGACAAGAAATTGTGGCCTTATTTAATGCCTTTGGAAGGTGAGCTCCTCTACTCCTACGCTGCTGCTGTGTTACCTCCCATTTCAGCTCTAACAGTCAGTTCCTCTCAGCAATTTTGGGGGTGACTCTTGCTCTTGTCATACTCCCTCAGGTGCCAGATGTTGTTAATACAGACTGCAACAGCTGGAAAAATTTCAAACACCTTTATACTCTCCTTTTTCTGTAAGGAATTCCAGGAAGCGTTTGTGTTAAGATACAAAGAATTTGGTAATTTTTAAGGAACTCTGTGACTGTTCTCAGAGGCAGGTTGTCCCAGACAAGGGCTGCTGCCCTTAGAGCTCTCCTTCCACCAGTTCATTCCCAGATGTGTTTGCCATGACTGCATCTAACAGGAATCCATCAATGCAGCCCCTGTGGAGAGCTGGATGAGGAGTTTTTGGCAGAAAAGGAGGATAACGAGGCCTTCAGGAGGGGATTTTGGGATGCTCTGGTTTTACATTAGCACTTCCTGGTGTGGACAGACCTGGAGTTTCTGGCAAACGATATTGCCAGGAGAGTCCAGGACCTGCCTCCCTGCAGCTCGGAATATTCTGTTTCTTGGTCTGTCCTTAATGGGTTTGATCCCTGCTGAGCTGTGTAACATCCTGTTCCACTGGGATTCCCAGTGTTTGCTTTAAAAAGAGGCTGTGAAATTAGCGAAGGGCCTGGTTGTAACCAGAGCCTAATTTAGCTGGAATTCTAAATCCTCTCTTCCAGAGAAGCCGCTTGAAGCTTTGCTTGATACAGCCCCTTTCTCTCAGGCTTTAAATAATTCACCATGGGGATGTTGCTGTGACGTTTCCCCTTTGCTTTCCTGGCACACAGGGTTTCAACCAGCGTGAAAGAATTGGAAAACTTCAGGAATATCTTACAAAACATGCGGTGAAGTCAGTGGAGAAAGAGACACTTATGGACAAACACCACTGTTGCATCACACTCCAACTTCCAGAGTGAAAAAACCACTCGCTGGGCCTCCTGTTCCCAGCTGATTGTAACCTGCTGATGAGAGATTTTGTACATGGGGAAAAAAAGCTATATTTTTTTTTGGTCTAAAAGGGGGGACTACCTGTAAATTTTATTTTATATATTGGAAGTATATATTCGGAGTAACTCCTTGAAATGTTGCTGTGCTGTTCTGATGGGTCAGGACCATTGGTTTGCCTTCGGAAGGTGAAGGTGGGGCAAGAACCGTGCCATTGAATAAATCTGGGGGGGGAAATTCCTTGTCTGCTCCATGATTCCAACCAGCTCCTCACACTAACTTCCTGCTGCATTAAAGAAAACTTCAAGGGATTGTAGGAGCTGTTCCAAGGCGACTTCATCTTCCTCGGGAAACAGGCTGTTCCTGATGGTCCTTGCTGCCCTCACTGAAGGCTTGGGAAGATGAGCCAAGAAGGATCACCCTGGAGGAATCCCACTAGTGGTGTTTGGCACCTGGAAGCTCCCCCTCCTCACTGAGGAAAAGGGGAGCCCACCATCAGCTGCCTCCAAGTTCCCATGGGGCAGCAGCAGCTACCAGGACCCCAATCCCAGCCCTCTCCTGGCCTTCCTGCCCCTCCCAGCCTGTGCCAAGTGGGCTTGGCCTCTTTTGGGATCTGCTTCCTGGAGGATGGTATCCGGGCAGGGCTAAAACGGGAGAGGATGTGCCTGCCCCGGCGATGCTGCTCCTTGGAGGTGGCACAGCATGAGGCACAGGGAATTCTGCTGCTCCAAGGACAAGCAGTGGGGCAGGGCTGGGACAGGGCAGAGGGTCCCTCCTGGGGTGGGCACAGCCCCTGGATTCCCTGCAGCTGTAAGGGGTGAGACTCCCTGTTCCTGCATCCAGCTGGTCCCTCTGCAGGGATGGAGCCAGCCGGGATTACACCATCCAGTGCTGCAACAGGGGCAAAGGACATGCTTGGGTGGGGAGGTGCTGCTGGAGAACAGATCCCCCCAGCCTGGATCTCTGTGGCAGCCCCGTGTTTTCCATGCTGAGCTCCCAAAACGCTGGAAGGGTAGGAGGAGGCAGTGTGTGCTCCATCGGAGCCGCTGCTGTTTGCTGTGAGCTCAAGGCCATGCAGATAAACCTGGGCAGGGAATAAGGGAAGCTCCGAGGAGGGAACTGGGGATTTCAACTCCTCCACAGCTCTGTCCTGCTGGGGCTGGGAGGATCCAGGTCCTGGGAAAGGATAAAGCACAGCCCATGGCCAGATGTGTCTCCTGACCAGCCCCGGGAGGTGGGTTGAGCACACTGTACCTTGCAAACTGGAGAAACAGGGAATACAGAATTCCCCAGGTTGGAAGGGATCCACAAGGACCATCCAGTCCAACTCCTGGCCCTGCACAGACACCCCAACAATCCCAGCCTGTCCCTCAGAGCGTTGTCCAAACTCTCCTCCTGGAGCTCTGGCAGCCTCGGGGCCGTGCCCACTGCCCTGGGGAGCCTGCTCAGTGCCCACCACCCTCGGGGG
>JAWWEU010000158.1:62482164-62497656 GCA_035583155.1 Acropternis orthonyx
TTTTTTTTGTTCTGTTTTTTTTTTTTTTTTTTTTTTTTTTTTTTTTTTTTGCACTACACTCCTTTCCCTCCAAAGAAAAACTTAAAGTGCTCCTAGTGCTTTGGAATTTAAGCAAGAACAGGGGCCACGAGCGTCACTTACTGTCTTTGGTGACTTATGGGAGCAGAAGGAAGGGGGACACGCCAGGCCCTTCACCAGCTTTGCCATAAGCCAAGCAGCGATTGAGATGGAGCGACCTGTTCCTGCCACGAGACAGGTGAGCAGCCAGGGTGGAGCTCTGGGTCAGGTACTCGAGTGAGGGATGTGCTGAGAGTTGCCATCTTTGCCTTCCCCAAAAAGAAGCAGGACTTTGCTACTCTTTTTGGGCCAGCCAGAGTGAAGCAGGGGAGCAGGGAGGGGCCAGCACGGACCACGCACAGGGACAGGGTGTTCTGGTGGGACAAGTGACACTGAGCTCAGCAAAAGCAACAGGGGAGGGGTGACCAGGCCATACCGGCGAGGAGAGGCTGCCCCAGGGGGCTGGGAGTTCTCTCACATACAGCTCAGACACTGAGGCTGCCTCAGAGTCCCCCCGGCTCCCAGACCACTGCCCACCACACCACTCCCTGCCCAGGGTCAGCCTGGGGTTTGAGCAGCATGAGGCAGGTCAAGGGCAGTGCCAGTGTGTGCTGGCACCAGTGGCCAGAGCAGCTCCCACTGGAGCAGTGCCTCCATCCAGAGCTGCTTCGCTCATCCCCACAGCAGGCTCAGGGACAAGCCAGAAACAAACCCAAACCTCACCTCCAAGAGCGCAGCCCAGATCAAACTTGGCTACTTTGGTTAAGGAGAGACAGAGGAACCTCTCCCAGCCTGACCCAGCACTCACACCCTGTGTACTCCAGTGGGAGGGCTCCAGGCCCTGGAGGGTAGAGCAAGGAGCTGAAGGATCAGATCCCTGTGGTTTCTGCCCCTTCCCTCTGCAACAGCACACTCCACAGACAGACAGACACCTCCTGCACCTCAGTGGGGACCCACCAGTTCACATTCACTTCAGGTTAAAACTCTTGGTTATCTGCTAAATGCAATTTAATACTGAGGGGGACGAGGGGACCCCACCGTGGGTGACGAGGAGGGGGAGCAGGACCGCTCTGAGCACCCGCCCGGGTACAGCAGTCCTGGATTCACACACACATTCCTGCACACACGCTCCTGCTGAGCCAGCTCCAAGCTCTCCCTGAAGGGAAGAGCCAGCCCTCTCCCTCTGCCATCAGGCTGGTCACAATGCCAGGAGGAAGATCTCCCCTCAGCTCTGAGCCACAGGCCCAGGTGGGACAGGTCAGCAGCCAGGTGGGACAAGGACCAGGAGTCAGAGGAAGACCCCCCTCAGCCCCGAGGCCTCGCCCAGCCCTGCCAGGTGGGAATATGGCACAGTAAGCTTGAGCATCCAGTGCAGGAGGCCCTGCCTGGAGAGAGCTCCCGCTCCCAGTGAGTCAGGATGCAGAGTACTTCATGGAACACGCCTTTGCAGGAAGACAGTGCCTCTCCCAGCTATGGATGTGCAATTAAAAGAGTAACTAGAACAGTCTCAGACCAAGCACAGCCTGAGCAAGATTCGTTCCTTCCAAGTGTGCAGATAAAAGTGCAAATATGCATTTGATGTTTCTTTTCTAGTGAGGAAGCTCTGGTGCATTTAGCTGCCAACATCTTGAAGACCAGACCAAGAAAAAGCTTCCAGAGAGTTCAGCTTCACTTTGCTACATGGTACCTTAAAGTCACAGTTCTCTTACTTACTGCCCGCAGCCTTCGGCTCAGTCCCGCGCGCAGCTGCGGCAGGTCGTGGAATGTTTGTGTCATGAGTTAGATGCTCCGGGGGAGGAGGAGGAGGAGGAGGAGGAGGAGGAGGAAAAGAGAAAACCGGGTTACAATCCTATACATGAATGCCACTCTGGAAAGAGAGGGAGCCTCCTCAGTTCTGTGGGGCAGGGTATGAGCTGTGGTGGTTGGGCTCCGGGCCGCCGGCGGCGCAGAGCAAGGGCGCGCTGTCCGCGGGGGTCACGCTGTCATTCCCAGCCAGGGAGCCGTAGCAGCCCGAGCACTGAGGGGTGGCCAAGCTGGAGAAGAGGCAGAAAAAAAGAGATACGGGCTCTTAGAGATGAATTCATTCAGCTCCTCCAGTGCTAGGAGGCTCCCAGCACTGATCAGGGTACGCAAGTGTGCAGGCACAGTATCTCCAAGGAGGCTGTGGTGAGAGGGGTACAAGGAAAAGTGCACCAGGCCCTTCAGTGCTGGTCAAGAAGAGTCCGAACCTCTGAACTCCTCACTTCACCCCTGGGCAGCAAGGGAAGTGAAAAGGAAGAGAAGTGTTCCAGGCTAGGTTGGACAGGGCTTGGAGCTACCTGGTCTAGTGGAAGGTGTCCCTGCCCATGGCAGGGGGTTGGAATTAGATGGCCAGTAAGGTCCCTTCCAACCCAAAGCATTCCCCGATTCTGTGATTACAGGGCTGCCAGGTTTCCCTGTACAGTTCTGCTGGGGATACCTGGCCATTCTTTCCTCCATCAGGGGTTCCTGCAGAGCTTCTTCCTGGCTCCCAGAGATCATCTCCCTCCCAGGACTTCACCACTTCTCACTTTCCAGTGGAAAAACGCCTCTGGAATCATTTCAGAGCCCTCTGCCCCACAGCTGAGGGAGTACCTTGGAAAGACCAGCCCCTGGATGAGGTCTGTCTGTAACCACTGCATGTTTCTACCTGTGGGCACCATCCACATCCACCTCTCGAGGCTGGTCACTTCTGTCTAACAAAAACAGCTCCTTGTGAGCTTCAGGAGGAACAAACATTGAGTTAGAAGGCTCCCTGCCCCATCCATGCCTAAGCTGCCTCTTCCACCAAATTTTTCCCTTAGAGCAGAAGCAAGGAGGTCTGTCCTTCCCCACAGGGCAGCGGGATGGCAGCACAACACTCACCCTCCTTCTCTGGTCCCAAGCCGTGACAAGTCATCGTCGCTGTCGTAGCGCCTCGGATTGTCGAAGAAATAGGCTCTGGAGCTGTAACTGTGGCTGTTCACCATCCCTGCTGGAGTCTGCCGAGGGGAAAGCAGTTAGGCCAGGAGCAGAATACACCTGACAGTCATCCCAGGAGCCCTGGGGCTGCTCCCTGCACAGGGGCACTTGCTCAGGCCTACCAGGTTCTGGCTCAGCCTCTGAGCCCGGAAGAACAGCACCACGAAAGTCGTTGGCACCAGCTCCCAGAGGAAAAGGACCACTCCGAACACCACGTATTCCTCACTGCTCACTTCCACGTGCACCTGGGGAACACAAGTCAGAGGGCTCTGTATAATCCCAGCTGCCCCCAGAGCTCCCCAAAGCTGGAACTGGGGAATGCAGAGAAACCCTTTGGAAGGCAGGAGTCCCTAAACCAGCACGGTGACCCTTACCTGGCTGCTGCTACTGGTTTTGCTGGGCTGGTTCTGTTCATGTGCCACCAGGGCACTGGGAGCTCGCTCCCCACACCAGTGACTCTCCCTCACACACAGCCATGCCTGATTAAGCATTGCTTTTCTGCTCTAGTTGACTTGGCCCTCCTCTCCCTCAAAAGAAGAGTTGCCAGGCTAAAAGGGAAGAGCACAACAGGGAATCTTTCCTGAAGGAGAGGCTGGATAGGGGAAAACTCGGGTTTGCTGAGTGGAGAGAGCAAGCAGGGCTTCTGGAGGCAGAAATCCAGTTTGTCTGGGGATTCAACTACCCAGCCACCTCCCCCTGGCCCCTTTTCACCCTCACAGGGAGAGCAGTGACTGCATTTCACTTTCCTGGCCCTTGACTGGGGGTCACAGACACTCACCTTGTCTGAAAGGTTGTCCCAGCCATAGTTAAAAGGACCAGGAACATTGTCTGGAGATATGGCCACAGCTACCAGGTTATAGCAAGCCCTTGAGGAATACAGAAGGGCCACTACAGATCCCACAAGAATAGCCTGGCAGACAGATGTTCCCTGGAACAGGAAGAAATAAAAGAGTTTTAATGCAGAGCTGTGATTTTCTTTCCCCCTTCCCTTAAATGCACAAGAAGCTGTGCAGGCAAGAATGACCCAGAACATTTGTATGTTGTTGCTAAAATATTCAGAACTGGTTAAGAGCTTTCTCATGTGATGAGTTCATTCCAGGAACAGATCCACACAGCCAGTGCCACCTGGGAGCAGCAAAGATCTGAGGCACAGGAGTGCCACTGTCAGGTTCTTATCAGTCAGCTTCATGCTGGTGGCCCAGGGAGATACTATTCCACTTGCTGCCTTCCCGTGGGAACCTCCACAAGGCCAACAACAACCACGAGGAAAATCAACTTGCTGCCTCTCTGCAGCAGAGATGTTCACCCAGCCCATTCGCTTGCAGCAGCTCAGCACCTCTGACATCACACACAGTGTTGGTCTGGGAAAGAAGCCCAAATATTTGGGGTGGGCAGAAAGATCCAGAGTCTGAGCTCCAGTATTTGAACAGAGTGGAGAGGAAAGATGGAGAGAGACTATTTACAAGAGCCTGGGAAGGAATTCTTGGCTGGAGGGGCAGTGAGGCCCTGTACAGGTTGTTCAGAGAAGCTGTGGCTTCCCCATCCCTGGAAGTGTTCCAGGGCAGGTTGGACAGGGCTTGGAGCAACCTGGGCTGGTGGGAGATGTCCCTGCTCATGGCAGGGGGTGGGACTGGATGATCTTTAAGGTCCCTTCCAACCCAAACCATTCTGGGATTCTATGACAAACGAGGTTTTGCTGAATACACCCATGAAGCCCTTTAATAGCTACTGGGAGGCACCAAGTCAGTGAGGGGGCAGATAAACACGTGCCAGCAGCTCACTTGCCTTTGTGTTTAAGCTGGGAATCTGCTGGGGAGGCTCCTCTCACTGACCTGCTCCACATCCCAGATAGGCTGTGCCAGCTCTATTTTCCTGGCTTTGGAGCTCAAGGCAGCGTCTTGAAAGAGTCAGCACAAAAGTGCTGCTAACAGAGTGACACCACTGAAGCCCATCCTGCTCTGTCACTCTTAGCTGAGCCCTTGATGTCCAGGCCAGCACAAGGAAAGGCTGGTGAAGCAAATCTCCAGCTCACAAGGACCACAGAGTAGGATCTGGCTGCAGTCCAGCCTCCTTCCCATGACTCCAGCCTTCCGCCTTCAGTGGTGGAGGCAGAACCTCCAGCCTTGCTGGATGGCTTTGAGCCAGCAGGTTCACAGCTGGAGTTCAATATGCAGGACAGCTTTTCAGGCATTTGTGTAGCACTTCCTTGATCCCCACCTTTCTTGTGCAGCTCCTCACACAGGAAATCAGGGGATGCCCCCAAGGCAGGGAAGGGAGGCAGAGACCTGTAGCAGACAGGCAGGCTGAGTATCCAGCCGGAGAACAGGCTGCCCTGGAGCAGGTTGTACAAGAGCACGGCCCCATGGGCAGCCTCAGGCATGGAAGGAGAGGAAGTTCCTGTGTTGGGTGAACTTGGCAAGTCAATCAATGTCCGGAGCTGGTCAGAGCTGGACACCAGGCCCAGGCAGGCAGGGATGTGAGCAGGTTCTCAGCTTAGATGGCTCTAGTCTCACTGCACCTGCAACTTATGGTTCACACATCCTGGATTCTGGGAAATCACAGATGCTCTCGGCTGCTTAAGGAGCCAGGTATCTCCTACAGAAAGGCTCAGCTTCAACCTCAGGTTTCTCCTATAGATGTTTCCAGACTCATCAGAAGTCTGCTGTCTGCCCTTCCCAACAGGCCAGGTCCACACCCTGGAATGCCTGCCTTTGACAGGGGATATGTGGCTTCCCAGAGGAAGAGAAGGCAGCTCAAGCGCACATTTATTTGCAGCTCCTGTCACATACTCTCCTACCTGCTGGAAAAGAGCTGTGTGTGTTCAGACCCTCATCTGTCCTGCCTTGGGGCAGGACTTACAGCAGGTTCTCCTCCACTTCCGACATGCTCATCTCATCCAGAACATCTCATCCTGACTAAGCAGAGCCCAGCTAAAGCTGGACTGCTGGGAGAGATCCCCTTTGCTAAGGATTGTTATGCACCTGCCACAGGTAACAATATGCTGCAAGTTTTACTGTCCTTAGTGATAATACTGCAAAATCTGCATCTGCTGCTCTTAGAGAACCCTCTTCCAGGCAAATCCCAGATTTTCTAAGCCTCAAAAGCACAAGCAGCTCATAAATCTCCCAAAGCTGCAGACAAGGTATTCCCCTAAAACATGCAGGGCAGATCATTCCCACAGCAGGAACATGCACTTTCTGGAGGGAGGAATCCGAGAGCTGCCGCCTCCTCAGTGCAAGGAATATTTGAGCAAGAGCAGCTCAGGTGCCACCAGGCACACCCAGATCCAGCTGGGAACCCAAGTGATGGCTGTGCAGTCCCAGGGGATGCTCCCAAGGCATTTCCCTACCTTGGACTCGAGGTAGACATTGGCTGAAGACATCTTTCCCAGCTTGCACATGCAGCCAGCCAGCGAGATGGCACAGAGGATGAAGAGGCTGTCGTTGACGAGGGCACGGGCCAGGACTGTCCACCTCAGCTGGTTCTCCGGGACCTCGCCGTGGATCAACATTGCACAAGTCAAGTTCACAACTAGGAAGAGGAGGCTGGTGAAGATGGAGCCCAGATACAGCAGGACCCTGAAGAGATGGCGAGAGAGAAAAATGGAGTTCCGAGTGAGACAAGTCCAGGCTTATTCTGCACCACCCTCCTGCCTCGTGAGACCCTCCCTGCACAGCTACTGCTCTGTCTGCTGGGAAGATCAGGCATGCCAGCAAGTTTCAGGGGTTGTACTGACAGCCCAAGCCTGCAGAGTGTTTGCTGGAGCTGCTCTCAGAACACATGAGCACCGTAAGTAGTCATGAGTTACAAGACTCATCTTCTGACAGTCAGGTTCTTATCTTGCAGATTTTAAGTGTTGCTCCAGCTCTGCATTAACTCCAGTCAATAAGCCATGAGTCATCACAACCACTGCAACTTCTTTACTGAAAGCCACTGGAGTTTGCATTTCCCAGTGGGGGTTTCCCTGGAAATGGTTAGGAAGCACCCGGGCTGCACAAACATGGGTCTCACCAATTTCTCAAGCCTTATTCTGCAGATGTTTTCTGGAGTGGGACAGCTCAAAATGACCTTGACTGTTACTGGGAAGCTTGAACTTCATGGGCACCCTTGAACCTCCCAGTCCTGCTCCAAAGCACAACACTGATCCTTTGTCAGTGCACAGTATGGAATTAGCTCTGTTCAGCCTTTGGGGTCTGAACCTCCCATTCCCAGTCCTGCAGTGAGTTCCCCTTAAGCCATGAAGGCCAGAACAGTATCACTTACTTGTACTTGTTGAATTCAGCTGCACATTTCACTTTGAATATGACCTGGAGGAAAGATTTGCACACTGTTACTTCACATGACCAATAGTTTCCTTTAAGCTTAGTCAAGAGATAAACAGGGGAGCCAGAATCCAGATGAACACCTCCAAGGACTCCAGACTATTTATTAGCACCGGGTCTTGCACCAGACCCAAAAGACTGTTAGTTTTTACCTTGTAAGAGCCCAGCCCAAATATAGGTGCCCATAACACCTGACGTTACAAGGACTTGAACACCAACCCTTAAGGACTTCCAGAAAAGCAGGGAGTTTAGCACTTAACAGTCATTAAAATCCTTCAAAAATACATCTCCTTTGCCCAGTGTTCTGGGCTGCTTATTTTAGGACCTCAACCACACTGGATTTCCACATTAGAGAAGGCTGCTTGAGCTGCTCTGCTTCAGCAAGACAAATAGCTGATCTAAAATAGCCCTCTCGTATTGGATTGGGCCTGCAGGCTGGAAAAAGCACTAGGAACTCACAGGTCCTCCATCCTGATGATGTTTGTAGGACAAACGCACCTGAGAAGTAACTCTGAGCTGGTGGGAAGTCCTCCAGAGCTGGAAGGTTGAAGCACACAGGGGCAGGACTTGAGCATAAGGAATTAGGGACAGTTCAGGCAGGTGTTGACACTCCCAAGTCAGAGCTCAGATTTGAGTTCCTGCTGCAAGGGGACGGGGAACCAGTGCTCACACTGGTCAGGAAAATAGGGGTTGTGTCCTGTGAAAAATGCAGCTCCAGGTACAGATCCCACCAGGAAGGATCCCAGAGCTGGGGTCAGAGTCAGCCACAGGCAAAGCTCATGTCCTGACTACAGGCTTTGAAGGAACTTAGAGAGAGGCAGAGAGACATCCAGACAGATGCAGCACATCTGTACTTGTGGGATCACTGCACAGGTATGGGGGTTCAGCTTCCCTTCTCCTCCCTTTCCCTGTCAGCTCCCAGAGTGTGGCTGCACTGAAGGATCACCCATCCCCTACAGGACGCCCTTAGTCAGCTTTTTTGCTGCTGGGATTCCTTGGCTCCTGCCTTCCAGGCAGCACTGAGGTAGAAATGGCACACTAGCTTCAGGAATCAGGCTCCTACCAAGAGGATTTCCAGAGACATTTCAGGATTCGAGGCTGTCTGATCCCCTGTAGTGGTTTTAAGCATTTCAAAGGGCATCAGAAGGTGTCAGTGACCCTCTTCTCAAAGCCAATTCCACTGCCTGGCTCCTCTCCCCCAGTCCAAGGGAGGATAAGCTCAAGCAGCACTTTGTGAGGAACAAGACACAGCCCTGCAGCAGAGGGAGGGATCCATCCCTATGGATGTTCTCTGTCCTGTTGTCCTGGCCTACACCAGCCCAGAGAAGCACAGAAGTGTGGTACAATCCACTCTGAGCCCTAAAACTCATCTGAGTTACTGGAAACCTGTGCCTTGGAAGGACCATGTGGTGACTTCCAAGCAAAAATATCCCTGAATCCTTGTTGGTTGGCCTGTAGGTTGTGTTTAAGCACTTTGGGAGGGTCATAGAATCACTAAGGCTGGAAAAGACCTCTAAAATCATCAAGTTCAGCCATTAATCCAGCACCACCTTGTTTACCACTAAACCATGTCCCCAAGTGCCATATCCATGGTTTTTCTGAATTCTTCCAGGGCTGGTGACTCCACCACTCCCCTGGGAAGGCTGTTCCAATGCCTGACCACCCTTTCAGTGAAGAAATTTTCCCTAATATCCAACTAAACCTCCCCTGATGCAACTTGAGGCTGTTTCCTCTTATCCTGTCAAAACAGACCTCAAGGACATCCAGCTGGGAAAACCTCTTGGTCCAGCACCCCTTTGGGCAGCACAGAAATCCAGCTGAGGTATCTGCAACCACAGCCTCTGAAAGGCACTGCAGAGTCCCTGGCTTGTATTCCAGCTGGGAATATTGCACTCTCAGCTGAAAACAGCCCCTCAGCCGAGCAGGGAAGTGTCACTGGCTAACAAAGAGATTCTGGATGTGCAGGACTCTCCCAAAACTCTCCCCCTATGGCTCCAGGGATTAAGGCACACAAAGCTGAGTCAGGGTTAAGAGTTCAACAGCAACTTGAGCCTCAGCCTTGGCCTGCTGCCATGAAAAGCAGAGAAAGACCACAGCTCCAGCCTTAGACTTTTATTAGCCCCCAGCTAATTATTCCTGTAACTTCAGGAAGAGGACAGGCATCATTGCGTTTGGTGTTTTTAGTTATTAAGACTGATAACTTATCTGAAGGTTGCTTTTCCTTCCCAGGGACTGGGTCAGTAGGTGACACCATGTGTCTCTGGGTTCTTATCCTTGAGACAAGCTTTGAGCCTCTCTGCACAGCACTCTGCTGCTTTCAGAGCCCAAGGACAGCTGATGTGGAGGGTTCTGCTGTGAAGAATCCAGCATGGAGAGCTCAGGAGCAGTCCTGTTCTCCATAAAATGAGGAAACACAGCCCCCTGCCCTCAAAAAGGTGCATTAGGCCAAACTGGGAGCAGCAATACTTGAACAGCTCCTTGGGATCTCAGCTGAGACCAGCCCCAGAAGTCAGGCATGAGAATAAGGAGCAGTCTGGCAATACTCAGTTGCCTTTCCAGAGCCACAGATCCTTTGAGCACTTCACATCAGCCAGATTTGGGAAGAAGGTGAAGAGAATTACAGACCTCAGTCCCCTCATGATGCCGGAGGCTTTTGGATTTGTGGGGAGAGGATATATTACATAAAAGTGATCACCTTGCTCCCAGCACAGCCCAGAAAGTGAACTTGCTAAGGGTATGTTTAAAGACACACACTCATCCTTAGAAGGTGCACTGGAGGTGTCACAGCTGCTAAGAGAAGGTGACAGAATGCCAGATCCCACAGATGGCTCCAAGGACCACTTCCAGCATCTGAAAAACCAGGATCTTAACCCTCAGAATACAAGATCTTAACCCAAACACTGAGCCACTTCAGCTTGGTTTTGGTACAGCCATTCATAACAGATCCAAAGGATCCAAGAGAGCCAGGAACTTACTGTTTGATGGAATCAAAATCTCTCTTGCTCCATAAAGAAATCACAAATTTGGGCTCCACGGATACAAGGCATAACCATGCCCTGCCCTAGAACAGTCCTCACTCAGCTGCAAGAGCATCCACAGACAGATCCCTTCCCTCACCACAGCGAGATAATCGGAGCACAGCACAGACTATTTTGGGATTACACCCCGTAACAAATGTTCAAACCCCCGTCCACCCCCCCAGAGGAAAAGTTGGAACTATCAATGAGGAGGATCTCTCACCATCCCCACTAATACTGAGATCATTCTCTGCCATCATGAACACAGGGTACAATGTGCTTGTTCCCTGATTTCCTAGAATAGCTGGTTGCCAGCACGGACACCTGTTCATCTGGGAAACACGGGAATGATCAGCTATGGGATGAGGCAGTTTGGAGTTTAAGTGACCCCTCACCAGCTGTCCCTCTGAGGCAGAGGGCACTGCCAGGTGTCTGCTAGACGAGGAAGGTGCAAGAAAGGATGGAGGCTCTTCCAGTTTTCCATCCAAGAAGGAAAATACAGGACAAACATCTCCCAGGCTGGATGCTCTTTTCATGCATGTCTCTTCCAGAGCAATTAGAGCGGGAAGGGATGGAAGAGGCTGATGTCATCTAATCAGATGAAGCTCTCAGAGAAACCCAGACTGGTAGAAGGGCTCTGGCCACGCTGGCTTGGCAGAGCAGCGCTCAGTCCCACTACTCCAGAGTTCCTTACTCATCCCTGCCCCAGCTGCTGATTCCCAGAAGAGCCAAGTGCTCGGGAAGGTCTTCAAAAGGGTAAAGGTGGAGGCTGTGGCTACATTTCACATGAACACTGAGGTTAGGAAACATCTGAGATCACGGAGTCCAACCTGTGCCTGACCTAGATGTTTAGCTGGCAGCAGAGGTGCTATTCCAAAAGTAAGGCAAAGGAGCATTCTAGGTTGGATATCTGAAACATTGAGGCAAGACTGGGAGTGGATCTGAGGAATTTTGATCTGATGTACTCTGAATTCCAGATTTTCAGGAAAGGACTCATTCTGGTACAAGCTGAAGCAGAAAGGAAGAGATGCTGCCAAGCGAAAGGCATTACACCTTTTGATGTTCCAGGTGGAAACAGTATCTGAAGGGAGGCCACATGAAAGCTGGAGAGGAACTTTGGACAAGGGCATGGAGAGACAGAAGAAGGGGGAATGGCTTCCCACTGCCTGAGGGCAGGATTAGATGGGATATTGGGAATAAATTCTTGGCTGTGAGTATGGTGAGGCCCTGGCACAGGTTGCCTGGGGAAGCTGTGGCTTCCCCATCCTTGGAAGTGTTCCAGAGCAGGTTGGAAGGGGCTTGGAGCAATCTGGTGTAGTGGAAGGTGTCCCTGCCCATGGCAGGGGGTGGAATGAGATGAGTTTTAAGGTCCCTTCCAACCCAAGCCATTCTGGGATTCTATGAAAAAGAAATACACATCCCACATTCATTCTCTCAGGACTCTGCATCCCCTCAGGAATCTCAAGGGCCAAAAGGGGATAGGAAAAGGATAACCTCTCCTCACTGAAAGGAAGAGCACCAGGCAGTTTAAGAATTTTGAATATCAGCCCCAAAAATGCCTGGAGTGCCAAGTAATGCCAGTTCTCCATGGGTCACTGTTTTCTGGAGCTTTTCTGCCATTGCCCTTTCATCCTCAGCTTCTCCATAGTCCAAACAGCTCTGTAAATCAAGCAAGATCAGCTCAAATAACAGCACAGGCCATGTTTTCTTCCACTGTTTCCACAGATGCCATTTCTCCAGCATGTCCACAAAGGAGGCACTGTGTAGAGAGACAATGAGCCAGGCCCTCAGCACAGCAGCAGCCTGTGCTTTTATCCGAGGACATCTCAGATTAGGATCCCACCCCCAGGGCAGAAGAAGCCCAGGGTCCTTCTGCAAGTTGCTACCAACTAGTCCTTAAAAACTGGGAACGGATGGGCACATTCTACTGGAAGTCACACGAGGAAACACACCAGTCATGGTTTTCAGTCCATCCACCTCCACCCTCTCCAAACCTCTGGAGCTTCACTAACACCACTATGAGATCACCCAAAAACACTACAGAGTGCTGGACTCCCCTTCTGGTTGTGCCAGGGAAGTGTCAGACCCTCCTTGGAGCTGAGCAGGCAGACCCACTTTCATAAGCCACTTTATCCTTCCCCACTCCAGATTCTGAGCTCTTATTTCCTCAGACAGGATTTCCCTTGGCTCTAGGTTTTCAAGGAGAAAGAAATGGGATATATGCAGAGTTCACTGAAAAACAGATATCGTGGGAAGAAGGGAAGCCTGGCAATCTATTTGGATTTACTTTAAGGAACCTTTAAACAAGCCTGGCGAGAGGCAAATCTGCTGTTGAGTCCAGTGACCAAAAGAAAAACAAAAATCCAGCCACTTTGTGGAACAGAGCGCAGGATTCCTGCTTTTCAAGGGACACAAGCCTCTCCTGGCTGGAGCAATTGGTAGGTCAGGCTGTCTTTAACAGACAAGATGGATTATGCACACTCTGCACCATTTGTTATCCTGCTGCCACTCAACCAACACCACATCCAACACTGACAGCTTTGGCAACAGGCAGCTCACCCCCAGCTTCCAGGTGTTTATTCAGAGCAGGGAGTGGGGGGGGGGGGGCAAAAGAACCAGAAGAGCTGAACAACCCAATTGCTCCAAGTCTCCCATTATCATGTGAGCGCTGATGTCCTCGGGAAAATGAAATCATAACTCCCCTGGGTGACACATCGGAGCGACGGAGCGATTTCGCTGTGTGTTAGCGATTCCTTTGTGAGGCTGGAGAACAGCTGAGAGCTGCAGAGCAAAGAATCCCCACAACAACAACAACAAAGCTGGAAGGAAAAGCGCTGCCTATTTATGAAACAAGTCACCAAACTGGGGAGGCAGGCGAGTGAAGGGCTGCTCAGGAGAAACTGGAGCAGAAACAAAACATTCAGAAAAGGAGAGAGAGGCAAGGCTTTAAGAGATAAAGACAAGTGGACTTAGGGGAAGGAGGATAAAAATCACGACACAAGTGATGGGAAGCCCAGAACAGGAGGGATACACTCGGTGACAATAACAAGCAGCTCCGCACCGTCCCAGCAGTGATGGTTTTGCTGGGAAGGGGCCCCCCTGTCCTGCCCCGGGCTGTTGTCCGAGGCATCTCGGTTTTTTTTTGTGTCTGACAACAAGCTGCAGAACAACAAGCCCAGTTCGCAGCGGAGCGATGGAGAGAAGGAGGGAGCGCAGCAACAATAGCAGAAGAGGCTCTGGCTGGTGACGTAATGGTTGGCATCACTCCAGGCCAGAGCAGCCCCTGCTGCTGCCACTTTCTGGTCCCCTTTGGAGAACGGGAATCAATTAAAAAAAGATGCTAAACAGTCCCCCCCAAGCGATTATCCCCCCACCCCACCAATGGGTGGGGGTTGCAAAGAGGAAAATCCCACCTGGGAGCAGGGCATGTCCCTGCAACCCCCAAAGCCAAAATTTAGGGCATGTGTGGTTCTCCCCCCGCCACTCCGGGGTCTGCATTCAGGGCACAGCCCCGCACCCAAAACCCCTGATGCTGAGATTCAGAGCACGCTGTTTGCTCACACCACCCCCCCAAATCCCACCCCACCCCCAAGCCTGGATTCAGGGCACAATGCCTTGTGCCTCCCCCCAAGCCTGGATTCCGGGCACAATCCTTGTGCCTCCCCCCAAGCCTGGATTCGGGGCACAGTCCCTGCATCCCCCCAGCCTGTACCAAAGTCTATACTGAGGGCTGGATTCAGGGCACAAACACTGTGCCTCCATCCAAGCCTGGATTCCGGGCACAATTCCTATGCATCCCCCACAAAAGGCTGGATTCAGGACGGATCCCTGCATCCCCCCCCCAGCCTTTCCCGAAGCCAACACGGAGGGCAGACCCCCGGGATTCCCTCCCACCCTCACCTGGGCAGTCACACGTCCATCCCACCCCAAATCCTCGGCTCCCAGGGCACTCCAAGTTTGGAGAGCTGGCTGAAGAGGAGGTCCCAACCGCGGTGTCCTGCAGGACGGGGATTTGCGAGGGGCAGCTGGGGAGCCTTTTCTTTCCGAAAGCAAAACTTACCTCGGCGAAATAGAGGTTGAGGAGGCAGAGGCTGGAGAAGAGGAGGCAGCCGGGCAGGCAGTACAGGAGCCAGTGTGCGAAGGGCTGCTGGAGGCGGAGGGCCTGCAGGGAATTCTGCAGGTAGAAGGAGAAGAGCGTGGTCCTGAGGGCTGCCCAGAGCAGGCAGAGGAAGAGGCAGAGCGTGTGGTAGCTGAGCCGCCGCTCGCGGTAGTAGAGCAGCAGCCAGAGCTGCAGGTAAGCGAAGAGGAAGAGCGCGGCGTAGAGCGCCGTGTGGAGCACTGTGAGCCCCAGCTGGACGGCGTAGGGCACGGCCGCCCCCTCAGCGCCGGCCATGGGGCAGCGGGAGGGACCGACCCGCTCCGTGCCTTCCCTCAGCCCCGGCTGGACACCCCCATGCACCCGACGGGAGCCCCTCCTGCGCCGCCGCCGCTCGTCCTGCTCCTCCCTACCGCCCGCCCGGCCGCGCCGCCCGCCCGCCGCCGCCAACCAACTAACTGTGTGCCGGGGACACGCGGGTGAGCCCGCGGAGTGCAGGGGCGGCGGCGCGCGCTCCCCATTGGCCGCGCCCCCGCCGGGCCCGCCCCCGCCCGCCCATCCTGCGCGCCCATTGGCCGGGACCGCCCGTCAATCACACTTTGCTGCTTGGGTTGCGGACGCCGCCCGGCCGCGATCGAGCCCGGCCTGGGTGAGGGGCGGCGGGAGGAGAGAGCGGGGGGAGAGCGGGGAGAGAGGCGGGAAAAAGAGGGTAAAAAGAGGGTAAAACGGAGTAACCTAGGAGAGAAAGGAGAAAGGAGCGACGGGAGCGACTGTTGGAGAGGGGCGACTGGAGAGAGGAGCGAAACAGAGGTGAGAGCGAGGGTCGATGAGGGAAGTGAGGGGTGAGAGGGGCCGTGAGGGGATGTGTGACGAACCCCTGGAGCTGTGCAGGAGGGCGATGGGTGAGTGAGGGGAGAGAGGGGTGAGAGGGGCGATGAGGGGAGAGAGGAGGGGAGAGAGGGGTGAGAGGGGCGGTGAGGGGAGAGAGGAGGGGAGAGAGGGGAGAGAGGGGCGGTGAGGG
>JAWWEU010000158.1:62559801-62571181 GCA_035583155.1 Acropternis orthonyx
GACACTCCCAGGGATCCAGGGGCAGCCACAGCTTCTCTGGGCAACCTGTGCCAGGGCCTGCCCACCCTCACAGCCAGGAATTTTTTCCCAATATCCCCTCTAACCCTACTATTTTTCAGTTTGAAGTCGTTCCCCCTTGTCCTGTCTCTCCAGACCTTTGTCAATAGTCTCTCTCCATCTTGTAGCTCCCTTCAGGTCCTGGAAGTCCGCAATTAAATCACCACAGAGCCATCTCTTTTCCAGGCTATACAATCCCAATTCTCCCAGCCTTTCCTCACACCAGAGCTGCTCCAGCCTTTGAATCACCTTGGTCCCTCCTCTGGACTCGCTCCCACAGCTCCATGTCCTTCCTGTGCTGAGGATCCCAGAGCTGGACACGGCACCCCAGTGGGGTCTCACCGGGGCAGAGCGGAGGGGCGGAATCACCTCCCTCAAACAGGGAGAAATCACAGGGAGAAATAACACCAAGTCTGGGCTTCCAGGATCTGGCCCCCAGGCAGTTTTGGGGGGAGATTTGCATTGTCACAGCAAATTTGCTCCCTCCACCTCTCCCTAACAAAAGCCAGCCCTGTGCTCTCCTCCCAGCACGTGGTAAGCGACGCTTCCTTTTGGCCCCAACGCAATTAAATCAGCGGCTGCTGAAGGAAGTGGTTGGGTCTCACCTTGAAAACCACACGGGACGAACACACGTGTGAGACGGAGAGGATGGGGGCTGCTGGCCTGCTCCTTGTCCTTCCTGCAACGTGCTGACTCACAGCAGCCCACGGGGCTTCCTGGAAGGGTGACTCAGCACTCCTTACTCACACGGGGCAACTCGCCACCCCCTCGCTTCGGGGCCGGGGGACGTTGGGATGGGGGTGGGAAGCACGAGCATCCCTCCTCCAGCTGGGATCCGCTGGGTACCACCCAGGGATGGTGCATCCCAGGGCACGAGGTGGCCACGCTGTGGGCAGTGCAGCGTTTCCAAGGGGTGCTGCAGGTTTTCTTGGGAAGGGTTTTGTGGCCTGGTGGGTTCAGGTGGCGGCTGCTCCTTGGGAGGAGGGTGGTGGCTGTGGGCAGCCCCAGGCAGAAGGAAAAGTGTCACCCCAAGGAGGCACCGGCGGCTTTCGGTTTGAGATGCTGCCAAAACGCAGCCCGAACGCAGCCCCACCTGGGAGCTGGGCAATGGGAACAGGAAAGCTGGCTCTGGATAAGGCTATATCTGCTACCACAGGGCCACAGGATCCCTGCCAGCGCCACTTTCCCATCCTGTCTGCCCCAAGCAGACTCACAGGGCTCTGTCCACATGTCCCCACCAAGGGGTTCCACTTCATAATGACCACAGCAGCCAAATCCAGGCTTTTTTTGGGACACAAAACCTGCCCAGGATGTGTGAGACCACTGTCAGGAGCTGAAGTGTCTCTCAGGACACTCAGTCTGGCTCCCAGGATGCTCATGAGCATCCAGACATTACTCCTTTGTCCTAAAACCCTGTCAGCCTGGCTCAGCTCTAGCCTGTGGTTTTCTTTTCCCTTGGAAAAGAAAGGGAGACTGAAGGGAAGGTAGAGTCTATTTAGCACCCTGAGCACAAAATTAGCACTGGCTGCGCTCCCACCCTTGGTGGGGTCCCCTTCTAATGGGAACAAAATTACATCCTCTGGTGGGGGGCAGGGGATTGAGGTGCTCCAGGGTGCAAGACGCTCCCAGTGTAACCATTTGGATGGATGAAAAGTGGCCCTTTGGAGGGGAGAGCCCAGGGCAGAGTCAGGGGACTCGCTTTCCCCCTTCCTCACTCGGCTGTGGTGCTTCAACCCTGGGTTTCTGCTGGAAGCCTCGTGCACGGATGGGGCACGGGATGTGGGGATAACCCTTGGGATGAGGCGTGCTGTGGCCTGTGTGCTGGATCTCTGATCCAAGAAATCACCCATACCTGTGCCTGTGCCCCGGTGTTGTTACGGAGGAGCAGGAACCTCCATCTAACAGTCAGGTGGGTGCTGCCTCCTGCATCTCCAGCTCCACGTGCAGCAACCTGGGATAACTCATCCCACCAGCACAGACACCCACTGCCTCCAGCCCAGGGCACCTCCTTCATCCCCGTCTTTGGATGTTTATTTGATTGCTCTGCCATCCCTCACACCTTCACCACGAGTGCCCGGCTCCAGGAACCGCAGGGATGCCGTGTGCTCCAGAGTACCCTGCCTGAGCCTGGCTAGCCTTGGAGCTTCTGTGGAGTGGGAGGGCACCTTTGCTCCTGCCACCCCATCCTCCTGCCACCCCATACTCTTGCCACCCAATCCTCCTGACATTCCATCCTGCCACTCAATCCTCCTGCCGTCCTGTCCTTCTCCCACCCTGTGATCCTGACACCCCATCCTCCTTCTGGCACTGGGGATACAGGGAGCGATTCCCTCCGCTCCCCAAGGGATGTGCAAATTGCCAAGAGCCTCTGGCCGAGCTGGGGTCTCCCAAACTTTGGGAAAAGCAAAGCTTTGACCTCAACCCTCAAGGTTTGGGCAGCGGAGTTGGGGAATAGCCTTATGAAGAGAAAGAGAGAACTGTGGGTACCAGGGAGAGGGACCCCACCCCGGCGGGGAGAGGCGGCCGCACTCACCGTGAAGGGCAGGGAGCAGATGACGAAGGTGATGGTCATGATGGAGAGGAGGAGGAGGTGGTCGATCTCCTCGGCCATGGAGAACATGCGGCGGCCGCAGCCGGAGGCGGCGCGGGGCTGCTCGAGAGTGGCCATGCGGCGCGTCCGCTGCCCGCGCCGGTGCATGCGGGCCAGGTTCACCATGACGCTGAGGTTGCAGAGCAGCACGGCCAGGATGAGGAAGAGGAGCAGGGTGGCGTAGAGGAGCGAGAAGGTGACGTTCAGCCCCGCAGCCTCCCGGCCGCCGTGGAGCTGGTGGTTATCCAGGTGCATCTGGATGAAGCACCAGGTGCCGGGGCAGTACTGGACGTAGCGCCCGAAGCCCACCAGCGGCAGGGAGCAGAAGGCGGCGGAGAAGGTGTAGATGGCGGGCAGGGCCACCAAGCCCGTGCGGGGGTTGAGGTAGCGCCCGTAGAAGTACGGCCGCCCCAGGGCCAGGCACCGCTCCAGCGCCATGGTGAAGAGGATGAGCATGGTGGCGAGGCCGAAGAAGCTCATGGCGAAGCCGAAGTAGAGGCAGATGTGCCCTCCGTGGGCCAGGGCGGTGAGGGTGCGGTTGTGGTGGTAGGATGCTAGGACGAAGGGGCTGACGGAGCAGGTGCCCAGCAGGTCGGTGACCACCAGGGCCAGCACCAGGACGTGGAAGAGCGCGGGCGGGAGCTGGCGGGGCCCGCGGCGGCCGTGCAGCAGCAGCCCCAGCGCCAGGAGGTTGCCCAGGAGCCCGGCCGAGAACATCAGGGCGCTGATCAGCGGGTGAGCCCCGGCCGGCAGCGATGTCCCGCCGAGCCCGCAGCCCCGTCCCGTCCCGTTCATCCCTCCGCCGCCGCCGCCGCCCGAACCGACTGCGCTGCTGCCCCGGCACCGCCACCGGCACCGCCCGCCCCGACGGCACCGCCCCCGGCACCGCCCCGACCCCCGGCACCGCCCCGGCCCCGAGGCCCGAGGGGTGGCGGGGAGCCGCGCTGGGAGACCCGCACGGGCGGATCCCGGCGGGCCGAGAGTCCCGGGGCCGGACCGGGAGTCCCGGGGCCGGTCTGGAAACCACGGCAAGTCCCGGGAGCAGAGCGGGAGTCTCGGAGCCGATCTGAGAGTCCCGATGCCGGTCCGGGAGTCCCGGTGCGGCTCCGGCATCTCTGGGACAATCCCGGTGTTAAGCCCGGTGTCCCCGGTAGCGCTCCGGGAGTCCCGAAGCACGCCGAGCTCCAGTGCCCTACCGGGAGTCCTCACACGGCCATCCCGAGTGCCGGTCTGGGAGTCCCGGGGCGGCTCCCCAGCGGCTCGCATGCCCAGCCCCGGTGCCGGTCCAAGAGCCCTGGTACCGGTGCAGGAGTCGCGGTGCCAGTCCGGGCGCCCCTCTCACAGCCAATCCTGATACCGACCCGGGAGTCCCGGTCCTGCTCCGGGAGCCCCTCCCATGCCCAGCGCCGGTGCCGGCTCAGGAGTCCCTGTATGGCTTTGGGAGCCCCAACACCGAGCTAGCCCTGATGCTGCTCGGGGAGCCCAGTGCCATGGCCAGCCCTGGTACCAGTTCAGGAGCCCCCACATGCAGCCAGCCCCGGGCTGGTCTGAGAGTCCCAGTGCTGCTCCGGGACCTCCAAGGCACAGCCAGCCCTGCTGCTGGCCCAAGCACCCCAAAGCACTGTGAGCCCAGTGCCACCTGCCCCAGTCTGGTGTGGGGTGGCTACTGGTGAACCCCAGCCGAAACCAGGCTAGGGCTGGTGGTTCCCATGGCCCCAGAGACACCTGGAGCCCATGGAGAATTCCCTGCCCCTTGGCCAGCTCCAGGTCATGTCCCAGTTGTCCCCCTCTCCGATAGGCCATCTGAGATCCCCATGGGGGTACAGCCTGCAGCCAGAGACCTTAAAGACCATCCTACTCCACTCCCCTCCCATGGGCAGGGACACCTTCCACTAGACAAGGTTACTCCAAACCCCATCCAACCCAGGCTGGAACACTTCCAGGGGTGGGACATCCAAATGCTCAAGCCCAACAGTCTTGGATGGTCTCTCCATCCTTCAGGACACCAGTTCTCTCTCAAGCTGCCTTTATTTAAGCAGTAGGTGCTTCACAGGTTACTTCAGGACCCCTCGAGGGTAGAAAGCCTTTTACCTCCTCTGGGCCTGGGACTATTCCAGCAGCTGTAACTATTTCATTTTTAATTTTCTCCACACACCTGGTCCGTCAAACCGCAGTGAAATGCTTCAGCATTTCACGATTTCAGCCCAGACAAGGCAGGTTGAGGCCACAAGTGCATTTTTGGCTGTTATTTTTAAAACCTTGATTTTGTAACAGGAACTTCGTCAAGGAAATTGGGTGCACAGCAAACTCCAGGGCCGGGTGAGCTGTGGTTTGTCACAGCACCTTCATTTTCAAGGGGCCGCTCCTAGTCCTCTCAGCTTTGGTTTCTTCTCTCACACAGCTCAAAGGCTTCTTCAGTGCAGTGGGGAGGATGAGCTGTCACCTCACTGGTGGCAGGACCACCACAGCTCCAGCCCTTCCCATTCCCACAGCCAGAAGGATGGATGAGATGGATGAGAATGGTGTTTTAACCATTCCAGACTAACCCTTCACTCAGGTGGGACAGAAAAACACACATCCCAGGAGCTCCCAGCCCCATGGAACTGATCCAGCAGAGCACCAAAGCACATGGACACGTCCGATGCTGGGAGCCATCCTGTTGGCTTCCCGAGGGCTGGATGGGATCCTGGCATGCTCAGCCCTCTGTGCTATCCACAAATTCATGTTAAAAAAGGAGCTGAGGCCAAATCCTGTGCTGATCCATCCATGCAGCTCCAGTCTGCACGTCTGGAGACCTTTTCCGAGCACCGCGTAGGGGGGTTGCTCCAAGGCTTTTCCCAGCCTCCCACTCCTTTCTGGTGCTCCGTGTCACAGCTCAGGAAGGGGTTTTGGCTTCTTCTGGAGCTCATTTTCCTGGCAGCTAATGGAGCCTTAAATACCCATCTGGGGCTTCGGGCTTCTCAACTGACAGTTGTCTCTGATGGGATTTTTTGCAATAATAGGAAAATTGCTGGGCTTTTGTTTTTTTATTCCCCATTCTCAGCTCAAAACCAGGAACATGCCGCTTGGTACAATTTGTCTGTTTCTTGGGAAGTGCTTGTTTTCTTCCTTTTGTTTCCATGTTTAGCTCATGTGTCTTGCCTCCAAGGTCCATAGAGAATCCTAGAATTGTTTACATTGGAAAGGTCCTCTAAGATCTTCAAGTCCAACCATCCCCCAGCACTGCCAAGGCCACCACTGACCCGTGTCCTCAAGTGCCACATCCACAGGGCTTTCACATCCCTCTGGGGATGGGGATTCACCACTGCCCTGGGCAGCTGTGCCAGGGCTGGACAACCCTCTCCGTGAAGAAATTCCCCTAATATCCAGTCTAAGCCACCCCTGGTGCAACTTGAGGCTGTTTCCTCTTCTGTCACTTGTCAGTCAAAAGAGCTGGACCCGTCCCGGCTCCCCCCTCCTGGCAGGGGGTTGCAGAGCCAGAAGGTTCCCCCCTGAGCCTCCTTTTCTCCAGGCTGAGCCCCCCCAGCTCCCTCAGTCACTCCTTGTGCTCCAGACTCTTTCCCAGCTCCGTTCCCTTCTCTGGGCACACTCCGGCCCCTCATACATCCACCCAAGGGTCACTGGCATTGTTTTCCCTAAGAGAAGATTTCCAGTGTTGGCCTAATTGAAGAAAACACTCTGAGCTTGTAGGAAAGCTTCATGAATATCATATAGAGGATTCAACCTCTGGAGTTTGTTGCCTGTGGTTGGGGAGGTTGTTGGGAATCTGCTCCATCCCTGGTGGCTTTTAAAGGATGGCTCTGGCACCATGGACGTGGAAGGGGCCAGCCCTCCCGTGCATGGCAGAATGGACTGGATGGGTGGATTTCAAGTGTATTAAACCAAAACCCCGCCTGACTCCTGTTTAGCAAAGCCAGACAGCGCTTTTCTTCCCAAGCCTTCCCATCCCCATCTCATGCACTCCTGCTGCCAAAAGCCTCACTCACTCCCCTGGAAAAGCAGGCCTGGGTTTTGGTGCCTTGGCTTGTTATCCATGGGTTAAAAAATAATTCAACCCACTTACGGGCTGGTTGTGTCTCACAGCCCTGGCTGGGGTGCCTGGCAGCCCCAGCACTGCTGCCTGCCCAGGCACGTGCCTTCCTGCTTCCAGAATAGCTGAAAAATGCAGGCAGACAATAATAAAAAAAAAAGGGCTCTTTGCAAGAACGAAACAATTTGTCAGGAAACGAGGCCGTGCAAAGTTGTGCCTGGATTTCGTGAGCTGTAAAAAACCACCCTGGCCATGCTTGGTTTATGTCCAGGAAAGGAGCAGGGAGAGGTGATGCTGGTGACGCTGGTGACAGCGTGGGACAGGGCAGCTGGCAGCGCTGGGGGGTGGCAGGGACATAAACCAGCTCCAAACACAGCACTGTTGGCGTGAGACA
Source organism: Acropternis orthonyx (assembly GCA_035583155.1). Taxonomy (NCBI): domain Eukaryota; kingdom Metazoa; phylum Chordata; class Aves; order Passeriformes; family Rhinocryptidae; genus Acropternis; species Acropternis orthonyx. The sequence goes on from JAWWEU010000158.1 coordinate 62,566,873, forward strand.
CAGCCTCGAGCCGAGCAGCGTTGCTTTATTGCCTCCATTAAGATCAGGTCCATCCCTTCGGGAATGGCTGGCACGGGAGTGAACTGGCACGGAGGGGTCCTGTGGGCAATGACTGGGCAGTGCAAGGAGCCTGGGAGAAGGATGCAGTCAGGGAGGGCTCCACAGCAGCTCTCACCTCTTTGGCTGGAGAACCCTGAGCCCCTGGGCTTTTTTGGTTCTTGTTTAGCAACATTTACAACTAAACTGGGTTGCCAGGATTTTTATTTCAATCTTTAATTTTTACTTTCTTTTCCTCTTATTTTCGTTTTTCTGAAGCTCAGTAAGAAGAAGGGGATCTAAGCTTTGACCCAACTCCTGACACCCCAAACTATATGTTTGGGCACTAAAAACTTGGCTTGCCCAAGGGACCAGCTTGGGCTGGAGAACATCCGTCGCCTCCCTTGCTCCTCAGGCCGGCTGGAAGCGCAGTCCTGGCTGGGGACGTGCTGCCATCTCTGGAGAGGACGGGGATACGGCAGTCCCGGGCCCCAGGAACGCCAGGGAGCGATGCTTTATCTGCTCGGAGCCGGCCTGGCACCCAGCCCCGCGAGCAAACCCCGCTGGCTGCAGCCGGCGCTTGGCTCGCCCGGAGGCAGCAGTGGCCGGCTGGAGACTCCAAGTCTGCTCCCACAGCAGGTAGGACACCACGAAGGACAGAATTCCGATTGAAGGTGCTACCCAAGCCATGTGTGTCAAGGTCACTGGGACGTGCATGGTCCCAGCTGGGAGAGGGGGGCCACCTCAGCAGCCTGCAAGACCCCACTGTGCTCAGGGCTCCAGGATTTCTTTCCTGTGATGATAAAATCATGGATGGGTCAGAGACCACCCTGTTTGCATCATCTCAGGGCTTGGCTGGAGTCTATTCTTTCACCTTAACAAAGAACCTGCTCTGTTTTGCGTTGGTTTAATGACTGTTTTCCATGGATCATGGTTAGCCTGAGCTCTAAATACATGTATCATGGGACAGGGACCTCTCCCGGGGCAGGGACCTCTCCTGGGGCAGGGACCTTTCCTGCAGCAAGAACCTCTCCTGAAGCCTCTTCAGGACTGAATCATCACTGAGATCACGGGCAGATGATGCCCTGTCCCAGCCTGGGCACATGCAGAGCACACACAGCTTATGTTAATTCTTGGATCAACAATCCTGGAGGTCTTTTCCACCTTAACAATTCTGTGATTCTGTGTTGTTGAGCACTCCCAGGCTGGCCATGCCTGGTCCATCTATCCTGAATGGAACATGGATCTGTACAGTGAAAGGCACCCCAGGTCAGTGGGGATGACAGCAAGGGCTTCCAGAACCATTATCTCATCCGGTGGCAGTGGAACAGGTCCAGGGAAAGCCACAGCACAGGCTCAGAGCTGTTGACTCTGCCGCCCCACGTGAGCCATCTCCAAGTCAATACCGTGCCAGTAACATGAAACCAATCCCTGAACCAACCCTCATTTCAGTTATTTCTCCTTAGAAAACCCCGAGGAGAGGCATAGAGTAGGGAGCTTGCAGGACCCCCCAAAACATCCTCAAACACCTTTCCTCCAGCTGATGAAACAGCCAGAGCCAACCCAAGCAAGTGATCTCCAAAAAGCCCCAAGACAGAGTTCCTTCCTTCCAAAACAGAATCTATTTGACACCAAGAGCAAACACCACGTGAGAGCGGGCAGGAACACGGCTACACCTGGCGAGGCTTAACTAAACAGAGGGAAATGTTCTCCTGGTCTCCTCCGAGGACACCAAGCAGTTGGGCATTGTAATTTTTTTGGCCTAAATGGTCACTTGAGGCAGATATTAAAGCCAGTTAATACGTGTGGTTGAGGGGAAATGGATCTTTCATTAAAATGATCATTCTCTTGCACGTTTGCACTGAGAGGTTGTACATCCCAGGCTCTGTGTTCTCTCAATTACCGGTCTTATTAAGGCTTGGGATGATCATAAATACTGAATTAAAATAATTACAGCAGGACAGGTACATCTGAGTAACACAAACACAACATTAGTGCTTGGAGGAATCAATTTCCAGAGAAGAGCAAGACAACAGGGGAGAAACCATAGCCCTGCTCGGGGGATATGGAGGATCCCGGGGATGGACGATGAGCATCCCAGGGAGGGACCCTCCCTGCCCTACTGCTCCTCATCACACCAGGGGTTGCTGCTCAACTTTCTGAGTCTCCACACCCTCAAAGGCTCCCTCACACCTCTTGCCCAGTCTGGGGACACTCCAAGACAGCTCCGGACAACCCCCCTTGGAGTGGAAGGGGATCATGCACAGGACAAGGGGATGAAACAGGGCTCTAAACCACTTTATTTGATGGGGGGACACACACTTCTCCTCCCTGTGCGTCCTCCCTGCCCTGAAGCCACACACCAACCCCCTCCTGCCTTCCTGGAGCCGGGCGTTCCCCCAAACCCTCCACAAAGTGCTGCTGCTCGGAATATTCGCAGGTACCCGGGAGCCCCGCCCCGGGTCCTCTCCGGGGCGAAACGCAGCCTGGGGAGCGCACAGAAACACTTCACAGCGTCCGCCGCTGTGAGCTGGACGCTGCCCCCTCCCTGCCACACAGCCCTGCGCTGCCTTGGGACGCTCCAGGGCAGGGGTGCGGGGCCGAAGGCTCGCTCCTCATCCTCACCAGCAGCCACCGGCTTCTGCCAGAGCCGCCCGCTCAGGGGATGCCGAGCTGCGGGGGGTCTGTCCTGCGCCAGCCCGGGGGACAGAACTCGCTGTCACCCGCCGGGGGGGAGCCTTTCAGGCTGGATTTGCGGGAATTGAGCCTCCGGCAAACCCTGCGGACGAAGGTGCGGAAGACGGAGGTGCGGAAGATGATGAAGACCCAGGGATCGACGATGGAGTTCACGGAGAGGAAGCGCAGCGCGCTCAGGTCGGCGTTCTCGTTGAAGTCAGCGGCAAAGGCCCCCATGTATGCCCGGATCTGGGGAAAAAAAATGAAGGGAAGAGAGAAAAATTAGGAAAGGTCTTGCTACAGGGGTAAAAAATCCCCCTGGGGGCAGCAAAAGAAGTTTTACCCCCTCAGTGTCCCCACATCGCACCAGCACATGTTGGGGGTTGAAGATCCAGCTGGGAGTTGGGGCTGGATCACGGATGGTCACGGCACAAGGACTCCGTGTCACCATCAGGGCCAGGCTGTTTGAGCTGGAGAGGCGCCCCTGGTGACTGGGATTGTTTCATGGATGAAGGAAGCACTGGAGCTCCACAGGCTGCAGCAGTGGGTGCTGGGCTGGGGCACCCCACTTGTGCTGCCCTCCCTGCCGTGGATACTGGGCTTGGCATCCACTGGATCACTCAGCAAGGATTCATTCTGCTTGTTTGAGGACCACGGGGCTTTCACTGGGCTGATCACAAAACCAGTACGAGACAGTTGTGCCGGGGCTGTTGGTGGCTGATGCATCAGGGTTTGGTTCCAGAGTGGACAGCAAAGGGAGGTGCAAGTTGTCACCAAAGGCAGTGGCAGCACCCACAGCCACACCCCCACCCCGATTTCGGGGTAGCCCCCGCTGTGGCACCAGCTCTGCCTACAGAGGGCGATGGCAAAATGGGGCTGCAGGATTCGGCCTCAGGACTTGGAGAGGGGCAACAAGGGCTCTGTCATGCAGAGAGTCTTCCCAGCCCACCAATGGAACCCCCATCCCAGGGGAAGAAGTGGGAGGATTTCATGGAATATTTCCTCTAGACCCAGTGTGGTTCAAAGGCAGTTGCATCTACTCAGCACCTTTGGGATAGGGAAGTGGGAATGGGGGGGTTATTAAAGGGTCTAATAGGGGATGGGAATGGGGGGAAGCTTGAAGGGTCTAATACAATGAACTGACATTCTCCCAAAACTTAAACAAGTCTGGGATAACCCCAGAGGAACAGAGGGTGGTGAAGGGGGCGTGGGTGTTACTCCACTGGAGTTAAAGCAGCAACCAAACCCCTGGGATGGGCTGGGGGACACTCTGATGGGACCAAAATAATTACCCAACACCCCCCCCCCTCCTCAACACCTCTGGGACAGAGTGGGGGTGATGGGGGGGGGGGCGGGGTTGGGGAGGGTGGTGTTATTCCAGGGGTGTTAAAGCAATGAACTAATCTCTGAGGATGTGGTCCTGGGAGTGGGGTATTCCAGAGCTGGGGGACAATGGAATGATCCGACCATGCCTGGAATGGGAGGGTGGGGGCCAGCATTCCAAGGAAGTTTGAGCAACAAATCAACCCCCAGGACAGAGTGGTGGGAGTGTTGCAGTTGGGCCAGACAAACTAAAGCGATGAATTAACACCTCCAG